>JBBBDQ010001302.1:1895000-2415000 GCA_037127315.1 Ascarosepion bandense
CAACTCACCTCACAGCTACCTGTTTTATGTTGCACCTGCAAACTGCAGTCTCAAGTAAAAGACTTCGGAAGAATGGAAAAATGATAAAGAGAAACTATTCTAGCAGACAGCACAGATTCACATTTACCTAAAACGGTAACTGTTAAGGAAATATTGATTTCAAGACTTAGGATTAGACACACTAGGTAATCCGTTGATCTATTCATTTCAAATGTTAACAAGACGAACATAGATTACAGACATTATAATCAGAATTAATTCTAGAAGATTGAGGGTAAGTGAAATCTTGCACCCTCCCCTGCTATGTGAATGAAAGTGGCACAGATTGGGTGGGAGAAAGAGCAGATCTCACAAGGGTTCAAGTTTTGTGTAATTTACAAGAGTAAAGACTAAACAAAAATTTAAACTCACAATTCGTACAAATCTTAATCAGACATTTACATGGCCAGACTGGTTGTGTGATGCAAATGAGGGGTGTGGAAGTGTTTGTGTGTTGGGGGGAGTAACATGAACAGAATTAATGAGGAATTACTGTATTTGATGGCATATAAAACACACAGGTATGTAAGATGCACCCCAATTTCAGTGGGGGGGGGGAAATCAAGGAAAAAGTAATAATTAGTAAAATTATTAGTAAATGGTACAGCTTAGGCTTTATTTATGAGGTATGATTTAGGTTAAACAAGCCCTGATTACAATTAAACAAAAAAATAAGAATTATAATAATAGGTAATTAAAAGAAAAAATTTATAGATCTACAACAGGTTTAATGAAACAAATATATTTGTAAAATATATCATTTGAAATTACTGCATATAATTTTAATGAAACAAAGTATTAATATCAAATATGATGAAATTAATATAATGAATATTATCAATGATAACTTTTAATCTGCATGATAGCCTTCTAAATAATGGCAATAAGTATATAAAAGTTACTCTAATATTTAAGCTAATAACAGTTGCCAGGTAGCTAATTTTGGCCAACTCTTACAAATTTTAAACCTACAAAGGGCGTATAAGATGCAAAGGGAATTTTAAAAGATATTTTTAGTAAAAAAAAAAAAAAAAAGTATCATATATGCCATACAAATATGGTAACTCAAGAGAGGAGAGAAAAAAAACAAAGTATCCTCCAAAGTGAATTAGTTTGAGGACTGAACTGAAGACAATTACCCATAAATACACATTTTGATATCTGGTACTTGTTAAATCCCTACTAAATGCAGAAGAACCTTTATCTGTGCTTTTTAGACAATGCAAAGGTTTTTGACAAAGTATGCCACAAAGATTTGTTTGAGATACTCGACAGCCTCAACATTTTTGAGAAAGACATTAGGATATTCAAAATCTATATTGGCAGCAAACAGCTTGCTTACGGATAGGAAATGAATTCAGCAGGTATCAAAAATAGAAAGGGGCAAAAGACAAGGATGCGTTTTCTCACTGGATTTATTCAACTTACACAATGAAACAATTCTAATCCTTGCGAGGATTTGTCATTGGTGGTCACAGTCTCAACAATATAATATACGTGGATGACAGTGTGATAGCAAATACAAAAAGGAAAATGCAGGACGTCCGACAGAAGGTAGCAAGAGAAAACAAAAAGAAAAGACTGAGCATAAACTTAAAGAAAACCGAATGTATGGTCATCAGCAAAAAGAAAAACCCAAAATGCCAACTACAGGTCAGAGAAACTAAAATAAACAAGTAAAGAAATTTAAATACCTAGAAAGTGTAATGACAGAGGATGGAAAGTGTAATGTTGAGATTCAAAGACGCATTGGGATGGCCAAGGACGCATTTCAGAAATTAACCAGAGTAAAAATTTCATTGAAAACAAAGAAAAGAGTGCTTGACTGCTATGTGATATCTGTCCTTCTGTACGGCAGCGGATGTTGGATGATCTTTTCAAGGATGAAGGAGAGGCTCAATGCAGCAAAAATGTGGTTCTACGGAAGAATGCTGAGAATAACATGGACTGAGCATGTGTGCAACGATGCGGTGTTGGAGAGGATACAAAAGAGAAGAAAACTTATACTTAACATCAGGAAGAGACAGCTGAGATTCCTGGGACATGTAATGCGGAAAGAGAGCCTGGAGAATCTGATACTCACAGGATGAATAGAGGGAAAGAGAGACAGGGGAAAGCAGCATGAGACATATTTGATAAGCTTGAGCAAATGGATGGCAGGTTTAGGAGAGATACCAAGAACAAAAATATTAAGAGCTACAAGAGACAGGGGCAAGTAGAAGTCCATGATCGCCTACATCCAAAAGGAACAAGATACATGAAAATAAATAAATGTATTAATTTCTACAAACATCTTTATGAGCTCACTAGAAGTATAGAAAAACAAAAAATTATAACTCAAGTATCAAGCATTCAGAAATATCCTCCTAAACCTTTTACTCCCAGTGGAGCATAAGCCATCGGTGAGAGTTGTCGATGTTTCTGTAACTTGTCTTTTTTACAGGTAGGTTGTTGACTCTACACAATCCCCTTTATTCTCTGGGCAAGATAACAGTTAAGAGCCATACGTGATACAAGCTTGGGTGATCATGTCTCAATCCATAACTGGCTAAGCAGAAGATTTTCCTGCTTTAGGTTGCCATTTCTTGCTGCAGCAGATTGGTTGCCAACCAAATTCTCTCTTGTTATTTAACCCATAGTTGAAGAGAAAAGAGATGAATTAATACCTTTCCAATGAGTATTTGTGCGTAACTGAGTGCAATGAATTCAAACTAAGTTCTCCGATTTCTTGTTCCGAGCTGATATTCATGGCATCACAGCACACATCCTTGCAGTAATACAGATCACTCTATATATATATATATATATATATATATATATATATATATATATGACTGAATTTCTGAAACGAGGAGTTATCATTATTTACACTATTTATATTCAGACTAATGTCCTCATCTTTATTATTTTTATCACAAAAACATTTTGGATGTTGTGTCCTCCAGCTTTCATAAGGTGCATATCAACCCAGTCAACCTATAAAGAATTCTGAACCAAACCCTTTATTTAAAATTGCGGGGGAGGAAACTGTTCTCATTCCACTATCCATGCCTGGGAATACTTTGTCTAGTTAATTTTTAGTACTGCTCATAAATTGGCTTGGAATGAGAAATCAGTGAGCCAAATTTGAACTCCAATTGAATTCACTTACACACAAATATCCGTAGAAAAGGTATTAATCCATCTCTACCCTATAGTTATGGGTCAAATAACAGGATGGATAGGTTCTATAGCCTTGGTTGGCAATCATTATACTGCAGAAAGTAATTGCAACCTACTGTGGGATAATCTTCTGCCCAGTAAGCCATGTCCCTTTCAAGACATGATCACCCAAGTGTTTATCACATATGGCACTTAACTGACAGTTTCCACTAAGTGACAATGGCCCAGTGGATTAAAGAATTGGTTCATGAATTTGGTAACATAGCAGTTGTGAGTTCAATCCCTTGGTTGGGCAGTCTGTACTTTAACTCAGTGGAAACTGGGCAAGCAACTAAGAACCAGACAATATCCCTAGACATAGGGATAACCCTATAAATTAAATAATGGGTTAAGTTCAAAATTTCCAGTAGAGTTACCAAGATCAAAATACACCTGACAAAGGCCAGAGGGTTCAATATTTGAAATGTTGTGATAACAATAACAAAAATGAGGACAACAGTTCAAAAATAAATTAGAAAGAATCCTGCTTTTGTTGGATGAAAGAAGTTATTGATTGACAAGTGAGAGAAATGGAATCTTTTCTGTACACTATTTGCTTTGCTTTTAAAATTGATAGACTAATTTTGTTTATCTTCAAAATCTTATCAGTATTAACCAATAAAACCATAGATATTTTTTATTAGTCAAACAAGATTATATCTTGTTTGAAACTACAGTAATGTAAAATCATTATCAGAAAAGCTACTAAATATGTCATTATGTGGATAACATGAGATTGAATTTATTAAACTACATCAAGTTTACTTTAAAGTAAAAAGTTACGCCTTTTATTTTCACACTGACTGACTGACTGCATTCAAACACAAAATACATGTAGTTAAAAGTGTTTGGTTTTACACATAGCATTATCATAGATTGGTTTGGTTTGATTTTACAGTATATCAACCTTAATGGGTTCTGACAAAATTTTTGGGATAGATACATATGAATAGGATTTGTAGATCAATTTTCTTTGACGTATTTTTATAAAGCAGTTTTTGTTGAGTCAGATGTATTACTGGTGTATATATATATATATATATATATATATATGTAATTTTTAAATGTATTGCTGGTAATATTTTATTTTCCTTCAAAATGTATTGCTGGAATTTTTACTATAAAAGTCCATTTTTATACTTTCATAGTGTTTCGACCCCAGTTTGGGGATTAACTATTTGCCCATAGCTGGGACCCTAACAGGTGCTACCACCCTAGTTTAGGGTGGGCCTGGGAACAACAGCAATTAAGAGGTGGTTTCATGCTCCTTCCCACCTCCCAATCAGAGGCCTTGCTGCCGGATCATCATTATGGAGTGAGTGGTCATGATTAAATATAATTAAATAGCACAACTACCCAAGAAACTGACAAAGACAGGGGTCTTAACTTTCACAGGGTACATTTTGATCCAAAACACCATTGCTGTAAAATTTCTGAGTACTCACAACTTTTACTATCAACAGTGCACCGAGTCAATCACTCACAGGTATCTTCTCTTTTATCTTTCCTAATTCATCCCTTCCCGAGAAATAACAAGACTTTGATATTACAAAACAAATGGCGACCAGACAAACGAGTTTCTTTTTCCCGACAGCTTGTCGACGGGTAAGTACACTCATTTCTTCCAGAATGCCGCCACCCAAACTCACTTATAATGGTGTTTCTCAGTTTTATTTTCTTACGCAATCATTACACCTCCCCCTGATCTTTGATGACAACACAGACATGGTCGTGGTAGCAATTTCCAGTGTTATGCTTCTTCACGGGAGTGAGAGCAATTTCGTCGTCCTGCTCTTGCTTCATTTGCTGGTCTGGCAATATGACATATCCTGTGTCACTTGATGACTCATCATCCACTTCACTAGTCAGAATAACATTTGTCCGGAGTCGTAGATCCTTGACATGGTGTGGAACCCTGTTGACCACAACAGATTGCAGGCTGATGACTTCTATCACTTGTTTTTCTTGGAATTTAGAAGTACATTGGTAATGGGGTTGTTTTGACCCATACATGGCCTCCCGAATGATATTTATTTTGTGCTGGAGCCAGTGGAAGTAGTACTGGATCAACTTCTCTTATCCTGATCTCATGTTTAGATCTCGTTGGTGGGTGCAGTCAATGGTGATATGTCATTGTTGGAGGTCATGTTATACCAATACAAAATTTCCTAAATGAAACACCCCATCCTCGCTGCAATCTGTTTAACACTGTGGTGTCATCGCTCAATGATGCCGTTGGCTGTCGGCACATGAGCACACCAAAATCACAGTTGCACTCCCGAGCTGGCTGCAAACACCTTAAACTCACTGCTAAAAAATGCACTGTCGTTGTCAGTCAATAGTTCCTGTGATGTGCCATGTTAAAAAAATATTGATTCAAGTTACTGAATAACTAGTCGTATAACCCGGTGTTGCTCGGGTGTAATGAAAGCTTTAAAACTAATCCATGGTCTTGGAGCTCAGACTCTTTGGACATTGACATGAAAGACTGAAAACCAATAGTTGTTTCCAGTCAAAGCAAAACCGTAGACTGAAAGAAAAATGAATGGATGTAAGTCAAATTTTGATTTTCTGGCATTGATATCAAATGTTTTTTCCATCATAAACTGAATTTTGAAGGCTAAATAAGTCCTCTGAGTAAATGGTATCATGGCTGAGACTAAGAACTACAATTATACCTACTTAGAGCCGAACCTGAAGCAAAAACTAAAACTAAAATTAAAAAGCTGAAAAAAAAAATACAGACATACAGGCAGATAAACAGACACACACAAACATCTTGCCTTTTATATATATATATATATATATATATATATATATATAATCGATTTTCTGCACTATTGTAAGAATTGCAACCTGGAAACTTCTGAATATCATTTCTTATGTCTTTGTCTATGAGTGTATCAAATTTGATTACAATTGGGCTACTCCTTCTATAAGTCGATTTTCGATATTTATCAGGGTTACCTCGACACAAAACCTAGCTAAGAACACTTGCAGACGCTTATAGTACAACTGTGTAAATTTTCAAGAAAATCAGTTCAGCCATTTCGGAGTCTATAGGTAATGGACACATACAAAGTTCCATTTATAAATAAGTTTAGATTAGATTATGCTGCAATAATGGCCGCCAGACAGAACAACATGTTGGACAACAATTGGTGACTGTTAGGAAGTGGTCATTGTTGTAGTCAGTTATGTCCATTCCTAATCTTTGCCAATTGTCTTTGACTGCCAATTCTCCCTTTGTCCAGTCAACCGTCTAGCACTCTTCACATGTTTGAATGGCAGACCTCACAATAGCCTTGGTAATCGATGGGCAGATCCACTGGGCGAAATACGTAAAATGCTAGGGTGTCCACTACTTTTATGTAGTTCAAAAATCTGCCCACTTGTCATCCCATCGACTACTGCAGCACAGATGAGAGGTGCAAATTTGGTTGCACTCCTCATCATCTTAAGACATCTTTGTGGTACCCGGGTCATAAGGTCTGCCAGGTTTTGGCTTGACAGGATCAAGGTGACATCTATAGATAACCCATATTTTTCTATCAACAGTTTCATAATCTCTAGTCTTCACCAGAGCAGCATCTCACTAGCGGCCCTTGTGCACACTTGAGCCTTCACCCGTCAGAGTGTCCATTAGCCAGTAATACACACTCACTGAGTGTTTTCAGATTCATGGCCTTGATATGCCACTAAAATGCTAAATTGATGCCTTTCAGTACTGCATTAAGTTCAGCTAAGTCAATATGCTGAGCGTCATTTATAGGTCACATAACACATCTTCGATGCAACATCACATTCCAGGAATATACTGGTCACCAGGGAGCTTACATTCACCCATACATTGACATCCTGTCCACTCACACACCATTGGCCATGCAAAGGGTCATTATGCTTGAATCATGAACCCCTTGATATAGCGGAACATCCTGGGTGATGTCATAGACCCTTTACTTTATTATTCCCACTGATGCCTGAAGCCATCTACACACTGGCAAATGTCCAATCAATTTCCCCCCCCACAGAGAAAATGGCATGCTGCATCACAATCTCAGGGGCATTCGGAATTGGACTCTCGCTTCCACCCCAAAGAGCCATGCTTCCCCCAGATCTCCAATCTGAATACTTGCACACTGCCCTTAAAATGCTCCAGGTCCTTGCTCTTCAGCCCAAACTGGGATATATGTGGACGTCACCCACTGAATGGTCTCATCTTGAGATAACACAGCCTCTACAATTGACTTAAGCCAAAATCCCATTCAAGTTAGGCAGTACCTACACCCATTAATAAAGAATGGCCACAGTGGAGGTAAGCTTTTCTGAGGTCCAATACTGACATGGCGAATCCTTCCCTATGTGAGTCCCTTAATCTCCGAGTGCACACATCGGCACGAGCAGTGTATGTCTCCAGTTGGTTGTTCAACTCGCGACAGTTCATTAAGGGTAACTCTTTTTCATTGATCTCCTGATTCCAATTCCAACCACTTCCAGGTTGCTATCCATGCATTCTCAGTCAAGCTAAATTCCACTTGAAAGTCAGGTTCTTTGATTTTCACTACGACAGCAGCATTGACACCAGGCACTTCACTGGAAAAGCTGGCTTCCCCAAGCTCATTAATATAGACACTGCCCAACAAACGTACAACATCCAATCCAAAAGCCTAATAGGTCACCATCCATGGCTAACATTTCAACCACCATGGGGGTCCTTTCTCCTACTTGCATGACAATGCTAACTCCTCTGCTAGCCATACTCTTTCCATTAACCATTACTACATCTGTCATCCATCCATCACTTGAACTGCAAACCAAGCTTTTCACAAGAGAGCGAGTACATCCCAAACCCTTGCATTACATGAGGCAAGGGTGGCACTCACCTCTCACCCCATTCTTCATTTCCCCGGATAATTCAGTGTAGTGTAGCCCACTTTTTGGCACTGATGACATTAGATGTTTGGTTTCAAGTAGACAGTGTCTAGCCAAAATATTGGGCCCAGAACAGTTAAAACAGTACAGCAAGCTCGAGTTTTACTGTGGCTGGTTAGTCGGCCGTGGCAGCAACCTCTTCATTAGTAATGACGGCTACTGCTCAATCCAGCATACGTTCTGCGAGTACATAGTCAACATCGGCAGATGCCTGTCAAAGATCTTCAATGCGGACAGGCAGTGCAGTCATAAAGGCATACATCATTACCCTGTCAGGTATTCCTCTAAAGAGACTGGCAAGGTTCTTTAACACTGCATAGAATTCATCATCAGGGTGCAGAGTTCATCTTGAAAACTGCTTATATGCTTTACAGGGGGTCAAGCACAAATGCCCTTCATAATGATTCTTTTACCTGGTCAACATTGAATTTGTTTTTATCCAAAAATTGCTGGTAGACATCAGAAGCCCCTCCAGCCAGTTGCAAGGTGATCAATTGTTCAACTCTCGACAATTTAATAAATGAGGTCGATTCTTTTTAGCCAGTACACAAAGTTGAATCACTATACTCGGATATCAGCTTGAAGTCAAATTTTTCTTCTGCCATAATGCCAAAATAGCTTGTTGTAGACAAAAAAGACGGGTCCTAACTTTCACAGGGTACATTTTGATCCAAAACGCCGTTACCACAAAATCTCTCAGTACTCTGAATGTTTGCTATCAACAGTGCACCGAGCCAACCACTCACAGGTATCTTCTCTTTCATCTTTTCTAATTCACCCCTTCCCGAGACTTTGATATTACAAAACAAATGGCTACCAGACAAACGAGTTTCCCTTTTTCCCCCAACAGTTTCTTCATGGGTAAGTACCCTCATTACTTTCAGTAAGCCACCCGAACTCATTTATAATGGTGTGTCTAACATTGATTATTATTTTAGTTCAAAATTTGTTGTATGTTTAGTTGATTTTTGGGTTCATTCCCCTCCCATCATTTCATTTTTCATTAAATATTTTATATTATATTGTACATATGATTGTATATATTATATTGTATATAAATACATTTTTATTGTCATGGGTTAATTTCCCCACTTTTTAGGTGTCCCTTGTAAGTTTCTGGCATTGTGGTGTACGAAGGATTGGGAGTAGATGGATGGGTTCTTATGGTGACTGTGCAAATTGTAATGAGTGAATGGGTCGTGATAGTTTTTAGCTAGGTATAGGATAGTTAAGCGAGAACCAACCTCTCCCCTTCCTCTTTTAGGCCTTGTGCCATAATTTTTTGTATTTTTACAAAAAATAAATACAGTGTCTCAGCTTGATTTTTGTTACACATTCAGTACACAAGCAAAATTTGCAATAAGCGCGGGGGGGGGGGGGAGAACAAGACAAAAATATATAGCAAGCAAACAATATATGCTAAGCAGATTAACATTAATAAGAAAAACAACAGTAAATATAACAAAAAGTTCATAAAGTTAGAATTGGGGTCGACACAAAAACAAGTTTGGATAAGCAAACATAGCATTCTGACTTCATGACAAGACAGAGTGGAACAAGGTCAGATAAAACTGAGAACTCACCTATTTTATTGACTTGGAAGAAATCCCAGCATGTCTAGCATACTTCTACCATTAAATTGGGGAGATGGGAAACATTTTGCAGAGATTCCATATTGGGTTTAGAACCAACAATCACCCCCCCTTGTTCTCCCACCACCTTTATTTTACAATAGTTTTTGTTTTCCCCTCTGCCACTAGAAACATTTTACTTATTAAGAGGTAACATTCATTGGTAACCAAAGAGTTACTAATATCCTGGGGACCTAACATAGGATATTTGTGGATAGGAGTTCCAGTAGGGATCAGTAAATTCACCTAGACCCTTCTCAGGAATGTTGAATGCCACTTTTGTTTAAGAGAATTTTGCTGGTGAAATGTGATTATTGGTAATGCTGAAGCAGTTCCATGGAAAGGAATTCCCAATGCTTTTCATTTGATTCTAAGGAGATCTTGTGTTAGTGTATCATAAAAGGACAGGAATAAATACAATTTCATTTTGACAACTACTATTCCACAAGTTCCTTGTGAGATGAAAAAAAAGTTAAGGTCTCAGAAAGTTTAGTTTTACATCTGCAGGTTGCAAAAGGAGATTCTGTCTACTAGAGTCTGAAGACTTCATACAGGCACTAATTCTAATCTTTTAGAAGTTACATTTTTAGCAATAATTTATTACTAATGTATGCAAAGTCAATGTATAGGAACCTTTTGGCTAAACTATGCTTCTGAATGCAGTGACACCAGTAGGCTTTATGGAAACCTTTTGGCTAAACTATGATTTCAAATAGAGTGACACTAGTAAGCTTTTAATCATTGATCCACACTAGGAATTTGGTTATTCTCAATGGCAACCTACTGCGGGATAATCTTCTGCCCAGTCAGTCATGTCTCTTTCAAGACATGATTGCCCAAGCGTGTTTCACGTATGGCACTTAACTGACTGACTACTTAATGGCCTCAATCCCACCTAAGAGAGTTAATGAATCTTCCACACAATTTGTTTTTCTTCTTCATCAGCTTTTCCTAGAAAGCCTTTCACTTTGCTAAACTTACAGCCATATTGAGGGTAGAGTGCGTTAAACACTTTAAAAAAAAGAAAAAACAAAAAAAAGAAAGTCAAAACTGGCAAAATCTGGGTCCATTCCAGGTTCAAAATCTTAGTTTTCTCAAACTTGCATGGATATTCTAAGATGTTAGGATCAAAACAACTAAAACCTAATCAGCCATGCACATTGTAGTGAAACACCCTCATTTCCTTAGTATTCTATTGGTGAAACCTAAGTTCTACTCCAGCAGCTTCTTCCCATGAACCACTTTTGTAAAACTGACTCCTAAAAGGACAATTCCACAATCACTACAATCTTAACCTGTTCCAGTCTAGTGTTAACCATTATCTTCCCTACTTATCCTTATAAGCTATTACTCTGTAACCTATCTAGAGTGGCTCCTGAGCCTTGCACATTGAATATTGTTAAAAAAATTTTTTTAAATAAATGAATCCCATCTTTCTTTCCATTTGGCATTCTATGTTAAGCATAGATTTCAATAACAAGATGCAGCCTCTTTCTGAATCACTAATGTATACAAGAAGACACATTTCTGTGGATCCGAGAAATCATTTTACGCTATAATTTGCTGACAGGATCTTGTTTTTAACAGAACAGGTAGAAAATGATCAGAAACATTTGTTCACATTTTTACAAAAATTTTGTTGATAAAAACAAGATAAATTCTTTATGCTGAAAGCCATTTTGCTTAAAGCAAAATATGGACGCCATAATTTTCAGAGTAAATAGAAAACATTCCACCCAAGCAACCAAATGTAAAAACCAATTTTCTTCAGCTTACATGATTTCTTTGACAGTACTGCATAGAATGCATTTCATCCGATAGCCGCTAGGATGAAACTGTTTGCACAGAAGGAAAAAAAAAAGAGTTGACCTTACAAAATACTGACAGTTATATATATATATATATATATATATATATATATATATATACACACACACACATGTATATAACAGAAAAAACAAGTGTATGCATGATTTTTTTTTAATGACTTTTCAACCTTTTACAAGTTATTTAAAGCCTGGAAATATTTTTGGATTGTAATTTTGAGGATCTACCAATACAAGTCTTACTAATTAATTCATAGCCAGGGGATAAGAGTTGAACTCATACCTTTTCCAAAGATATTTGTACATAGCAAATATGACAAACCTTGATTAGAACTTGGCTCTCTGATTTCCAACTCAAAGCTTTTATCTATTACAGCACCTGCACATCAATACTTACAGCACCTGGTATTCCCAAATGAGCACCCATCTATATACTGATCAGGCTCAACTTCAGTGATCATACAAGAACTAGTTTTTCACCATATAGCCATGAGACTTTTTTTTTATGTCTGTCTGTGTGTGTGTGTGTGTGTATATATATATATATATATATATATATATATTATGCTCTCACACCCTGATTGAGCACGCTGGAAGAATGGTAGACTTCGAAAAAACAGTAGCTACTCTAGCATCTACACATTGCTCATTCAGTGATAAATTAGAGCACTCTAGCTATTGGCATATGATACATCATGCACTAAAAGTCTGCCTCCTACCAAGCGCCCATAGCTCAGACGTAGAATCACTGACTGACACCAGTTCAGTCAGGTTTCAATCCTGGGTAAAAAGCAATTGGATGTCTAACCATACGGATTAGCTGTGATACAGCAAAACAGATCTGTCTGCGGATGACTATATATATATATATATATATATATATATATATACATGAAGTCCCTGCCTTAAAGCCATGATTAATAAGCTAATTTCACAAACTATTGCTAATAGATAGCATTTGATTCTCTTTGAGAAACATTAACTTAATCAGATTAATTATCTATCCACCTTTATACTAAAAAATTTTGTATTTTAAAAATTCTTTCAGAAATCAATAATTTCTGCATATTTTTTTCACTTTTTCATTACTTTTTATTTTTTCTTTAACCAATTTTTCAGTCATATTATACCTAATATTACAAAAAATGGCTTCATAATAGTTTCAGAATATTATGACTAACAAGGAGTAGATAGCAGTAGTATTGCTATCAAGTTGTAGTACTACCATTACTGTTATCAGCTACTACTTGGTAGCCAGCAATAAATCACTGAAAATGAAGAGAGAGGTTAAAACACTGGGTTCAAGTTTCGGTTTAATTCTCATGCTGCTGCCTCCTTCTTCTATATGCCCTGTCCCTTCAGGACGTAGGCGATCATGGCTTTCCACGTCTCCCTATCCCTGGTGGCTCTTAGCATGCCTTCTCCTGTTACACCATGCAACACTCGTTCTGTCATCCACCTGATTAGGACCTTTAACTATATTATCCACTGCTTTCCCGTGTCTCTTTTTCCCTCTATCTGGCCTGTTAGTATCAGGTTCTCCGAGCCCTCTTTCCTCATTGCATGTCCCAGGAACTTCAGTTGTCTCTTCCTGATGCTCAGTATTAATTTCCTTTTCATTTTTATCATTTCCAAAATCTCATCATTGTTCACATGCTCGATCCATGATATTCGCAGCATCCTTCTCTAGAACCACATTTCAGTGGCTTCAAGTTTTTCCTTCATCTTTGATGATATTGTCTAGCATTCACTGCCATATTGAGGAACTGACAACACATAAGCAGTATAAAAAAATGAAAACAGTGATTAAAAAAAACTGCAGAAATTAATATGTAATGAGCAAATAAAGATAATAAAATTTATAAAAGGTTTAAAGTTCTTCTGCTTGAAAGTTATAAGCCATAAATACAGAAATTATCACAGCACCTACCAAAATGCATGAGAAAAAAAAAAAATCTCACTCAATTTATATTTGACATAACAGTGAAGAACATCAGAATGAGGTTGACAAAGATTCGCTTGAGTAAATAAAAATTAAGTGAAAAAAAAAAAAAAAATTCACCAACACAGCCAGGAAAATTAAGACAATATGATATCATTCCCACACAAAAAAAAAAAAAAGTATATTTGCCAACACAATTGAGATGAGGTAGTATTTACATTGTTCGAACTGTTATCCTCATCTTTGATCTTTGACATTCTGGTAATTGTATGCTCTCACCTTCTTCAGGTGCTAAGACAAACCCATCATTTCAATCACTGGGATATATCATTCTCATTCTATGTGCAATGCCACTTCCAATAGCCATGTAGTTATCTCCCTTTAACTCTCTAAGTTATTTGTTCCCTACTGCTGTAGATGCACATGACCCAGTGACTTGTCCCAAAGAGTTGTGAGTTCAATACCGGGTTACAGCAGTGGTGAACAAATAACTTGAGTTAAAGGGAGATAACTACATGGCTACCAAAAGTAACATCACATATGGAATGAGAATGATATATCTCCAGTGATAAAGGGTTCAGTTTGAAATTCTAGCGTCTGAAGAAGGCCGAAGCATACAATAGCCTGAAATGTTGTAAATATAACAATAAAGATGAGAACAACAGTCTGAACAATGTGTGTTTATCAATGTATGTCACAGTAGTCAAATGAAAATTATGAAATTCATGAATGCAATTTTGTTAAAGTAATTGTTCGAATAATGAAGAGCATTTAATAATCTTTTGCAGATCAGTGGCATGAAGTCTGCAATTTAAGTGGCTTGAAAGCCAACTCAGTTTTTTAAATAAAAAGTAAAAAAATCTCACAAATATTAAAAGTATTTATAGTAAAAGATGTTAACATAATTTACAAAACAAAACAGCATCAATCCACTCCATATATATATATATATATATATATATATATATCCCAATCCTGGGTTGTTCTGAAAGTAATGACTCCTATTTATGTTAGCCCACAATGTCAAAAGTAGATGTCAGTGGTATGACAGCATAAACTGAACCTACAAATTAAATAATCCCTATTTTTTTTTATAGTTACAGATGAGGATAGTTTGACAAAAAAAAAAAAAAAATTATATATATATATATATATATATATATATATATTACACACACATTTTTACATTGGCCACACAACAACAATCTTGTAGGTTAACATGTCATTTATCAAAACCATAAATTCATATACATATTGATGAACATGTTAGAAAACACTAGACGATTAATATTAGACAAATAGTAAACTATGTAATACAAACTGTAAAGCAAGATTCAAAATTGTTGAAAGTATTCTTATAACAATGAAACAACCCAGATTAAACAATATCTTTCACGGAAAGCGCCATCAAATTATGACAAACCCCAATGGATTCATTTTTAAGAAAAATTGTTACATTATGTTACAAAACGCTTTACAAATGATGTCACTTGTATTTGCTAAAAGCAGATTAAAATTATATTTCTAAAAAAAAATATACCAGGATAAAATTGACAAACTTCTTTTTGTATTTTAACATTAAACTTCTTAATAATGACTAGAGAAAGTTAAAAGATCTTGAAGAAAAACATAATTTTGGACAGTTTCTACAGTGTAACCCTGATATAAGAGAGTTGTTGGGACCAGATAAAAGTTCTCTTATATCCGAGTTTGGTCTATTTTATATACATTACCACAGGCTCTAATTTGGGACCAGAGAAAATCTATCTTATATCCGGGTCTCTTATATCCGGGTTATACTATGAATTTGATCTGGATATGTGACATGTGCTGAATAAACAATTACAACATATCAAACAGACATTGTCACTTGATTCCAATAAAACAGGTTTTAAGTCTTCAAAAAAAAAAAAAAAAAAAAAATTAGACAGACAGACCATGTCAATTCTTTTTAATGAAACTTGTTTGGATGACTTTATCATCCTCTCAAACACCAATATATGGGTGTGTGAAGGGGTGATGCAAATTACTGACAGAGAAAATGAAAAAGTAAAAAAGCAGATATTTATTGTAGGAAATTAAAAAAAAAAATAAAACAATGATAAATTGGGTCAAAAAGTGCAGTGCTTGGCACCCTTGACAGGCCAGCTGTTTTTTCTCCTTCTTAGATCACCTCAAAGAAATGGATTGCCTGGCTCCCTTTCTGGTCATTACACTAGGCAGTTATGACAGACAGACAGACACCAACTAAAGCCAGGGCCTACTTCAACTTCTTGGTTATCACATGCAGTCTGAATGACTCTTCATCACATGCTACTGGCACCCTGCTTTTTATGCTATTCCAAGACGGGTCAAAATTTGAATGTGTGCTACTCATTTTGGACTAGATATGCGCGCATAAATTGTGTCTTCAATGGTGGCCATATTTCTTTTTTGTCATAACTTTGCAGGCAAGACATGTTCGCAGTCATTTCAAATTCCAATATAAGTCATATCTTTCCTTCAGTTTACAAGTTTTTTTTTTATTATTCCTCTTTCTTCCAATCCTTTTAGTTTACATTGATATCCTTAGGAAAGACATGAATTCACCTTTCCCTGTGCTTTATCTGATGCAAGCTAACATCTCTCTAGCATCCAGTGCAGAAGAAAGAGTGTGAGTGAGCACTTGGTCAAACCACTGCTCCATAAATATCACTTCTGTAATAGTAGTAGTATTATAGTGCACAATTTTTTTTTTTTTTCAATGATAGAAAAAATCCTAGTTTCTAGCACCTGAAGAAGGCCGGAGTGTACAACAGTCGAAACATAGAAGGACAAGTCCAAACAATATAAATAATGTACAGAAATTATAGATTAAAAATTGTAACATTTGCTTATTTGCTCTTTACCTTTCAGAAAATATTTAATATCTAGAAAACACATACAGTTGGCATTAGTAAATTTCTAACACAAAGGAGCACTTAAAAACTTCAACTGCAATAAATTTTACTTGCGTTTGTATCGAACAAAAGGAAAGATTTCAAAATAAGAAGTATAACCCTGTGAAATCTTCTGTGGCTATATGATCTTTCTAAAAATTAATAAGCACTGACCCTAACTGTCTTGTGCTTTGTTATCAAACAATAGTTTGATTACTACAGTAGAGAGTTTAGTTAGGTTTGTCTTTTATGAAAGAAGTTTGCAAAAAGATTTTCTTTGTGAATTGAAAACGTGGAAATATTAAGATCAGATTAATTATTGCAGGGTATCTTTTTTTAAATTAAAAGCAGTAAATAATAATTTAATCCCAAACATCACAAAATTACCTTGCATTTTAAGAATCAAATGAACATTAAATCAAGAATAGATTCATTTAACAACCAATTACAGAAAAAAAAAAAAAAAATAGGAATTGAGAAAAACAAAAAAGTAAGAATGTCATAAGAATCATGGCTTTTCTATGGGTCCCTCCTCACAGCCACAAAATGGCTGGCCTGTTTCCAAATTCAGATAAACTGTCTGAAAACAATACAACCTCTGCTAAGTTAACTAAGGCTAAACAATGGGCCACAGTTGGACAGTAAGAAATCCAAAACATAAAAAAAAAAAAAAAAAAAAAAAAAAAAGAAAAGAAAAATACAGCTAAGCAAAGTTTTGTCCCAAAGCCTTATTGTTAGTAAAACAATATATATATATATATATATATATATATATATATATACACACACAAACTTAAAATTGATCTCTACATATCATACAATATCATATAATTAGATAGCTATGGTGGTATGAGAAGAAAATATATATTGTCTCACTAAATCTTCATTTGAAATATGATACTGGCAGACTGAATGATTGTATTTTAAGAAAAGACATCTAAAATTTCACTTCTAACAATGTTCAGTTGTTAATGAAAGTGGATTAGCTTTCAACTCTTGAGAGGGAATAAATGTCAGGTCAATAAAAGTTAAATGGTCAAATTCAAATTCCATCAAGACCACAAACAAAAAATAAAGAATTTTCAGTCAACATGTAAATGAATATTTACTTTATCTACACACAAATTATTGTCATCATCTTTGTTGTTATCATCATCACAATCACAGGGTCCTATGTTCTCAAGTTTTCATCTTATAACAAAGATGACAATAATTTGCATGCAAATAGTGTAAATAATGGTAACTCTTCATCCCAGAAATTATGATAGTTTTGTTTCATAAAAATAATTTATAAATAAAATATCAAAAAGGATTCCATGTAGAAATATATGGAACAACTAACACCAACAAGAGACACAAATAAAAACAATAAGACAAAAAAAATTTTTTCTTAGCATAAAAAAACACCTATTCTTTTAATGAGCCTTAGTACAAGTTGAATTCCACAAGATTATATTAGATTGGGTCATAAATAATTTTCATTTTTGCTTATCAATGATATTTTTTTAAAAACTGAAATGCAATTAGATTTTATTCAGTTCTATATTCACTATTATTTGAAATGACTTCTTACTAATTATCAGGCAGTTCTTCCAATACATTTTCAGTAAAATTCTGAAAGTTTATAATGTGAAAGTTGTTTATGTATTCTTTAACTTGATTTTCATTAGAGAAAGTTTTTACTCCCATCAAAGTGTTTCCCATGATTAAAAAAAAAGAAAATGTTATAATTGGTTGGTTCATGGTCAAGTGAATATGACAGGGGGTAGGGTAGAACAGACCAACCTAGTTCAAAATTCTTTCCTAATATTCTTACTGCTTGCAGCCATGCATTGTCATGAAGGAGAATAATATCTTTCTTATTGACGAGTACAGGGTGATATTCTATCAAACTTTTATGGACATGTTGCAACTGCTGGACATTTAAATGTGCATTTGGTGTTTCAGTGAATTTTAAGAACTCTAAATAAATAATGCACTGATGATCCTGCTATATACAAAACGTTATTTTTTTCGATGGAACTCTTTGGGGTTGGTTACAGAGATTTTCCCTTGTCAATTTGCTTTCTGAGTAGAACGTTGGTGTGAAATTGAGTATTTCTACTCATAAATATGGCATGTTAAAAACTATATATATATATATATATATATTGCAAAACGTACCAACAAAACAGTAGCACTAATCATGACCGAAATCAGAAAAACCTACTGCTAACAAATTGGTAAATTAAGTTGTCAAACCCAAAAGGTTCTACCAAATGGGTAAAGGGGAACAAAAAAAAAGAAACAAACAAAACATAAGCCGTGTTCGAAAGAAAAAAAAACCCAAGACGAAAACCTTAACAAGAAAGAGCTCAATACGAAAGTACAAAAGTAGAGCAAAAACACGAACTAAATCTAAAAGTGAGCCAAAAGTCGACCGCAGTTTCACTCGCCGGATCGTCAAGTCCTGATGATCCGGCGAGTGAAACCGCGGTCGACTTTTGGCTCACTTTTAGATTTAGTTCGTATATATATATATATATATATACATATCTCAAATAAGGTATTTACAAGAAATCAAAAAATTTGTGTTTATAAGGCTTAATTCAGCTTTGTCTTCTGTGAAATCATTCATGGTCGAGCAGTTAAGATACACAAGATCAACCAATGGCTACCCCTATGTTATTAGGGGTCACAGGTTTGAATCCCTCCAAATGATTTTTTTTTTCTTTTTTTTCTTAAATAATCATATTGCCCCAAGCAAGGTATTTTACTGCCACTGTTTTGCAGGGGTTTACATAGGAGGAAAGTTATGAGAAAGAGTGACAGGTTGCATGGGGGTGTCAAGAAGAGGATAGGAGAAGGATGAGAATACTGATGAGAGTGGAGTGGATGGAGAAAGGAGCATGAGATAGAGGATGCAGGTTAGTGAGATAGGAGATGACTATTGACTTTACATTTAAATTCTTGGAGATTGTAGCTGTCCGGAAAGCAAGTAAACAGAAGGGAATTCCACAGGCGAGAAGTGTGAGAAAAGAAGCTGCTGGAGTAGAATTTGCATTTACATTGATTTCACAGTAAAAGGGTGGGACCTATTTGCTAATCTTGTGGCTCGAGTAAATTCATTTAGGGGGCACCAGTGAGCTAAGTTCATCGGAACAGAAGCAGAAGATACATATTTTCCTTACAAAATTTCTCAAAAATATTCAGGCCGATACAGTTACATATAAGAATATATTGTTTAATTAAAAACAGTTTATCTACTCAAATATGAGTATCTACTAAAAATCATGTTCAAACAAATTATAGATAAGATTTTACACTTCTATTATTTCAAATTCCTAAAATTTAATTTAGTTTCAACATTTAGTTTTCCTCTCATTGTATATGTATAAATAAATCCACCTTTCAATAATTTAATATTTTCTTTTTTTATTGAAACAAATAACCTTCATTTTTAAGCCAATATATTTGCTTATTTGGGTCAGTCTCATTTCTTCATTTTTCATCTTCACTTTATATTTTGCAAAGTAAACCTCAAAAGGGTTATTTTTATAAGTCATTTTAGTTTTGAGTGAAATTCAATGCACAAAAACAGTATACATCATGATTCAGGGGCAGATAACTTGACTATAAAAAACTTGATTAAACATGCAAGACATTTTCAAATAATAAACTTTTTTTTTCTTAAAAACTATATCTACAATATGATGTTGCATTTTATATTTCTTATTTTATAAAATATATTATCGAACATCTTTACAAGCATGTTTCTAAAGTTAGTGTTAACGAGGAATTCAATTTGTTTTAAATCAAACTATTGCTTAAAAAAAATTTATTCTCTGTAAATTAACAGAAAGTAAAGAATAGGTTAATAATTGTTAGTGCATAAAATGAAATTTACAATAGTTTGAACAAAACTGTATACATATTAGACTAATATTTGTTTTTAGCAAAGGCATGAATCCACTTCTCCTTACACTGTCTTATTACCAGCTTTAACAAAAAAGCTATTGTCACTATTGTGCCTTGATGAATGACAGAGAAAACAGAGGGTAAATGATCACCGAGGCAAACCTCTTTCTCTATAAACATTTTACATGCATTGTCAAAAACAACAATAAGCTATTGCATTCACTGTCAACTTTTATAATAAAACCAATCGTCATATTTAACAGCGGTTTTCACACATTTACAGAAAGTTTCAACAGAAGAGAAACAACACAAAGTTTGTGAATCTCAAATTCTTCAGGTGAATTTATTAAAGATTGAAATATTAACCGAAAGACTCTTACCATTCAGATGAGGATGTTTTTAGCAGGAGGAAAAATAAATGCAAACAGGAAAAATAATGGTTGTATGGAATTCACCACCTTTACTGACAAACGGCTTATCATATTTACTAAGTAGGAAATGACATACATGGGGGGGGGGGGGGGGAGAAATAATAAATAATGACATTGCTTATAGCTACAGTGTAGGAATATTTAGATAGATACTTCCAAACATTTCATTACTGATCAACCTAAAGATCAGGTTTGTTTGTATAACTTCCAATCTGAAACTTTATCTAAAGCTGCAAAAAGAGGAATAACTTGCTTCCTGGAAATATTTGGTTGAAATAAAATCCAAGCCCATCCAGCTTATCAGTTCAAGTTTGGCACCAGAATCAAACTTGATAAGAAATTGCTCCCTCCACACCAGTTTTATTTTATTTTATTTAAAAAAAAAAAAAAAAAAAAACACCTTATAGATTTAAGTTTATAAAATGTATAAAAATTAAAAAGGAACTTGAATTTCTTTATTTATATACATACTATTATCCTCATCTTTGTTGTTATTAGTACACCATTTCATCCATTGTATCATCTGGCATTTAGCAGATGTTTGTCAATCCAGGTAATTTTGAACTGAACCATTAATCTACTGATAGATTGTCCTTGTACCTGAGTAGGGTCAATCTAACCTGATAGTTTAACTAATGGTTCAGTTTGCAATTCTCTGCAGATTGTTACTCAGATTATCAAACAGCTAGAGAAGACCAAATGGCACAACAGTTAAAACATTGTCACAAAAACAGACCAGAGGACAAAGAAACGATTACTCCTTCATGACAGTAATCCAGATATTTTTGTTTTAAAATGAGATTTCTTTTTAATTGACCCCATCACAGTTGATTAGAGGAATACCAAGCTTTTGTTTATACCCGAACAGGTGAGGTTTCACAAACGACATACAAGTGAAAAGATCTTTTATCTAACAACAGACCAACAAATAGAAAGACGTGAATTCATATCTTTAACCGAAAGACCTCTGTGAACATAATCAAAAATGAAATTTGAACTTTGTTGGCAGATTCAATTTTTCATGCATGTAACAAATATCCTGCGAGTTCTAAATCATAAAGTTACTTCAAAAGTTTGCATTTTCTTTTAGGAAATTTTTCATTCTTATAAAATCACAGCATCAATCAATCAATCAAAGTACTTTCCTGCATTTTCCACGACTACATCACCTTATTGTTGAATTGTCTCAGTCAGTTAAGCGCCATATATGATACACGCTTTGTATCTCGAAAGACTGACTGGGCAGAAGATTATCCCGCAGTAGGTTGCCATTGCTTTCTGCGGTAGACTTATTCAAACAAGCCAACTGCTCACCACATGGATTTATTAATGCTTGAGCAATTAATAAAAAGATTCATTTTGGATCCTAGCAAACATCAAGAACTATTCTTTATCCTCCTCAGTAGATTCCATTTTCATGTTGAACCTTGTCCTTAATTATCATTTTATTATGATTTTCATAATTCATTTTTTTCCTCACTGGTGACTATTTTGTCCAAAAATAACCTTTCCTATATCAAATCAAAAAAGTGTTTAATGCAGACAAAAAAAAAATAAATAAATAAAAAAATTTAAAAAAAAAGTAATGGAAATTTATATTTTGAGCTTTTGAAATATTTATCACGATAAAAACACTGAATAAAGAACTCTTTTAAAATTTCACTTATATTATTCAAAAGATAATACTTTAAATTATTTAAATGAACTTAATTAACAGCATCTAATTTAAATCCATTGAAGAAAATTTCCCCTACCTAAGATGAGTTCAACCATCTCCAAAGAGCGATGCATAAAATTCTTAATTCTATAAATAAAATAAAATATTTCCCTCAATAATAATAATACTAATATCAGTGATTACCAGCATTTGGTCAGTCATCAATGATTTGGGATCAAAGAAGAAGAAGCAGAAAACGTGCCTCAAAAAATAGAAACAAATCTGAATATTCCCAATACCATTGATTTTATAAGTACAAAAATGCATTCCCATCTCAATCAACTGAGTAAGGACTAGAATTGTATTAATCTTCTTCTCAGAAATTATAACCATTTCATATGAATTAAACTGGTCCAAAATTTTGTTCGTTTATTAAGTCTTTACTTAAGAAACCAAACTTTTTGGCTAACCACCTATTAGATTGTAAGGGGAAAATTTCATAAGGGTATTTGTTTCAAAAGAATGCTTACCCCCACCTGGAATTTTAAATTCTTTGTTGATTGCAGCAATGGTGGATTTCCACTGTGCGGCCCATGTGAGCAAACACAAAATTTTATAGAAAACAAGAACTAAAAAGTAAACTTATACTTAATATCAGGAAGAGACAGTTGTGGTTTCTGCAGCACACAATAAGGAAGAAGGGCTTGGAGAATCTCATATTCAAAGAATAGATTGAAGACAAGAGAGACAAAGGAAAACAATATATAGTAAAGCTTGAGTAAATGGAAGGCCCAAAAAGTTTAGGGGAAATAACCAAGACAAAATTCATAAAACAAATATAATAGACATGTCCACATGAAAAAAAAGTAAATAAATAATGGAAGTATTATTAATAAAAATAGAAAAAGCTAACACCCAATAATATCAACTTTGAACATGGCCAGAATGTGCTGACTGTGTTTGGAAAATAAAGCATTCCTAAACTCTAGATACATAAATAAAATAATTCATCTATTCAGTTAAAAGTAAAAAATAAAATCATCCTTGATAATGGCTAAAAGTATAGCTGAAAGCACTCAAACATAAAACATTTAGGCAATTTCTACATAATTTATATCCAGAAAAATAACTCAATCCAATAGGAGAGTCCATTATATACACACACACATTTACAAAGGAGGTACTGTTAGATGAACCCTCAGTGTCAAATAGCGGAATTGATAACATTCTCAACTATGAATTATGTTACTGTACAGTTCATTCATTGTGTAAAGAATTAGAAAAAAAGAGAAAAGAAAAACAATGACGATTTGAAATGAATTATTGAAGCAGAAAAGTTAGAAGAAAGTTATTTCTTAAGCTACTGAAATGGCTTACAGAAACTTGATTCTTTTGACACACTTGTCTTTTTAAAGTTAACATTTTTACAATTTTCAACAAGTGAATCAGCAACAATACCTGAGTAAGAAGAATTGTACTTAACCCTCTACAGTCCTCTACCAAGTAGCAGATTTTTGTTTGTAGTATATGGAGCAATATGAAAAGTAGTCATTGAAAAAAAAAATATATATATGTATATATATATGAGGAATATGAATTAAGAAAAATACAGCTCCATTCTTAAAGTGAATCTTTTCTAAATATTAAATCATAATATTTGGGTGCGGAGGAGTCCCACAGCATATAGAAAAATAAAATTATGATCGTTTTCCAAGGACTTTATTGGATATTTCTTAGCCGTTCCAAATCATGAAATAAGAAAAATGTCTAGAAAATCCTCAAAACTATTAAAGATTTGCTTCAAATTAAACCTGTTTTCATATCCCAAAAGAAAAAATAACAAATCTGAAAATGACTCCCACATTTTAATTAGTTTGTTAAAGAAAAAAAAACTTGTTTGAAAATAAATGATTTTCTTTCTTTTTTTTTTATCAATCAAACTGAACTGAAAGCATGACCAATGGAATTGACAGATTCCCAAGTGAAAAAAAAAAGCCTAATTTATAAGCATAAAAGTTAAAATGTATTATTTCTGATTATGGTCCAAGGTAATAACAAGTAATGCTGTTAGGCTGCCCTAAAGGCCATCTCTGACATTAACTTCTAACATCAAATGATAAAGACATTTTCAAGGTGTTGATGTTCACTTAACATTCTTGCCAATGAGTCAATAATTGATTACAGAAACAGATGATTAGCAAAGGAGAGAAAAAAATAAAACACTGTAAAATCTTACATTCAAAATATTCATTTGTAAAATATAGTGTGTGGCAGAAATACCTCTCTCACAATGACAAGACATTGTCTTCATCTAGCTAATTACTTACCATTATGTGTGGTATTTCTGCTGTACCCGATACATAGGCAAATAAAAAAAAAATAAAATAAAATAAAACTTGTACATGTCATCTATGAAGCTATACTAAAATGGCCCAGATCTGATAGTGAGAATTATGTCTTTGATTACCAAAGCACAAATGACTGCCTCCATTTAGTGAGATCTATGGAAGATCAATATCCAGTGTTTTTAATTACAAATATGTTGCCCTAATTTTGGTTGCCCATTATTGAAATGAGCTGTAACTTTGACAGATGATTTTATTATTCAGTTCTTGATGTTCCCAAATACTTTTAATTTCCTTCCAAGATCATCTTCAGGGGTGTGAGTTGTAACAAAAAACCGTGTTGCTGAAAATTACTGTAAATTTTCTTCTTGCTTCAAATATAACAGCTGACATTATAAAAAATACATATAATAATAATTCTCTGGCCCACTGAAAATCAAACCTAAAATATTAAAAACTACTTTTAACCTGTACCACCAAAGTTGTATTCTATGATCACAGAAATAATATATACGTGCAACGGGACGGTGTTTCAATGGGCTCAGTTCTGGGTCCAACTGTCAGCAATTTCTACATGGCCAACCTAGAAAATAATATATTTAGTACCACTAAAAACCCTCCATCTACGTACGTTATGTTGATGATATTCTTATATTATTTAAAAATATAGAAGAAATAATAAACTTCCAAAAATACTTTCACAAAAACTGTCCCCAAGTTCACATATGAACTTAAAGATAACAAAATTCCTTTCCTTGACATTTTAATAGACACAGACAATAACACTTACTACCTCCCTATATAAAAAACCAACCAGCAAATCTCTTGCACTCTCAACTATAAAATGAATGCCCTAACTACTACAAAATAGCACTTATACACAATTTAATTAACCAATCACAAATCAACTCTACAAAAAAGATATTTTACTCTGAATTACAAAATTATTAAGCACACTCTTAATGACTTCCCAAACCACATTGTAGATGAACAAATAATATTTCAAAAACCACAACACACACCAAACAGAATATGGTACTCCCACAAAAGACCCTAAACATATCAAACTTTTATGACAACCAGATGAACGATAACTACGAACAGGATGAAAAAAATTCGTACTAATATATCTCCTGTTGATCCTTATAAAAAAATTAATATATTATAAAACGCACAATACTACTAATTTAATTATCCATAGTAAGTTCTCCCCACTAACAGATGTATTACATAAAACCAACATTTACATATCAATTTAAATGTTCCTTGGGAGAATGTATCTCCGACAAAAAAAAAAAAAAAAAGATATATATGTTGGATTTACAACAACTACATTAACAAGATGTCTTACATTATACATGTTTGAACATTTATCTATTTCTAGACATCTACAACAACAATCCTGTCTACATTCACAATATAAAAAAATAATGATCGATAACAACTATCCTACACCAAGAAAACAATAAAAGCAAACTAAAGATCCTTGAGACAATATTCATTAAAAAACTTAAGCTGTCAATTAATAGAATCAGCGATAAATACTGTAGTAATGTTCAAAATTGTTTATAAAAATAACATTTTTTTCATGCTTTAACACATGCATGACCATGACATAACATAATAAAAACTTAATTTTGGATGATTTTCACATTCTAATGAATGCTAAGCAACTTGTCAACTGCTATATTTGAAGCAAGAAGAAAATTTACAGTAATTTTTAACAACAAAGTTTTGGGGTTATTTTTTGTTACCACAACTCCGACACCTAAGGATGATCCCAGAAGGAGAATGAAAATACTTGGAAACATCAAGAAATGAATAATAAAATCATCTGTCAAAATTACAGCTCATTTCTTATATGTTTCAATTATAATACGCGAAAGATATCCATAAATATTAAAAATAAGCAGACAATGTTTGCAATTTATTTAATGACACACACACACATATATATATATATATACACACACACACATACATACATACACACACACAACAATCTTTATTATAATAGAGAGTATATATATTCTTCCCTACTCGACATAATTATTGCAAAAATAATAAAAATAATAAGGCATTGTTAAAGAGCAAACATGTAGCAAAAGGTTTAACAAATTGGTAGTAAAGAAAATGAACTAAGCCACCAATGACACTTGGACTTTGTCCGATGCCAGGGAAGTGGCTGCCGTGCATCGTTGCAAGTCATTTTAGTGGCCCACAGACATTCACCATTGTTTGTGAAAGAAGAAAAAGTAAAGCAAAATGATAGAAAGTGAATGCAATCCTTACCAACTGACGTGTTCCATGTTTCTATTTTGTCAGTATGAGTAATCTCTTGAGAATACGAATCAAGTTGATTGAGGGTTTAGTCACAATAGATCACAGTGTGAAGGCTACAACACCTTGAGCCTGAAGTCAACTGGTCTACAAGCAATCCCAGGCCTCACACTCCAGGAATTGGTCGTCCAATTAAGACAGTGATGGCAAAATACTGCCTGTCATAGATGATTGCCCGGTTCACACTCCATCCATGTCTATTGAACAGGTGTAGAGGCTCATCCCTTGTTCCCTGCTTAGGATGTGGTTTCCAGCTTTCTCTTTTCCAATCTTTTCACTCTTACGTAGCCCCCTGCACATCAGTGGCATTACCACCTTGCTCAGGGTGATATGATTAAGAAAAAAAAAATGTCAGATCAGATGGCTCATTCATGCTGTGTTTGAAACAACAACAGCTGAAGAGGAGGTGCACCAATGATGAGCATCACCACAGAACCAAACAGAAGTAAACAGAAGTAAAGCAAAGTAGTTAAAGTAAATTCTCAATGAGACTCCTTGTCTGGAACATGTATTGCTAGTAGAGCTCACATCAGTTCACACAGAACTCATATATATATATATATATATATATATATATATATATATATATACTTTACATCACTAAATACACTAGAAAAATGGTTGGTTTCTGGTACTACTTCAAAAAGTACACAACTGTTCTGCTATGTTCTGACAAATATCCAAACAAGATTAGATTAAAAATGGAGTATAACTGACACATCTGGGCTGCACAATCTTCACTTTTCAAAGTCAACAGAGTTCTAAAGCATTTATGCAGCCTTACAAGTGATGAATTGTTCTTCAAACTAAACCCCTTTCCTATAGATTAATTTTTTGATTTTCTGATATTTTCGTGGCAAATATTGAGCTAGCTACATTCTAGACATTTGCAGCTAGGACCCATTGTGCAACATATTGTGCTGTGAGTCAATATCTTCAATCTCTTCATATTCCATTGGTGAGTAAGAAGATCCACTCCAACAGCTTCTTTGTTAAACAGTAGTACAGACTTTCAAAAGGATGCTTCCTTGATCACTACAATGATAGTCACTTTAAGTTGAGGGTTAACCTTTACCCGACATATCCTCATAGTATACAATTCTAGCACCCTTCCTGTATACCCACTACACTATTATTTTCTAACCCTCTATCTTGAGTGGCTCTTAATCCTTGTAGTGATGAAAAGATAGAAACAAAAGCAAAGAAGATTACTGATGAAGCTTAAAGAAATGATTCAGTTAGAAGCAGAGTATATGATTGGCTAAATTTGAAGCACAAATGATCAATTTGACTCGGAGAACAAAAGTATTTGGAAGCAAAGACTAGCATTGCCTCTTTTGAATGATTCAGCTCAATGCTGGAATTGTTTAAAAGAAAGAAAATAAAAGAAACTTTATATCGATCACTGAACAGTGGTAACATTACTAAAAACAGACGAGTGAAAAAAATAGGTAAATGAATAGCACACAATTTTTCATAGTAAAACATTGAAAGATATCTCATCACTTGCCAGATATAGTGAGGAAACTGTCTCACTTCTTGCAATTTCTTCCTTGCCAAATGTGAGTACGGACAAGAGAAATAGTATCTCACTTCTTGCAATTTCCTTCTTGCTAGACATGTGGGGGTAAAAACACTTTATTGAAACTCTCTGAAGATGGAAAGTTCACCATAATGTAAAATATGAAAAAAAAAAATCACACGGTACCAAAATTTTAACTATTTTTTACTTTGGTCAGTAAGCACTATTTCCTAATTTTTTTTGTCTAGAAAGCTAAGGAAATGACTTATTCTCTTCAAGGTTTGCTTTTATGATCTGGACATCAATGATTTGAAACTAACCTATTTTGCATTACATTCCAGACAAATTTAGTGCTGAGCTAATGTAGAAGAACTTTCTAGAAGTTTCAAGAATTTCTAGAACATTCTGGCGACTAAGGATTTTATAGATTTTTTTATGGTCTTGCATGTGATCCTAGAATAAACAAACACTACTTTTGAATCACGTCATTTTGTTCCTACTTTGCATGAATGGGGATGTTCACATTTACCAGTTTTCTCAATGGAATAGGTAAATTTCAGAAATATCATTACTCTTGTCACAAAAGCAAAGTTTGAAGGAAACAGTCATTTTTTTATCCTTTCTAGATATAAACAAATAGAAAATAACAGTTGCTATCCAAGGACAGAAATTATGTTACAATGTTAGTTTTATCCAGACCCACCCACAACATTAACAGTAAAATCTAACCTTTTAGGAAGAAAAATATTAAAAAGTGTATTGAGTTACAAAGGCCTGAAAAGCTGGTGAAATTGACTGCAGAGTTATACAGCTGTAACCTTTGAAGTTTGAACATTGCAATTGAAAAAAAATAAAAATAAAGGATCATTTGTATAAGAGGGAAGCTGAAAAGTGATGAGGCAATATGACAATGTTTATCAACATGTCGCTAAGCAAAAGAAATGCATATTAGAATTGGGATGAGAAATTATTCAAAACGTTCATCAAAGTTAACATCATGAAACTATTATCTTTCAATCTTCAATAGTGACAACATAAGAGGCAACTTTGAGTCATTTTATAAAAAGTTTTATGGTTATAGAAAGACAGTTGAAATATTTTGGTAATTAAGGGTTAAATAATTTTAATAAACCTATTCAGGATACTTTAGCACAGATCTTATTAAACTCAAAGAAAAAGAAAGATTCACTCTGAGAAGGATTTTTGCTTTTAGTCTGATTAATAAGATCTATACAAAAAAATTCTTCTGGGATTATTCCTTAAACAAAGAAAAAAAGAAAAAAGAAAAAGAGAGGGGGATGGACAAAGGAGAGAGAGAATGTGTGGGACGGGCAGAGGGGAGAGAGAGAATGTATGGGACGGGCAGAGGGGAGAGAGAGAGAGAGAGAATGTGTGGGACGGGCAGAGGGGAGAGAGAGAGAGAGAATGTGTGGGACGGGCAGAGGGGAGAGAGAGAGAGAGAGAATGTGTGGGACGGGCAGAGGGGAGAGAGAGAGAGAGAGAGAGAGAATGTGTGGGACGGGCAGAGAGAGAGAGAGAGAATGTGTGGGACGGGCAGAGAGAGAGAGAGAGAGAAGGGTGGTCGGGGAGATGAAAGAGAGAGGGAAACGTGGTGGGTCGGGGAGATGAGAGAGAGAGAGAAAGCGTGGTGGTCGGGGAGATGAAAGAGAGGGGAGAAAGCGTGGTGGTCGGGGAGATGAGAAAGAGAGAGAAAGCGTGGTGGTCGGGGAGATGAGAAAGAGAGAGAAAGCGTGGTGGTCGGGGAGATGAGAAAGAGAGAGAAAGCGTGGTGGTCGGGGAGATGAGAAAGAGAGAGAAAGCGTGGTGGTCGGGGAGATGAGAAAGAGAGAGAAAGCGTGGTGGTCGGGGAGATGAGAAAGAGAGAGAAAGCGTGGTGGACGGGGAGATGAGAAAGAGAGAAAGCGTGGTGGACGGGCAGAGGAGAAAGAGAGAGAGAGAGCGTGGGGGAGACGCAAGGAGAGAGCGTGGGGGAGACGCAAGGAGAGAGAGCGTGGAGAGCGCAAAGGAGAGAGAAAGGGCGTGGGGAGAGCGCAAAGGAGAGAGAGAGCGTGGGGGAGACGCAAGGAGAGAGGGCGTGGGGGAGGCATAAAGGAGAGAGAGAGCGTGCGAGACGCAAAAGGAGAGAGAGAGAGCGTGGGGGGAGGCAGAGAGAGAGGGCGTGGGGAGGCATAAAGGAGAGAGAGAGAGAGAGAGAGAGAGAGAGAGAGAGAGAGAGAGAGAGAGAGAGAGAGCATGAGGAAAACGTGGTGGACTGGCAAGGAGAGAGAGAGCGTGGTGGACTGGCAAAGAGAGAGAGAGCGTGGTGGACTGGCAAAGGAGAGAGAGAGCGTGGTGGACTGAGAGAGAGAGAGAGCGTGGTGGACTGGCAAAGGAGAGAGAGGCGTGGTGGACTGAGAGAGAGAGCGTGGTGGACTGGCAAAGGAGAGAGGAAACGTGGTGAGACTAGCAAAGGAAAGAGAGAGCGTGGTGGACTCGCAAAGGAGAGAGAGAGCGTGGTGGACTCGCAAAGGAGAGAGAGAGGCGTGGTGGAACTCGCAAAGGAGAGAGAGAGCGTGGGGGAGACGCAAAGGAGAGAGGCGTGGGGGAGACGCAGGGAGAGGGAGAGAGAGCGTGGGGGAAGCAAGGAAAGAGAGAGCGTGGGGGAGACGCAAAGGAGAGAGAGAGAGCGTGGGGGAGACGCAAGGAGAGAGAGAGCGTGGGGGAGACGCAGGGAGAGAGAGAGAGCGTGGGGGAGACGCAAGGAGAGAGAGAGAGCGTGGGGGAGACGCAGAGAGAGAGAGAGAGAGAGAGGAGAGGGCCGCCGAGAGAGAGAGAGAGCGTGGGGGAGACGCAAAGGAGAGAGAGAGCGTGGGGGAGACGCAAAGGAGAGAGAGAGAGCGTGGGGGAGACGCAAAGGAGAGAGAGAGAGAGCGTGGGGGAGACGCAAAAGGAGAGAGAGAGCGTGGGGGAGACGCAAGGAGAGAGAGCGTGGGGAAGCGCAAAAGGAGAGAGAGAGCGTCGGGGAGACGCAAAGGAGAGAGAGCGTGGGGGAGACGGGGAGAGAGAGGCGTGGGGGAAGCAGCAAGGAGAGAGAAACAAAGAAAACACTGGCTAGAAAAAAAAAAGAGAGAGAGAGTAAGAGAAACAAAAAAGGCCTGATAGAAAGAGAGAGCAAGAACTGAAGATAGGAAATGACAAGACAAACAAAAGATATTAACAAATAAAATGAAATGAAAGAAAAAAAGAAATACTAATGGGCATTTTGGTAATAAAGATTCAAATTTTCTAAATTCACCAGCAAACTCTCCTGACAACCAGAAATGGATACTTCCATCACCAACAGGATTAATAAATACTTAAATTTCATTACCATAATTTGCTCCAAAGAGCAATCACAACACCTTCCCTTATTCTACACCACCTTGAAGACAACACACAGCTTTTTAATCTTCTGGTCAAAGACTCTTAATATGGACTTAGTCCATAACTTAATGGCTTCAAACAAAAACACTATCTTATTACCAAGAGTGTAGTGGTTATTCAAGATGGGTTTTATTCAAGTTCATGAACAAGTGTGAACATTTTCTCCAAAATCGTTCTGGTGATTACGTCAATATTTGTTTGCGAATGTATAAAGCAAAATAATTCTGAAATTACAGCAATCGACATCAATCATGACAATATTTGCTGACAGTGTTTTAGGTCCATTACAACTGATTGGGACACAAACACGTTTTACTTCTTTACTGTACATGATCAAGATCAAATACAAGAAAAGCAACTGGAATAATCAAAGAATTGGCTATTACAGTTGAATGGAATAAAATGAATCAATACTGATACAGTACATAAAAATAAAACTTTATTCCAATTTCTACTAATTTACAGTCATTTCAGCAGGGTAGAAATAATAGAAAATATTCAAAATTGCATATCCCATGAAGTTGTGGCAGAAAATACAAAGGAAACCAGCTACTACTCAAAATAAATATTTAAGAACTTAAAAAAAATCAAAATTCTGTAGAGAGGTTATGAGATAAAGCAACATAACTGTCTCATCTTCTGAAGAGATGAGTTCAATCCCTAAGATAGATGGGCCAAGATTATGCCAGCTTGTTGGTTTGGTTGGCAGGTTTTCTTCAGCAGCATTTCAACATTTTGGGTTATTTATTGCCAGAATCTAAATATTTTGGACAATTTTATGGTTTCAACTAATTATTTTGAATGAAATTGTATGCCTTCATGTACAGATAAAATGTATTGCTGATTATGTATTGTAAGACTTGTTTTTTCAGTTTTTATATATATTAGAGAAAATTTTCAAAATTCAAAGGTGTCGGATGTACATTTTGACATAGGATCTCTAATAGAGATTCTACATCATGTCAGCGACACTGTTTTGTTCCAAATGGCAAAGGCCCTGGGGTAAAGTGTGGAAGGGTTTTAGGTTAACAACGGTCACAAAGTACAACAGGACAGAACTGTTAGTGGCAGGGTTACAGGGTGTTGAAACGGTATATTTAGGAAGGGGAGGAATAGATTTAAATGTAATATCTTAAAAATTTTTAATTAAGTTTATCCATTACAGGAAGTCATGAATTTAAAGTTATTAAAGAAATATATATATACATACACACACACACACACACATATAGATAGGGATTTGGTAAAGGAGTTCATATTTTATAAAGATAGACAACTAAAGGGGTTAAATTACTTTTTTAAGGTTAACAATTTGGGCTGTTTGTATTTAGGCGGGAAGGAATGGGTTTCAATATAAGATTTTAAAATTTTTATTTAAGTTTATTTAATTAAACCTTTTAGGTAGAAGCGAGCTAAATGCCAATTACAGGAAGTTATCAGTTTAAAAATTATTAGAGAAAAAAAAAATATATATATATATATACGTATATGTGTTAACCAAGGAAAAGGGGTTTAGTAAAAGAATCCATATTTTCTAAAGATAGGCAATTAAAGGAGCTTGGGATAGAAAGGTAGGGTGGTTAAAATACTTTTTAAGGTTAATGTTAGGGTAAAATTAAGATTAAAACTTAAATTGAATCCTTTTAATTTATATTCTAACATCTAGTCAACGGGGATTTAAATTCTAAATTTAAGTATTCAAAAAATTTGCCTTGTGGCGGCACTTACTGATGAATTCCCTCCTAAGATTCAGTAGCCAGTGTTGGTGGGGGTATTTTAATATTGAAATTTTTTCCAGTAAACATAGACAGCACCTATCATGAAAATTCCTCGGAATACGGGCTGAATCTATCAGTTTTCAGCTAATTTCAGGATCCAGCCCTTCCTCTTTCATTTTCCAGAATGCCTGCGAAAGGGCTGTATGGTACCTCTGACTGGGGTTCGAAAAGGAGTATCTGTGGTTATACAGTCTTTGTTTGAAAGGACCGGCGGACATACCGATATAGGTCCGGAAGTCATTTTTTTTTTTGTTAGATGGAGAAATGCGGGCTTCATAAATCACCTGGGTTGATTTGCATTTTCCCTCCACCGGGCAGGCGTCCACAGAATTACACCTGCATTCGTTTAGAATTCCGGACCTAGATTCAACATTGTGCACATTCACCAGAATACTCCAATTATGGGAACTAATAAGGCTGTCCATATTCGGGGTGCAAGAATAACTAATTTTAAGGGTGTACCTATTAAAAATCTTCCGTAGAGGGTTACTGTTATTAAAATGTTTGTCTATTAACTTGAGAAAATATTTACCAATATTGATGTTAGTTAGTTTACAATAAGGGGGGTGAAACCAAATTATCTTTCTTTTTCTACAGTTTCCTTTATTTTTGGATGATTCGGAACCTATGTAGGTTTATCATATGTTAACTTGTTCTTATATCCGCTTTTTTGAAGGGCCTTATTGTAAATATTTTTACTTGCGTTGAAAATTTTAATGTCGAATGATAATTGGTTGATTCTATTATTCACTATATTGGGTATCTGTTTTATAATATTTTTGGGGTGGTTGGATGAAATATTAATATAAGTGGGGGAAATATTTTCTTTGAGAAAAAAAAAAAATATATATATATATATATATATATGTGTGTGTGTATTACTGGTATTTTTACTATTAAAATGCCTTTTTATACTTTCATAGAATTATTGTTTGGGAGGCTCACTATTTTTCCATAGCTGGAGTCCTAACATCAGGCACCCCTGCTGTTCATCTCAGTGTTCTCGACAGGCTCCAAAGGAGAATCTGTAATATGATTGGTCCTGAACTAGTAGTTCAACTCCAGCCACTTTCTCACTGGCAGGATGTGGCTTTCATCTGTCTCTTCTACAAATATTTTCATGGCTTCTGCTCTGACCAACTTAGGTCACTGGTGTCTCCTCTACACGAATTTACTCAGGCAACCAGACTGGCAACAAGGTGTCACCCTTTTACAGTTAGATCTACCAAATGCAGGCAACAATTCTACTCCATCAGCTTCTTTTCTCGTGCTTCCCGCCTATGAAACTCCCTCCCATATACTTGATTTCCTGATGGCTACAACCTCCAAGAATTTAAATGCAATTCCCATCTCTTATCCACTTAGCTCCAGCCATTTCTACATTAGCCCGTGTATCTTGTTCTTTTCCTTTCTCTCTACTTTCTTCACTCCTGTTACTGTTCCTTCTCTTTCACCCCCTGTAGCTGGTTTGTCTTTCTCTTTACTCTCCTCCTGCCTAAACTTTTACTCTCTTATGTAGCCCCCTGTGCATCAGTGGCAGTACCGCCTTGCTTGGGGTGAAATGATTAAAACAAAAAAAATAAAATAAAAAATAATGATATAAGCTTGGGTCAGCCAGCATGTTAGAGAAAGAGACCACAGCCATAAAGAAAACATTTAATAGTACCTATGAGAGAGAAGGTGTGACAAAAAAAACTAGGAATTAGAATATACATCATCGTCAAAGACAAATTTTAATTTCTCTGAAAGTTAATAAATGCAACAGATTGACAAGCAAAGCTGAAAGCTAAAATGGTGAAAATGATAAAAACAAAAGATAAAGATGTTAGTCTATAAAGAACATTGTCATTACTACTACGACTTCTCAAAAACTGTGCTAGAAATGTCTTTTGAAAGACATTTTATTGAATCACTTTTAAATGATGATAATTCTCTTTTTATGCAATCATAAGGATTGATCAGAATAGGGAGATTTTATTCAGTCAAATAAAATGGGATTATGACTTGCAATAATTGAATCACAGTTCAAAACAATGGAAGATTGCAAATTATCTGATTGATCTTAATAATCATTCAAGGTCATCTAATATGGCCCAAATTTACAGATAATAAAAAAAAAATTATGTCATGCAACAACAATAAAGACATCTGCCTATTTTTCCAAGATGATGTATTGTAACTATTTAAATTGGTCGGACTGTTCTCATCTTTAGTGCTATATCCCAATGCTTTGACCATTGACCTACTTTTTTAGTCCTTGGTGGGTAGATTGTTCTAATTCTGCATGCCATGGCTTTTTTAGATATCCCTGTTTCAGTTAATCCCAATTAGTAACTCAACTTTGTTTTTTTGTTCTCTCTGCCATGGCCAGGTATTGAACTCACAGCTCTTTAAGTAAAGTCCCTTAGCCCAGTGGATATTACATTGGCTGAGTAATACAAAATCTGTTAGTTTGAAATTAGAGCTAAAATAAAGCTTCAAGAAAGATTTTTCATATTTAAAAAAAAAAAAAAAAAAAAAGAAAAAAAGAGAAGCATTTTAAATCTTAAGTATTGGTTTTCTTTCATCATCTCACCATTTTACACCCAATGGTGTGTAGGGCAGCAACTTTTTGTTACTGTTTCCATAACAAACTTTTTTATGGGACAGGGTTGTTAGCCCTGCGCTCAACCCCCAAACCTGGAGGACTGGTGGACCACTCTTGGTCCTTACATTTACAGCACCTGGTATTCCCAAACGGTTACCTATCTAAGTACTGACCAGGCTCGATGTTGCTTAGCTTCGGTGATTGAACAAGTTCAACATGAATATAGCCGTAAGCCTATTGGTTTTCTTTGGAGGTATCTAATCTTATGCTGGAAGAAAAACCAAAAAATGTTTGTACTTCAAATGTTTGAATGCTAGCCAAAGGATGTGCTTAGTTTAAAGATCATCATCCTTACACCATCCCCATCGAGTAATCTTCTACATTGAGTGGCATTTGGGCCTTGTATTGAGTGAACAATATTAAAAAAAAAATTCATTCATGTGATAAAAATACAACTGGAAGATATTTATGAAGCAAACTTTAGAGTGATAAATAGGAAAACTGGTCTATCCTGGGTAATGCCAGCTGAACTGGCCAGTTTAGAAAACAGTGTGAAGTGTTTTCTAAAATGGACATTAGCAAAAAGGAAATAACTTCCTTTATAGTGGATTTATTTCAGGACAGATTGGAGATAAAAACCAAAATAAATCAGTTGCCTGTTCATCTAGTTGCACGTTTATTATTGGTATCAACGAGTAATGTTGGTATCACAATTATTGATTTTTCTAAACAGGTAGGCCCTAAACCCCCAAAACTTAGCGCAACACAATCTTTCTGTCCAATAAATTGAACTTTTGTCAGATATGACACTTTTATATCATAAAACCTCTACACCAATTAATATCTATCTATATTTCTAAGGTAGATATTGTAACTATTTACATTGTTCGAACTGTTGTCCTCATCTTTGTTGACATATTCACAACATTTTGACCATTGTACGCTCTGATCTTCAGGTGTTTGGAATTTCTCACTGAACACTTTATTTTGTTCACTTTAGTTGTATAAGCCATGCCTCTTCCTGATCTCTTCGTATCAATCATCTTTCTTTTAACTTGGCCCTCCAAGTTTTTGTTTCCATCTGCTGTGCATGAAACTAGAACGATCTACCCCAGTAGATGCAATAAAAGGTTTGGTTTGAAATTCCAAACACCTGAAGAAGACCGGAGCATATGATAGTCGAAACATCATGAACATGGCAACAAAGAGGAGGCCAACAGTCCAAACAATGTAAATAGTGTAAATGCACCAATGAATCTTGTCTGCTCTTACCACTGAAACTAGAAATGCTAAAAAATTGGATACAAGTTCATCTTAATGAAGGGCGATATTCAACAGTTGCTAAAAGAAATGCTAGAGATTTTACCAATATTTTTATGAATGGTGGGAATGCACCCTGGATTTCAAAACAAGTTTTTTTTCTTTGGTTAGTCAGTGTTACTCAACATCATCAACCCAGCATTTGTTATCTGATCCTCAGATTTTTCACATTTTTTAACCTTGAATCTAAATTGACCTGTACCAGTATGCTTCTGAGTTGGATAAAAAATAATGAAATCTCAATAGCAATTGATAGTACTTCCGAGACAGACAAGTACAAAAATCAATAGAAATGATCAGAATTAACTTTTAAGTAAAAAAATTGCAGAAAAAGGAAAAAAACAAAGATTTTTAGTGAGAAAAAAAAAAAAAATGACAAAGCAATTTTAAGAAACCACTTGATGGACTTGGTATCAGATATTGAGAATAAATTTTTTTTTTTTTTTTCCACAAATTAAAAAAAAATAATAATAATAATAATGGTCATGGAAAGTAAACTAAAAATAATACAAATAAAATTAATCTGAAGACACGTTGACATTTAAATGAGTCACTGGACAACCAATAATAATTTCCTTTGAATTAATCAAGTAATATTTAAATCAGCAAATGAAACATTTTTCACATTTTATCAAACCTTGAAGCAAAAAAAAAAAAAAAAAAAAAAAAATTATCTCAAGCAAAATCTATGATCCTAACAGGTTGAACAGGGCAAAAGCAATTTGGTCCTCTTCTACAGATTGTTCTTTAATAATTTATCAGATCATTGTCTGTAGAATTTTATAAGACAATTTTAGGTTCAGTGTGAAAAGAAAATGTGATGAGAACTTTCTCAGCAAAATGACCAGAGGAAGCCAAATATATAAATGCATCAAAATTTTATCACAGGTAGGAAAACAACAGTTTCATTCCATATCTGTTACATGAAAAGAAGAATTTGACTTCAAATCATAGAAATAAATATAAAAGTAGGTACCCCCATTAATTTAATAGAAAAAATTGCAAAGGATAATGAAAAAAACATCACAAACTTAAAAAAAAAAAAAAAAAAAAAAATTATCAAAATTTTTGTTCTTAGAGGAAGGACCAGAGGATTTTTTTTATTTTTAAATTATATTTTTTATCCTTTTTCAGAACATTGAAAATTTTAGTTAAAAACCTCATTTCTGTGTCAATTTTTAGCCAAAGATTAGTATAGAAAATCTTAGCGTCATTTTTGCAATGAAAAACTTTCCTTGACTTGAAATTTCTTGCAAAAGATCAAATAATTACTGGATTTAAATGAAACTTTCAGGAATTATTCACAAATGTATGAAATAATTTTAGAAAAGTTTTTCTTTAGGAAATCTTGACAATTTTTCTTCTTTTTTTTTTCTAACATCTCCACTTATTCAATTTTTTGGAAATCAAACTGTGTGCCACTTTATGTTTACATTATTTAAATGCAGAACTCAGAGAATTTAAATAATTTTTGTTGTTGTTGTTAAACAGAAACACCAAATCTGCTCTAAATTGTAAAAAAAAAAAAAAAAAAAATGCAATAAAACTAAGACATTATTTAATTTGAAAAGCTTTTAATTGCTTTTATGAACATGATATTATGGATATTAAATTAGCTGACATTCCTCCAAATAAAAATTAAGGAAAGTACATATATTTTTTTAAAAATTTTACAAAGACAATTACACTACAATGACAAATGGGTAAAAATGGCACAAAAATCAGTGAATGTTCAGGATTCAAAAATGAAAATTCCTTCCAATCAAGTTAAATTACTAGGTTAACCAAAAAGTTCCGACTTCCTTAGAAAGTGGAAAGAAAAAATTTTATGGAGCAACACCAACATTAGGTAAGGTCATTGCCTATAGTGATACCATGTGTACAACAAACTAAAGGAGTATCCTACTTGGTCAGTCAAAGTCAGGATTTGTTTCTGCAAGACAACTGGAGGCCACACACTACCAGGTTGACCAAGGAGAAGTTCAAACAGGTAAACGGTGTTTATATTCTTCCATATCCAATATTCGGTCCGATATTGCTCCAAGTGATTATGGCCTCTTCCCACTCAATGGCACACTTCCTCTGCAACCAGTGATTCATCACTTTTGAGGAAGTGAAGGAAGCTTGTTTACAGTTTTTTGATTCAAAACCAACAGACTGGTATCTGGGACAGATTCAGATGCTGGTTGATCATTGGCAAAAGATAGTCAAGAATGATGGAATTCATTTTGAAGAATCAATCTTTGTGTTGCTCCATAAAATTCTGTTGTTTTCTTTCTGCTTCCTAAGTGAGTTAAGGACTTTCTGGCCAACCTAATAATTTTTAAATCAGTTGATTCTAAATATTATATTTAATCTATTAGCGAGAAATTAAAACTGAAATAAAAGCTTTTAAAATTATTTTAAACCTTATGCAAAAGTTTTTAATCAGCAATGGTTGACTTAATTTCAAACCACTGACAAAGCCTTTCTTCCTAAATTATGCTTGTTTCAAAGTTCGCTTCAATCAAAGGAGGTTGAAATTAATATTAGGCTCAAGCTCCAGGAGAATCTTACCCCAGGCAGTACCTTCACTTTGGGAGGGTGCTGGATTTATTGCCAAGTGCCAAACACATCTCAAAAAGAAAGCTTCAGAATTTTTTTTCCACAGTATTGTTGTTAGATCCATTTTAAATTAACCTTATGTTACACTTGGTTGTGATGTGCACACACTGAAAAATACACTCTTCCTTGATGTTTTTTTAAAATCCTTTTTTTATTATAAAATTCCATTAACATTACAATTATTTTATAAATATAATAGCCCACTTCTATGAACAGGGGATGTGCATTGTGGTGCAGTGGATATCAGCTCAGAACGAGAAATCAGGGAGCAGAGTTCGAATTCCACTGGAATTCACTTACGCACAAATACCCTTAGGAAAGGTATTAATCCATCTCTTCCTTCCAGTTATGGGTTAAATAACAGGACAGATTGGGTTCTATAGCCTTGGCTGGCAACCAGTCTACTGCAGGAAGCAATGGCAACCTACTGCGGGATAATCTTCTTCCCAGTCAGTCATATCTCTTTCGAGACATGATCGCCCATGCGTGTATCACGTATGGCACTTAACTGACTGACTATGAACAGGATTATCTTTTTGGATTTTTTAAAAAATATATTTTTATATTTTAGATTTGACAATATAATTCCAGTTATCATAAAAAAAAGTTTAATTTTTGAAACTTGTACTGCCAGTGCAAAAAGTTTCTAAAGTTCCATAACAGACAATGGTTCTTACACACCAAAGTCGGACAGCATCAGAAGGTTTACCTCCTTGGAATACTAATATTATCCACATCTATTTATATATAAAATTCTGTGACTTCTGTTAGTTCATCCATCCATCACACCCACTAAAATAGCCATTTGCTGACTTATCAAAACGAAATTTGGGGGAAAAGAGGGCAAAGAAATGGGGGGGGGGTAAAAAGTATAGTTGGTTTTGTGAGGGTGCATTAAGAAAACCCATGAAGCAAAGTTTGTGTCAAAGTATTGTGAAGCAGTGGATATCGGCTCACAACAAGAAATCAGAGTTGAGTTTGAATTCCAGTGGAATTCATTACATTCACTTATGTGCATACACCCTTGGGAAAGGTATTAACCCATCTCTTCTCTCACCACCTATGGGCTAAATAGAAGGACAGTTTGGGTTCTATACCTCTGGTTAGCAACCAATCTACTACAGAAAGTATTGGCAACTTACTGCAAGAAAATCTTCTGCCCAGTCAGTCATGTCTCTTTCAAGACATGATCGCCCAAGCGAGTATTACATACGACACTTAACTGACTTTTGAGCAATATAAAAATTATTTGAAATGATTTATATTTGAAATGTTTCTTCATTATATTTATATCATTTATTATTATTTATATCATTTGATGTTTGTCTTAATATGTATGAAATATCTGTATCTTCAATAGTGAAAATGGTATAGGTGACAAGAAAATATATATATATATATATATATATATATATATACAAGACTCAATGTAGTATGAATAAAGTAATAAAATATGTAATAAGAACAAGAATGATTATTTTATTGCTGCCATCTATGACCAGCAGAGGAATTTTTAATCATTTGTTTCTTTTTAGCATCAGAAATAATAACTGCCAAGTAGAGTAATGGTAAAGTCAGTGGGCAGCTAAAAAAACAAAAAAAAAACTGCAAGAATTTTAGGTTGTTAATTTATATATCATAATAATGAAAACATAAGTTTTGTATAGTAAATCCATTTGTAAACGAGTTATTACATGACCTAGGTTTCTACCATGAGTGGTGTCTTCAGGCAATTTTTAATAACTGATTTTACCGTTTACCGTTTTTCTTTTTAAGAATGCTCATGTAACTTTCTTTTTTTTTTTAATGCTCACGTGGCAGGGAATTTTTGGACACACGATTTTTAAAATTAAGACAAATTATGGCGTTTGAATGAAAGAACAGAAATTATGACGAAGTGTAACCGTACTAAGAAATACCTCTTGGGTTCATACAAACTATGGATAAAAATGGTAATTTAAGACTATTTTGCATGATTGCAAAACACACACACACATTTATATATATATATATATATATATATATATATATATATATATATAACAAATTTATCCCAAGCAAAGCAGTAAAGTTGCCAAGACATGGGGTTACTGAATATGAAAGAATTAAACAGAAACATTAAGCAGCAAGAACAATAGAAGTGTCATCAGGGCAACAGTAGATAACGATTGACATTGAATTTTTGAAAGTCAAAGTTGGCTGGAAAGTAAGGAGCTGGAAGAGAGTTCTACAAGCAAGAAATGCAAGAAACTGTTAACATAGAATTTATGACTGCATCTAGCCATTTTGACTGTAAATTGATGAGAGCTTCTTGTCAATAAAGTATGGTGCTTACATTCATAAAGGCTTTGTAATATACTGAAGAGCTCATCCCAAACGATTACTATGAAAATATTTATAGAAAAATGCACAAGGAAGCAACTTTATGGTGGTGAGAAAGTGACTGAAGCCGTGACACCAGGTGAGGACCAATAATATTGCTGATTCTTCTTTCGATCTCATCAAGGATCTTTAAACATATAACAGGAGCATCGGATCATCATAAAGCATGAACGAATGGTAAACTTATAGATAGATAAGGTCAATTCTGGAGAGAAAGATTGTCTAGCATGACATGGTGAACCAAGTTTCATAGCAGCTGACCTTGGTCTTTTCATTTCATGCCAACCAAGAATGTTAGCCCGAGAAGGTGTAATGAGTCACTCACCTTGAGGTTAGCATTAGCCATGTTGATGAAGGGCAGAATGGTGTCTCTCAGATGATTAATAGAGAGAAGTTTTGGTCTAGAGGCATTAAAATTAAGCTATTCTTTGGCCCAGTTTACTATAGACAGTAGGTTGTTTTGGAGATCAGCCACCAATCTGACCTTAAACTGATCAGACTTATATATATATATATATATATATATATACATACAATAAAGATAGAAGCCGAAGAAGGTTCGCCTGAAATAGGCCTATACCTCTGCTTAACCATGGAATACTGTGTCTGTTTTAATTTTTACATATATTTGCTCTATATTTACTTATGTGTTCTCAGGAGAAAGAAATGTACTTATCTAGATATACATTACATTTTTATGTGAGTAGGTTTTTTATTTTTTTTAAGCTATTTTAAAACGTTTTGCTTATGAAACTAATGAAATAACTAAGAACTGATAAATGAGAAATTTGAGCAGATCCTTATGTTAGTCAGGAAAAAAATGGATACTGTATGCTGATTTTATAGGTAGGACTTCCTTACTTGGAGAATTGGTAGCTTCCTTAATTCCATACTCAAGTCCAAATAATTATTTTCCCCACTGAAATCTATGAATCGGTTAAACAGAAAGAAAAACAGACCAGAATTCACTCATTTTCCCCCCAAGCAAGGTGAGAATGCTACTGGGTGTGAAAGTGAAAAAGAAGACTGAGTATAGGGAGGATTGAAGAAAGAACAAAAGAGGAATGAGAATTCAAGATAAAAGATGACAATTGATTTGAAATATTTGAAGATTGTATTTATTAGGGAAGCAAGTAAAACAGACTGGTATTCCACAAGCGGGAAGTGCAAGAAAGGAAACTGGGGGGAACTAGAAGCCAATTTTTTTTTAATTGTGTCGCCCCAAGCAAGGAATTTTACTGCCACTGTTGTGCAGAGGGTTACATAAGAGGAATGTTATGAGGAGTGAGAGGTTGCAGGGGGTGTCAGGAAGAGAGTAGGAGAAGGAAGAGAACACTGATGAGAGTGGGGTGGATGAAGAAAAAAAAGCATGAGAGGATGTAAGTTAGTGAGACAAGAGATGACTTTGAGCATAGTTCAATTCATGGAATCAGGCGACTAGGAAAAAAAATGTTTCTTATCAGAGCAATTGCCATGAAAATATTTGTAGAAAAGACAGAGAGAACCTATGTCATATCATGTCAGTCCTAGTCACTGGCTGCAGATGTGTTTCCCCCCCCCCCCCACCTCCTAACCGAAATACTAGTCACTGGAATTAGAGATTTCCTTACTGATGAATTTGAATTAGATATAAAGAACACATTTTATGATTTATTAAATGATGAAGTTTCTCTGCTCCAAATGAAATATTTTCAAGTGAGATTCTGATTGCGTAACAAAAACCGAAGAAATAATACCAAGATATTGACAGTTACTCGTCTCAGAAATGAATTCTGAAATAACAAAAAAAAAAGGAGGGGTATGACTATTATCATAACCAGTTGTCATAACGCGACACCGAATATGAAAGGCTCCAAAAATACACCACTAATGTCCTTTGGTGGTGTAGTGGATATAGCAGTTGGTTATGCATGTGTTACTATCATCTAGTGATCATGATTTCAATCCTTGGATTTGGTAGTGACGCACCAATTCCAACAAGAACAAACAATAACTGGTTCTACAGGATATATTACAATCAACAGAGAATCTATATCAGCCAATCTATGGATACCTGATGATGACCAGGGGGTACTTGGTAGAAACGGTGTCTATAATAACATTGAAATCAACCAAGACGAGAATAATAGTTTGAAATAACAAAAAACTCTTAGGATTTCTTTCAAATTACAACAAAATAGGTTTACTAACAGTTTATCAAAAGGTGGGGCTGAAAAAGTAAAACTCACATAATTTGGGAACAACTAGCATTTTAAGGGTTCTATGGCTTATCCTTTGTTCTAGATTGATTGGTGTTTTCATGTTAGGTAGAAAATATTTTTAGGTTGGAATAATTTTGAGGGGATAAGAATTTTGCTGATACAAATCCTATTAATTAACCATAACTGGGGAAAGAAGTGGTTTCCTAACTTTTTCAAGGTTATTTGCATATAAATGAATATAACGAACTTGACTAGAATTAGAACTTAGCTCTCTGATTTTCTATTACAAGGCATTATCCATTATACTACCTGTACATCCAAGCTGAAAGCACCTAGTATTCCCAAGCAGTTACCCACCTAGGTATGTTGCTTAACTTCTGTGTTCATGTGTTTCAACATGATATGGGTATAAGGAATATATAATGTGGGGTAAATCCAGACAGACATATGATTTGCACCTGTATTTCAACAAAATGGAATATTAAGTGAAATTATTCAAATTTTGCTGGCTCAGAATAAGTTCTTTATTTGAAAACTAACCACCTATTTGATGACAGTCAAGAACTGTAAAATTTCCTGGATGCTATATTTTCAGCTCATAATCCATAAGGAAAGTAAAGATTTGGAAGTGAATTGTATTTAAGCAAACAACTCACGTCATCAAATAACTTCTGACAAGATTAACATTATTCCAGGTTCTATTCATCATGTCAACCCATTTACACAAAGTTAGTGGGGGAGAGCAGGTGAGGTCTGAATTTACTTAGTTGCAAGCAGTTTAATTCACTGGTTGTCTCAAACTTCTTGGTAGAGAGATGCTATCTGGTTCAACAGGTGGGAGAGTCACTATCACCATGTTACTGTTTTTTTTTTATTTTAGGGGGTTCTTTTTGTAACTAAATTTCAACTAATACAAGGTTCAAGAGCCACTCAAGGTAGTAGGTTATGATTGAAATAGTAATGATGAATAAGGTAATAGCTCAGTGAAAGATAATAGAAATTCTGACAATAAGGAAGATCGATAACAATTGACCCTTGATTTGAAAAGATTCAAACTGAAGGGTTTAGGCAGAGCTGGTACTTACTCTGGACTGGGGAAGGGGCAAGCCTGATTACAACCCTACTCTTTCATAGTGCTTTGTGATCCCCTCACTATGTTTTGATTTTTTTATACCTATATTTATATACGTTACAAATTAAATTGAGCCCAAATGACTAATAAAGGATGAAAAACCTGAGGATTTCGACGAAATTCTAGAAAGGTTTCTTTGTCCAAAGTTGTTTCGGTCATACTAAATATCAAAAAACACTAGCATATGTTCTCATGTATCATGCAACTTTTGAAAACCTAATTTTTAAGCAAATTTTAAGATGCATCATAAACAAGATGAAATTAGTATATGTTCTGAGCAGTGTATACACTAACTAGCAGTATAGCTTGGTGTTGCTCAGGTGTAATGAAAGCTTTAAAACTAATCCATGGTCCTGGAGCTCAGACTCTTTGGACGTTGGCACGAAAGACTAAAAAGCAATATTTGTTTCCAGCTAAAGTAAAACCATAGACTGAAAGAAAAATGAATGGATGTAAGTCAAATTTTCATTTCCTGGTATCGATATCAAGTTTTTTCGTCGACAACTTAATTTTGAAGGCTAAATAAGTCCTCTGAGTAAATGGTATCATGGCTGAGACTAAGAACTACAATTATACCTACTTAGAGCCAAACTCGAAGCAAAAGCTAAAATAAAAGGCTGAAAAAAAAATAAAAAATAAAAATACAGACATACAGGCAGATAAACCGACACACACACAAACATCTTGCCTTTTATATATATATATTATCGATTTTCTGCACTATTGTAAGAACTGCAACCTTGAAAATTCTGAATATCGTTTCTTATGTCTTTGTCTATTAGTGTATCAAATTTGATTAAAATCGGATCACTCCTTCTATAACCCGATTTTTTTTCGATTATCAATATTTATCGGGGGTACCTTGACACAAAATCTAGCTAAGAACACTCACAGACGCTTATAGTACAACTGTGTAAATTTTCAAGAAAATCGGTTCAGCCATTTGAGCCTATAGATAACTCACACACACCCACACAGAAACAAAGTTCCAATTATAAATAAGTTTATATTAGATTTTATATTGTGTATAATGTCAGTCCGTTAAGTGCCTTACATGATACATGCTTGAGCAATCATGTCTCTTTAGAGACATGACTGACTGAGCAGAAGATTATCCCGCAGTAGATTGCCATTGCTTTCTGTGGTAGATTGGTTGCTAACCAAGGCTATAGAACCCACTCTGTCCTGTTAATCAACCCATAGCTGTAGGTAAAAGAGGTGTGTTATATTATTAAGTAGTAATTACTGGGGAATCAGTTTATTACTTCATAACAACAGAAAACAGATCCCCCACTTTGTGCCATAGAAGTTTCAATTATGTTTCCAACTATTATATTCAGTCAGTCAGTTAAGTGCCATACGTGATACACGCTTGGGCGATCATGTCTCTTTAGAGACATGACTGACTGGGCAGAAGATTATCCCACAGTAGGTTGCCATTACTTTCTGTGGTAGACTGGTTGCCAGTCAAGGCTATAGAAACCAATCTGTCCTATTACTTAACCCTTAACTGGAGGGAAGTGGCAGATTAATACCTTTCCCAAGTGAATGCAAGGGATTCAACCGGAATTCAAACTCAGCACCCCAGTTTGATGTTCTGAATTGATATCCACTCCACCACAACGCACATCCTATGGTGTATGATGTAACCCTCTTAAAATTGGCTTCCAAATTAGGTTTTCAAAAGTTGCATGATATGCAAATATATAAAATTTACTATTTTTTTATCCATGATGTTGAATGTGTTAAATTATTCAACCTTTTAACAAGTAAAATCACCAGTTGATGTTAAAAATTGCAGCAAAACATTGTTAATTCATTTAAGATGAAATGATCTATTATGACATGTCTTGAACTTGTATTTAGAAAATTCAGATGTCGTAAAGTTGAGGTCTCATACCATAGATTTAGCGGGGGCCCACGAGACCCTTGCATCAGCCCTATGTTCAAGGAAGCACTCACAAAGTTTGTTACACAAGGTGGAAGTTACTGAGAGTGGGGATAAGCTGTCTGAGGCGAACTTCTTTTCTGACATATTTTAAACATGTAGTGGTGGTAGGAGGAGGGGAGAAATTAAGATTAGAATTTAAACAAAATTTCTGATGAGTAAGACTCTAGTATTTCTCTCTCTGTATAATCATCTCGTACCTCTTTTATAATACAGCTTTCACAAAGTATAAGGCCTGAGAGTCACTGAAGGTAGAGGGTTACTATCAAAATTATAATGGTGAATGAGGAGAGTGATATGAATGGAAGAGATGATGATGGAAAGTAAGGTTATGGCGAAAAGATAACGACTGACCTTTCGAGGTTAAGATAAAATAAGTGTTGAATAACAATAGAACAAGACACAGCACCAAGTAAAGAATAGGCTGCTACACAAACACATGAGGAAGCAAATGAAAAAAAAAATCCACAAAATTTTGAAGATTCTTTATTTGTATAAATTATCATTTAAAGTAAAAATTAGTCATAAATTATCCAATCAGTTCTTTGGTTGGAAAAGTAAAGTTCTACAAGGGATATTTCTAATGTGATTAATAATTTTAAATGCATTTACATTTCTTAACACTGTTTCTTTGCTGTTGCTTATTTTAAAATAAATCCTAAGTGATGCCAGTGTTCAGATTTTGAGCGTAGAAATTGCAGGATTTTTTAAATTTTAATCCTGACCTTCTTGGTTGATTATTCAGGTCTACAGATTATTCAATTTATTTTATTTGGAAGATCGTCTTGGGTCTACTTTCTCTTACCGTTTCTAATATTTTGCTTTCCATGAAAAAAATCATTAAAAAAAAAAAAAAAAAAAAAAAAAAGGAGGAACCGCTTTTCAGTGGTCACCGTTTTTTTTTTTTTTTTTTTTTTCAAATTAAAACTATTGTTAAATTACCATTTCTACAACTTTGAACTGGGGTTCTTGAATTAATAGTCATAATAACCCCCTTATTGTGAAAATCGATCCAGAATTTGCAGAATTACAAGAAGGCTTTTTGCTGGTCATGGAAATGATGCTGTCTGTCATTCACGTGTCGTTTGTATTAAAAATGTCACCAAAGAAAAGGTGAAAAAAGTCTTGCTGACAGATTCAGGAACGATCTTTCTTTCTTCAGAGATTTTATATCAAATTCTTTCTCAGTCGTAGTTAAACTGATCAAGAACTGATTAAACCTTTGAAAATTTGTAAATAAAAGCCTCTCTTAAGAAGACTAAGAAATAATCCAGATGTTAAACTCGATCTCAAACCAGCTGGTAAGTAAACAAGGCATTATTTTGATGAGCCACGACTTCTCCCCTTTTACTACAAAACAAGCAATCATGCTTTTTTTAGAGTCTAAAAAAGAATAAATAAAAGCAGTATTTAAAGTGCTAAACTTGTTGATGACTGAAGAAGGAAGACTAGTGTTAAACCGGAAAGAATGTCCAGTTTGGTTAAAAAAAAAAAAAATGTACCAAACGAGCGAAAAGTAATTTAGAGACAGAAAACAACAAATGGACAGGGTGAGAAGAAAAGGGGCAGGAAAAATGATTGTCTATCAAATTGTGCGGAATTTACATCAACATTTAACCTGGTCTGATTTTTATGACTTTGCTTTGAGCCATAGAATTTTTTTACCAAGATGTGGGGGGATTAAAAAGCAAAACAAAAAAAAAGCCTTTTTTTCACTATGGGAATGTTTTTTTCTTCGTCTTCAATGTGCACTAAGTGCACGTGCACTAAAAATGCAAAGAAAAAAAACTTTTGTTCAGTTTTTTTTACAGAAATATTTAAAAAAAAAAAGCAAGAAAAATTATTAATTGTATTAAAAAAAATGATCCCCCAGTTTGAGGCCAAATATTCCAAAGAAACGTTTTTTTTTTTTTTAAATAAATAAATGCTGGAGGGTTTGGAATTTTTTTTTCTTTTTACAGTACTTCAATAAATTGAAGAAATTACTTTAAGAATTACCACGTGTAAGAAGAGAAGGACAAAAAATGCAATTTGTTGATTTGCATAAAAAAGGGAAAGAAAGAAAAAAGTATTTTTCAGGAGGAAAAAAAACTAGCAATATGGAAATTTAAAACAGCTGTAAAAAAAAAGGTTTCTGAGGAAGAATAAAAAGGAAAGATTTTTTTTTTTTTTTTTGCAAGAGAAGAGAAAAAAAAGGTTTCTGGTTGAGAAAACTTTTGACAACGAATTTTTTAAAAGTATCAGAAAAACGAAGTAAAAAGAAAAAAAAAACAATGAAAGATTTCCAACAAATGCAAATTGCAAATTGTCTTTTTATTTGCTGTAAAAAGTTTTCATGAGTTAGTAAGTCATTTTCATTTTTAAGAATTCTTCCAGTAAAATAAGGAAAAGAAGGAAAGCAAGCTGAAAACAAAATTCAAAATATTAAAAAGGTCAGACAATTTTAGGCAAAATTAAATCATTTTATTTTTTATCTTTTTGAGCAATGAATTATCTTCAAACGTCTTTCTCTCTCATTCCCAGTCAAATGAAAACAAAAAAAGTCTAGGTTTGCGTGTATGTGGCAAAAAAAGGGGTACTTTTTTTGTGGGCTTGAAAAAATGAATTTCCCTTCTCTGTAGAGAGAAGAAAAAAGCGCATATTGTGGTGAATTGAATAAAAATGCGTGTAACACAAAAACATTACACGTGATCGCGAAAAACATTTAAAAAGATAAGCAAGTAAATGGCTTACCTTGATGTCTTTTTCTAAAACCGCTGCCGATGGTCTCCGTGTACGACTTAGCATTGGTACCAGGGACATTATGATTTATTTCCTTGGCTACCTGGACAACTTGAAGCAAATAATTTCCCACGCTTTTTTTCTCTCCCCCAACAAGTCTGCAATCGGATTATTTAAACCACCCAAAATCTATTTCTTCTGTTTCTCTTTTAACACTAACAATAAAAAAAAACAGTGTTTCGTAGAAATTAACAGAAATAAAATTAAAAAGCTGTTGATATTACTTGTTTTAATACATTTAAAGTCGTCGAATTAATTTAAAATTAAATACTTTTTCCCCCTTCACACTTCAACAACACTATCAGGAATATCTATCTCTCTACCTGTGTCGTGCGTATACACATGATGAATTTACTCACAACACAACTGATTCGTATGCATACAAATAGACAATATGACAATTATACACACCGTGTACAATTTTCTTTTTAACTGGCATTAAAAACAAAGTAAAAAATAAGAATGATTTTTAAAGAAAACAAGTGCGTTTTCGAAGTGTCTTAGTAATAGGAAGAAAGGTGTTGTTGATCAGCTTCCCAACCAGATCGGTGGCTGACTGACCCAAGTCGACGATTTCTCTGACAAGGGGTTGCAGAAAAATAACATCAAGTAAATTATTCGACTATCCCAACTAGTACTACTAACGAAACAGAAATATAACAAGAAACCCAGAGAAAAATCGCAGTTTTCAGCAGCAGCAGTTGAAGTAATAACAGCCTGATTGTCAGCAGGAGAGACTGATCATTTTTTTAGTTAGTCTCATATAACGGAATAAGGCCAATTTTAAAAAGCACAGGTCACTCACACACGGCTTATAAAATCTGAAACTTTTTTATAGGGTCTTTCTAAACAAAATGTATGAAGAAACAACAGCATCATTACTCAAATGATAAAAAAAAAAAACCAAGAGCCTTAAAAATACTCCCAACATAATATTTTTAAACGTTTTTTTTTACTTATAAATTTTAGTGTTTCAATAAACTTGGTAAGAAAAAGAAAAGAGGAAGAGAAAAAGGAAAAAAAGAGTAAAAGAATTATTAATGGGATATTCACTTAAAAATAAGTAAAACAAAACTTTCATATTTACTGACAAAGTTTTTGGAGTTTAATTTGCTCGAAATGTATTGACTGGATTTTTATTTAACAAACAAGAAATGCTAGAAAGAAGAGATGCCAATTTAATTTAAAATACTCGTTTCCAACTACAATATTTACAACTTATGCAAAGTGGGGTTGGATGGATCACTGTGGCGCAACATTGTTTTCCAAAAAAAAATTCAGATATTCAACAAGAGAAAAAAAATTAAAAAAGAGGCTTTTTACTCCCCGACGTCCTCCATTGTTTTAAACAAAAGAGGATTATCTTAGAATTTTCAAAACACCTTTTCTATAAATTCACTGCTCAAAAAGATTACCATGCGTGAAGAGAATGAATATCTTAAAGAACGAACACGAATCAAGATTAGACGAAAAACATCGATAACCACTTATTGAAAACTAAAAAACATCCATATTTTTTAATCCTAATATTCAAAAAGAATTTAATAATCAGATCAGTTTGAATGGAACCTCAACAGCTCTTAGCCATTGTTCTAACTGCTCTAAACTAAGCTAAATAAGAGATTCAGATATGTCAAAAACCAGTGCACAAATATTATCCCTAGACAGAGTGACTCATTTGTCTATTGCAAATATAGTCCTAACTGGGTGCTACATTATCACAGCCTTGTGCCAGACTAACCTAAATTTATTTACCTTATTTAGATTTGGACAGATGTCCTCATCAGACAGAGTCTAAGTAAAATTAGAATATAAATAATAATAGTTCCTGATCCCAGAAATTTAAAGAAAAATTGAATTAAGCTTTATAATAATATAACCCTTTCTAAAATAAAAAAAATAAAAAATTACCCATTAGATATAACATTTGCAGTGTGTGTGTGTGTATATATATATATATATAATTTATGTTTGAACATTTTTTTTTTGACTTTTTGTAAATAACCATTTCTGCTCTAAAATGTAATATAAACAAAAAGTTGTGCATATAAGGCTTGATTTAACTGATTAGACTGTGGAATAATTCGTGGTTGAGTGGTCTAATATGTACCAGATCAATTAGTGGCTTCCCCTATATTGTTAGGGGTCATAGGTTTGAATCCTACGGAAATGACACATTTTCATTACAAAATTTCTCATAAATAATTAGGCTAGTACAAATATATATATATATATATATATATATATACACACATGTATATAATTAAAATTTGTTTTTTTTATTTAAAATTAATATAGTTTACATTGCAACATGGAAATTTCTATGTTTCAAGATTTTTATCTCGTCATCAGGCAATGTTAGATCATTGTTGTGAAAATGATTTTCATTTGAATATAAGAAACAATACATTTGTTATTTATGGATGTGGGAAGACAGAAAAATTTGTGTGTGTGTTCAATTTAACTAATCAGAATAGAGATTCACTTTAAATGTGAAAAAAAGTTTATATTTTGGGAAATACCTGATTTTTTTTTTCAACCTTAATGGCAAGTGTCGGTCAAAACTCCTGTTTAAACTCCATTTCTGTTGCTGTATCCATTATTTTTACAACATTTTTTTTCCTTTAGTTTTCTCTGTATCTCAACATTTTCTAACAAAAAGAAAAAGGAAGAAAACATTTTTTATATTTTTGATCTAACTTAAAGGGACCTTTGAGTATAATATACTATTTTATTTCGATTCAGAATGCATTTTATTTTAACTGTTCTAAAACTCTTAATTTATAAATAACATTTTTTTTAATATCTATTTATCTATTAAAAATTTTAAAATTCATTTTATTCTTTTTATAAAATCTATTATATTATTATTATTATATTCTAATACAATTCTAAATAACTATTTAATTATTAAAAATTTAAATACCAATTTAATTATTTTAATATTCATTTAATTATTATTCTTTCATAATATAAAACAATTATTAGATATAGGTAAGTTAATAAACATTTCATTAAATCTATTTGGAGTAGATAGACTAAACTATCGCCCAGTTCACACTCCACCCACGTCTATTGAACGGGTGAAGAGGCTCATCCCTTGTTTCCTGTTTAGGATGTGGGGTTCCGGCTTTCCCTTTTCCAATCTTTTCACTCTTATGTAGCCCCCTGCACATCAGTGGCGTTACCACCTTGCTCGGGGTGATATGATTAAAAAAAAAAAAATTGTCATTACGTTTATTTAATAGATTTTTATTCTTAAGAAATTTAATATATAGTTTTTCATATAGACACAAGAGGCATGGTCGTTTAAAAACTTTATATTCTAGCTTTTTTTTTTTAATTTTCCCTTTTAATGTGGGTGTTTTATTTGTTTCTTTTAGATACCGATTATATTTCGATAGGGATGTTCTATTTCTGTACCTATTATTATTAAAAATAGACGGGGGTTAAAAAAAATCATTTTTCAGAGAGTTTTTAGTAATACCCACATAAATGTTTACATTACTAGGGTTTTTCACAGAAGAAATATTACATTGATAGACAATGGATCCTGTAAGGTACCTGTTTTCCAAAGGACACTCTATAGGGTTTCTACAATTACATTTATTATTGCTGAATTTCTATTAATTCTATATTCTATAGATGAGGGTACATGTTTAATAATGGATAGAGGATCGTTATATTTTGGATGGATATATAAAGGATTTATATTTGTTTTTTTATATGGTTGGTATATATATTTTTCTAAATATAAAGTCAGATCAAGTAAATCTACTTTTTTTATATTTGTATTAATAGTTACTTTTAAATTAAGGTTTTTAAATTCTCTATATATTATCTTTCTAATTTTATTTATTTTAAAATTTGTGTCATTCCTCACTATCATAAGGCCATCACCCCTGTATAATTCAATATCTTCAGTATTTATATCCTTATAGGTTGTAAGATTAAATAGTACAAATAAGCCAACCAGATATCAAGACACGACAGAGTCTAAAGATCCCATAGTTTTATCAAAGTTATCCTCCTAAGAATTAATTTTTCTCCACTGTTCTTTTTTATGAGTAAGAACAATTTTTTTTTGTATTTATTATTATATTTATCTCCTCCGATAAATCCAAATAAACAGTGGCAAATTCTAATGCTGTAACAAATAGTTTTCTTGATATCAATGGATAATATTCCTAAATATCGAATTGGATAAAAGAACAGTTGTTTTTTTTTTCTTTTATATAACAAAATCTCTATTCTGATTAGTTAAATTGAACACACACACACAAATTTTTCCGTCTTCCCACATCCATAAATAACAAACATATTGTTTCTTATATTCAAATGAAAATCATCTTCACCACAATGATCTAACATTGCCTGATGACTAGGTAAAAATCTTGAAACATAGGAATTTCCATGTCACACTGTAAAATGTATTAATTTTAAATAAAAAAAATAAAAAAAATGTTAATTATATTATGCTCTACAATAATTGTATTGAGCACTTTTTTTTTTAAAGTATATGTCAGAGAACTCGGAACTGTTGGTTCTCTTCACTTGGATTTTTTGTTATGTGTTAAGTTGTAACAAAAGAAAAAAAAATGATTCACCAAAACTCAGAGCTAAATCACAGACAAATATTTAATTTACAAAACACAAAATAAAATATTTTACAAATATACAATTTTTGCATTCAAATAGAAAATAGAGTTTATTACTGGCAAAGTGACAGGTAAGCGTTACGAAGAGGAAGGAAGGAGTCAAGTATCTTTACCTAGTTAACTTAGCGAAGTAGTTTAAGTGCTATACTTTATGGAAGTCCTCAAATGTGTTTATAAAGAACAATTTCCAGTATGGTCAATGAAAGAGTTAAAAATATCTATTTTCCCATTTAGTTCCATGAGGTTCTCTTTCAGGTTTTAGTTGGTTGACAACTTTTCTTAGAGATTCTTTTAGCTGGATGCACAGATCCACGAATCAGGCTGAGGTTGATAATGTCAGCAAATCCTGTTAACAACTAACTACTCTCTTCCCAAAACCTATTTTTATTGGGGCTAACACTTAATTTGCATATTTCTCGAATTTTCTCAAACATTCTAGCATCTTCCACACATTCTATTTCTAATTTCGTCATTTTTATGACTACTTCATGAATTAAAACTTTTTGTAATAACAAGTAGGACTCAAATGAATCCCTTACTACAACCTTTTAGACATTATTAATATTATTTTTATATATAAATGCATCCTCGTAACAATACACACACACTGCTTAATCAAAAACAGAATATCTACTCAAATATGAGTATCGATTAAAAATAATGGTCAAACAAATAAATTAAATATTTAATTCTGTTAATCCCATTTCATCAACCTCCAGAATTTTCAGTTATATATTTAAATCAAGATCACTTGTTAATACAGTGTCAAAACAAAATGGCTATTTCTTTTTGAAGTGATACTATAACGTATATATATATATATATATATATATAAACCAAAACCGGAACCAAGAGGTAACTTGCCAAAAGATCTTAAAGATAAAATGTAAAAAAAAGACGGCAACAAGTAAAAAGAAAATACCTAAAGGCAAACACCTAGCCACTCAGTAAATGTACTTTTAGCCATAAATATAGCATATCCTGGGTTAAAAGCAATTGGATGTCTAACCATACTGATGAGCTGTGATACGGCGAAGCAGATCTGTCTGTGGATGACTCATACATATATATAAACCATCTGCAGACAAGCCTGTTTTGCTGTATCACAGCTCTTCAGTGTGGCCAGATTAACTTTTGCCTTAAATTGTGTACTTGGACAGCAATCTCTCTTTTATGAAAATTTTGTTAACCTAAGCAGTTTGTCATTTTTTAAGTTTTTTGTTTTGTTTTTTTATATAATTTTTTCATGTGTCATGTTTTTCTTTCAGGATATAAATTATATAAAAAATGTCCAAATGTTTTATTTATCTAAGTATTTTTGGTTATACTTTAAACCATTTTCAAGGATTCATTTTATTTTACTTTTAATTGAATATACAGGTTGTTTTATGTATGCATCTAGAGTTATAGGAAGGTTTTATTTTCCAAATAATCTTACAATCTAAAAATATTTCTAGCTTTAAGTATCCTACAAAAAGTTGATAGGACATAGAAAAAAAAAAAATATATATATATATATATATATATATATTTGCGCATGTCTGTGTGTTAAATTGTAATGCTGTTTAGTATCAAAACTGCTTTTTTGTTTGAGTAGTTTACTGGTGAAAAAGCATTTTAGGCAAGCAGATCTTTTTAATCATAAAGTGCTTACTATGAAGGTAAGGACAGTGTTAACAGAATATAGAAAAACTTGTCACTTAGCTAAACAGAATTATTTCAGTCATGCCAGCTTTGAAATTTCTTAAGGGCATTATTGTAATATCTTCACTCTTCAGGATCATTTTTTTCTCTCTCTCTCTTTATGTACAGGTAATGTAATGTAATGGTTAGTGGCTTAGAAGAAGAAATCAAATTCTAGTAGAACTTTCACACAAATACCTTTAGGAAAGCTATGGCTCCATCTCTTCTCTCTCCAGATATGGCTTAAATATTAAGGCAGATTGGGTTCTCTAGCTGTGGTTAGCAGATATCTATAAGAAAGACAACTTTGAAGTCAAGACCATGTCGCCCTGGCAATAAATATGATACAGCTATGAAAATATGGTAACAATTAACTTTAATGCAAAGTTGTGGACTATGGTCCCAACTGTGGTTGGCTGTCTATACTTCTGAGATGAAGCAGTATTTACTTTACATTGTTCGGACTGTTGTCCACATCTTTATTGCCATATTCATGGTATTTCCAACATTGTAAGCTCCGGCCTCTTTCAGGTTCTTGGAATGTTGAACCGAACCTTTTATTTCAACCACTGAGATATATTCTCATTCAATGTGCCATGCCACTTCCGGGTGTCATATAGTTATCTCAAGTTATTTTTTAACCACTTCATCCTCAAGGACACATGGCCCAGTGAATAAAAGTATTGGTTAGATCAAAGGGTTGTGAGTTCAATACCTGGCTACAGCAGCGGTGAACAAGTAACAATAACTCCATTTTGAACTCTATAGAATCAAACAAAAATTCCCAATCAAGAATACAACTAGATTTAATATAAGAATGTACATGCCACTTCTGTGGAAAATTTTCCCCCCATCCATACCTGAATACATATCTTCAAATCTTAATATCAATCTCCAAACCTAAATAACTTTTCTCATAGTGAATTCCAGCTCTCAACAGCTTTCTTTTTGCGAGTTGAAAAAGGTGGTGGGTGGGTGGGAGAAAGAAACTATTTTTAAATACAACAAAAGCTTTTTCAAACAGAATCCTTACTGTTTTTCTTCCACTTCTCTTGCCATCAAATATTTTACAGCAAATGAATTACAAAATGAACCCTTCAACAATAGATAAAGAACTACGATGCCTCATTGGATGTCTTGTTTGGATGCAACACTTCCTTGGAATCAATCTACACAAACAAATCCAACCTGACATTCATCATCCTGATGGCCCCTATAAATAAATACAACAAGGCCAGGAAACCATTTGTCTGCACTGAAGAGCCAATAGAGTCTTTGAGAAAAATCAAAAAGCACCTTTCTTCACCAACAATCATCTAATTCTTGACATTATTGATCTCTTCACCCCCTCCTACGAATCAGGTTGAGATCTGAGGAAGCTGTTAGACTCCACTGCTATTAGATCTCTTTCTGATTCACACTACATGTTGTCCGAATGGGAATGCTAAGAAAACAAAATAAAGTTGTTTTCCATAAAGGGGCTCTAAGCATTGCATCTTCTCCACAAAACAAATCCCTGCAATAAAATACAATAGCCAATCACAAATATTCATACCAAGAAAAAAAAAAACCTTAAAAAACAAAAAACCAAAACCAGTTGTGGGCTAAAAAGCAAACTGTTAGCGCACAAGTGCACTGTTACCATAATCGTCTCTCTTGTCACCACAGTGATCTTACCCAACTTTTCACATACAGAATACAGATGATAGGTTAGCTTTGACACCGCCAGGCTCCCAATGGCAACCACCATGATTTCTAACACCTTGACATTGTCACCATTTGCCTCCAGGCATTCATTGTAGTCACCACCATGTCCCCATCATATTCGTCCAGAATCCACTGCCATAACCTTGACAACCAATGCCAACTCAATCCACCAACCTTACCAGGCAGTTTGGCTTCAACATACTGGCATAAATCTGCTCTGGACCTATCCTCTGACCCTAAATGTGATCTTGACCAAACAACCCAAGTAATCGGTCAACTCTCACCCCTACCTAAAACCCTTTTACTCCTAATTCTTTTTCTTACCAACAATAACTGAAGAATCACACATGAACAATTTTTAACAAATTTTAAACAACTATTGATATATTCTGACGAATAAACGCTGTTGTGAATTGAATCCCTGTTTGTTCCTTACCATTGCAACAAAATGCTCAGTACAACATCAGTTTATGTAAAAAGACAGACATTTTTATTTGGAAGCAGAAATAGTATCTGTAATGAAATTTTATCTTGAAAATCAAAACCATCTTGATTACTGCATAACAAAACAACAAATCGAACAGTTGCCGTGGTAGTAATGTTCCATCTTGGAGAGAAAAAAAAAAAAAGGAAAAGAAAGTGACTTACACAAACTTTTAGGATGTAGTGGTACTTACCTGCAAGAAAAAGAAAACAATAATCAGTAATTAAAAAAACCAATTGATGCATCACTTTTTTGTTTTTTTAAATATCCCACATTGTGATCATAGACAATTTGCCAAGAATTTTTACCCCCAAAATTGTTCTTGATATAGAAAAATTTATCTTTGCAGATTGTCTATTATAACATTGTGGGATATTTAACAACAAAAGTGATGGAAACATATGTATATAGTGATGTGAATTAATATACATACATATGAGTGTGCACATATGTATAGTATTATTCAGGTGTTATAAATTCCCGGTGTCTCTTTTTTTGACTGCATGGGTAGCTGCATTAACATAAATGCGAACTTAGTTCGACAAAGTCCTAAAAGGCAAAACACGTCATATACAACTTATATATATATATATATATATATATACACACACACACACACACATGGGGTAAACAAAATAATGAAATACTTTGAAATTTCAATTTATTCCAGTATATGATAGTACCACCTTCGTAATTACAACTTGAATTCTGCATGGGATTGACTCATACAAAGTTTGAATTGGTTCCAGAGGAATTTTTATCCATTCTTCATCTAAAACAGTCTCCAATTCTTTCAATAATGATGGTGGAGGATATCAACTCTTGCTTTGGTTTTCTAAAATGAACCATAAATGTTCAATGATGTGAAGATCTGTGGTGGCCAGATAAGATGTTCTACTTCACTAGAATGTTCATCGTGCCAGTCAGCTACAACTTTAGCACTATGTATGGGTGCATTATTATCTTGAAAGATGGTATTTCTCTCTCCAGAAATTGTTCTGGAACCATAGGATGAAGTTGATTACTTAAAAATTCTTAAATTATTCTGACTTAATTTTAATAAACTTATTTAAATATTATCTGTAAAAAAAGAAAAAAAAAGAAAAAAAAAAGATTAAGTACTACTAATATTAAATCAACAAACATAAAAAAACAAAAAGGACAAGCTTTTGGCAGTTTAATTAAATTTTTCAAATTATGCTATTATGGTACTAGGTGTTTCTATTATTTTGTTCATTACATGCATACATACAGCATTTGAAGATTTCACTCGCCCGATCGACTCAGTCGATTAAAAACTTAATTGGGCGATTAAAGTTTATTGCTTTACTCGCCCAAGATCGATTAAAAATCTCACAATGAAACATGTCCCTTCAAATTTAGAAAAAGGAAATATGATTACTTTTACAACCCAAAAGTATGCCATTGAAGATTCACAAGTTACTTAGAATGACCTACAATGACATTATTGAACTTTTTGGTTTTATGCATAGTGCCTGATTTACGTCGAAATGTGTGGTTAAACAAAAGACAGTGACATCCCGCAATCATCAAAGCAAGATCTGACAAATGGAATTTAGATTGACAAGCTCCCGGCCAGTTTAAACATTCATTTAATTAATGAATCCAGAGTGGAGCCAAAATGTCTCTGTTGCCCAGATTAAAGACGCTCACAGATTTTTACAAACTCATTTGGAAAAAATATTATCCTTGACTCAACATCTATATTTCCTCTCCGCCTATGAAAAGTAAAAATGAACATTTGAAAGAAAGAAAAAAAAAATACGCATACTTCTTTCAACCACGCATTGAAAAATAAATTATACAAGTAAGTAATTTTTTTATAGAAAATTGTTGAGAAAATCAGATTTGTTATTTTTTATCATCTATGAGAGGGAACTTGTAGTCAAACAGAAGAAAGAAACTACGAATTTAGGTACCTCCACTCAATTACCAGAAAAAATAAATAAATAAAAAAAGCATATCATGATGTTAAAAGCACTCAAACTTAATAAAAACAAAGTTTTATCATCAAAATGTTTATGCTATTATTAAGAGGAAAAATCAAATTTTGTTGTTATTTTTAAGATTTTTTAAATCCTTTCTAACACGTTTGAAATTTTAATTAAAATTTCATTTTTTGTTTTCCGTCAGCAATTCACACTATGTTTACAGAAAGTGACTATTAAGAAAATGGAGTCGGTCGAGTAAAATGATTTTGGGGCAAGTAAATTTTCCCTCACTCTTGACTGCCAGTCGAGTGATTTCTTTTTCTAATCTCAAAAGCTGTATACATATGAAATATAATACAAAAATAGAGAAATTGCAAAAACTAAGTCACTACATCATGTTTGTCCCTGGAATTCTAGTTATGAAAAACCATTTTAACACTTTCATAAAACAAACACACACAAAGGTTATAACTAACATCATTAGTTTTTTTTTATTTTTTATTTTTAATCATATCACCCCAAGTAAGGTGAAAACGCCACTGATGCGCAGGGGGCTATGTAAGAGTGAAAAGATTGGAAAAGAGAAAAACCGGAAACCACATCCTAAACAGGAAACAAGGGATGAGCCTCTTCACCTGTTCAATAGATGTGGGTGGAGTGTGAACCGGGCGATAGTTTAGTTGCGGTTGTAAACATAAAAGTCTCTCTTATTGTAGTTTACCTATTAAGTGAGGTTTGCAACAGTCTCCTAGTCCTGACAAATCGATGCCTTTCTGCAGAAGGAAGACATAACCAATACAAAATGTCATTTAAATAGAAACATTTAAGACATTCTGCTCTGAAATTTATTATGTGCTGGTATTGAAAGACAAAGAAATAAAATTAAATGCAACCATGCTTTGAGCCTTCATAATAACTATTATTACTTTATAAATGTTTAATATTAAACTCAACAAAAAGAAAAACATTATTTTCCCTTGTTTTCTCATCTTTATTGCCTTGTTTATGACATTTTGACCATTGTAAGCTCTGGAACTTTTTCAGGTGCTAGGAATTTGGAACCAAACCCTTTATTTCATTCACTGTGATATATAATTCTCATTCCATTTGCAATGCCACTTCCAGATACCATGTAATTATCTCCCTTTAACTCAATTAAGTTATTTTTTACCACTGCTATAGGCAAAAGGAGATAACAGAAATGAAATTGCACATGAAATGAGAATTATATACCTCAGTGATTGAAATAAAGGATTTGGTTCAAGATTCCTAACACCTGAAGGAGGCCGGTGTGTACGACAGCCAAAATAAAAATAAGATGAGAACAACAGTCCAAACAGTGTAAATAATATAAATACTACCTCATCTCAGAAGGATAGACAAATACTGAAGGAAAGCATTGAACAAATAGATTAAGATTCTAATCAGGTGCTCAGCTGATAAACTGTAAAGACATTTTCTTTTTCAATCCAGAAAGTTTACTATACAAGTAAAAGATACTGGCGGTATGCTGGGAGATTTTAACAGTCTTTCTACTCGCATTTTCTGATGAATCAGAATTCATAATTAAATGATGGAATGAGCCTGATCATGAGTTTCGCAACTATAAAACTACCCGAGGAATTTTCCCTATTGCATTGATAAATATTTGAGCTTATATACAAATTTTAAAAATGCAATAACAATTCTAAGTATTAATGATGGTCATTATTTTAAAAGGAGAGTACAAAGAAATAAAAAAAATTCAAGACTAACAAAGTTTGCTGCTACTATAGTGTGAGGTCTACTTCCCATTTCGATTATAGCATGAGGTCTACCACAGGATCAAACTATAATATTGCAAGTAATACATATTTATTTAAATATTATATTCATATTTATATATCTGTATATAACTTAAAAAGATAAACACACTATCAAATACAATATATATATATATATATATATATATATATATATATATAACTTAGCAATAAACACTTTGTATATCTTTTATGAATGGCACAAATAGATCATTAGAATTTTTTTTCATTATCTTCCAACAATGATGATGAAGATGTGACTGAGATCTACCTCACGTTTGAACTATAGCATGAGGTCTACTTCATTATAGCGTGAGATCTACCTTCCGTTTCAACTACGGCATGAAGTCTACCTCATTATAGCGTAAGATCTACCTTCCGCTTCAACTATGGTATGAGGTCTGTCTCATTATAGCATGAGACCTACCTTCTGTTTCAACTATAGCATGAGATCTACTGCAATATACATATTTATTTAAACCTTATATTAATATTTATATATCGATATACTATTTATATTAAAAAGGTAGAGAAGTAAAAATAAACACGCTATCAAATACAATACGTATATATATTTTAGTGATAAACACTTCATATATCTTCTAAGAACGGCACGAATAGATCAATGGAATTTTTTCTTATCTTCCAGCAAAAATGATGAAGATGTGACTGCAACAGCTGACTACCAACACCTCGCATTTTTTTTTGAGAATCATTGTTTTAGCATTCAACTACGAACACTCAATTGCCTGAGGGGAGGGGTATGATAGACCTCCACGCTGCACCTGGGTAGACGATATATTGAGAGAGACCTCATTCTATAGTCCCACCCAGTTTTCGATTTGACTGAAGCAGTGACATTAAATGGATGAAAGTGTTATCAACGCCAGCATCACTTTCTTCCCTTTCTTCCCCTTATTTATATTTTCTTTTTCTCACTAAAACCAAATAGTGTCTGATAGATTTTTCTTGGTGAGTAAAATGGAATGGGTCATTATTTATCTGAAGAAATCCAAGAGCATAATAAACATGCTTACCTAATAAAAAAACAAGCAGAATTATATGTATATTAATATTTTAAATGCAGATATTCAAGACAGGTAATCTTGGAAAGATTATGCTGTACCTATTTTTCGGTGCTTTTCTCTCTGCTTGTTGGCCTTGTGCCAGACTTCTTTTTTTTTTCTCTCTGTGTGAGAAAGCTAGAAAAAGAATGTCAACTAAAAAAAAAAAAGTACGATACTATTGACACAAATCAGAAATATGAGACTTGAACTGTAAAAATCTTAAAACCCTACACAACCCAAATTTGTAGTTTAAGCAGATTTCTTCAAATTAAAAAAAAAATTTTAAAAATGCTAACATGTTTGTTAAGAGTATACGCTCCTAGACACCGCTATATCAAATATGCAAAATTGATTTTGACCTTTAATGTATGAATTTAAAAAAAAATTAATTAATGATTATTTTTTTTAATCATTTGTACTTTAAACTTGGAAAACAGAAATTAACCAGAAAAAAAAAAAATTATATTTGTATTTTTGCTAAAAATTTGTTTTATATTTTATGGGAGAAGAGTCCTCACTATCAGAGAGAGTATTTGCAAATATAAACGATTGGATATAGGAATCAACACTGTATAGTGATTATCAGTTTCACACTTCAATGTGTCCATGCATCAGAAGAGGTAACTAACATAGCCTGGATTTATAAAAAAAAATAAAATCCATTTACAAAGTTTTTCTTTAAAATCAATATTAATCAAGCAATATTGATAAAATTTTCAAGATATGTTTATATGTACAATATATTGTGTGAAAGTTTCAGATTATAGTGTCTATACTTATTAAAAATGCTGATTATTGCTTGAAGGTATCAGGTTTTATCATGCAACAAAATGCAATACAGATTTATTATTTATAAAAAAAAAAATCCAAAATATGAAAGCAATAAATGAATACATCTAACACAAAAGCCCATAATACCGACAAAAATTATTCCTTCCTACAGATTTTTATTTGCTTGAATATTGGTTTCCATTCTAATATATGATAATGATAAATAATTTTTTTCTATTGGATTAATATACAGTGTGCAACAAAAGTAACACCCTTTTTAATTAACTTTTATTCAAATAAAATAAATTACAGCAGTTTACGATCATTTTCTTTTTTTTAATCATATCACCCCAAGCAAGGTGGTAACGCCACTGATGCGCAGGGGGCTACGTAAGAGTGAAAAGATTGGAAAAGAGAAAGATGGAAACCACATCCTAAACAGGGAACAAGGGATGAGCCTCTTTACCTGTTCAATAGATGTGGATGGAATGTGAACTGGGCAATAGTTTAGTCTATCTACTCCAATAAAAAAAAAAAAGTTGGTAACTTGCTAAGTTTTAAAGTCCAGTCAAAGAAATTTCTGCTAAAAAACAAAACCAATCCTTCAATTAGGCATGAAAAGTTTTAAATTAAGCAAAAATTAGGCAAAAACAAACAAAAAAGGGCTTACTTTTAACAATATTCAAAACAGTTGATTCCATCCCAAAATACACAGTTTCTGCCAGTGAGTTAAAAAAAAAAAACAAAAAAAAACTTACAATTACTTATGGCTTAAACATTCAGGAATTGTTACAATTTAATTTCAAGCTGAGGTGGAGAAGACAACAGGGAGCAACTTAAGTGGACATCATGATCCCCTGACATAATTCCAACAGACTTCTACTTGTGGGGGTCTACTGAAACATTCTTGTTTACAGGCTCAAACTGAAAACAATTCCACAATTAAAACAAACATGTTCTGATGAATGTTTTGAAATTAATGTAGAAATGTGTCAAATGGTTTACAAAAGTATTACTGACAGGTTTTACTTTAATTTTGAACATTTTAAACAGTTAACTATGGCTTACAGGTTTGGGAATGATTAAATCTTAATTTCGAACTGAGATGGATAGGACGACATGAAGCAATTGAGTGGACAATACAATCACCAGACATAATACCAACAGACTTTTTCTTATGGGGGTCTTCTGAAAGATATTGTTGAAAGGCTCAAATTTAAACAATTCCTGTATTAAAACAAGCAAGTTCTGATGAATTTTTGGAAATTAATGTAGAAATGTGTCAAATGGCTTGTAAAAGTGTTGCTGACAGGGATCACTTTACTTTTAAACATGAAGGAGAGCATTTTGAACAGTTCATTAATCATAACAAATCATGTTCTTTTGATGTGACAATGCTTATAACTTTTCTTCAGCTACTGTAAGTTATGTTAGTTCAATAAAAGTTAAATTAAAAAAAAAGGGATGTCACTTTTGATACACACTGTACAGGGACACTGGGGAATATTCTATTAATCTGACACCTTTGAAATCACTTTTGTTAAGTTGGGTCATTGCCAGGCTTGACAAATATTTTAACTTTTCTTTTGTTAATTTGAAAGATTAACCATTTTTATTTTTCAACAGATTTTTTCTTTGTTGTTTTTAACATGTTTCAACGTGTGTACTCGATAACATTTCTCAGGTGCATGTTGCATTTTGTTTTGACAATTTGATAAACTTTTCTTTTTGTTTCAAATCGAACAGTCTGACTGAATCACACAAGCGAATATTACAATTTAAGGTTAGTTTTATCTAGGCAAAAAAAACAAAAAACAGACAGAGCTGGTAGAATCTTGTCTATTCTTATTTTGAAATTAGCCTTTTTATAGAATATGCAATGAAGATATTTTAAAATTACAAAATAATGCAAACACCTCCAAGAAATTCAGAAAGAAATCAAACTAAGGTCATAATATTTTAATGTAATTTATTACCTTGACCTAGCAAAAATATGAGTGACATCAAAAGCAGAAAACACAGGCAATAGCCAACAAGGACATGATGGAAATCAAAGACAGAAAACACAAGGCAACAACAAAGGCTTGAAAAGCAATGGCCAACAAAGATATGATTGACATCAATTGAGCAACAACCTGAAGGGGTAGGTACGAGGGGGAGTTTTTTGGTCAAATAAATTTAGGGTTTCAATAGAAGAAGTTAAGAGAGACAGAGAATTTCCACTGGTTACTGATTTCCCAACAGCACAATCTCTCTACAGATTCTCCTTTACAAAACTGTCACCAGTGAATAAAAAATATATGAGTTTTTTTATATATATATATATATATATATATATGCATTCTGTTCCTTGTTGTCTGTCAAGACAATTGTTATTTTCCAGCAGCAGTGGCAGTAATATAACACAAATATCTACACTGCCAAAGAATTATGACCAGCGATATGTGACAAAAATGACAGCTACTGTCTCACAACTCTGCATACCAAGGTAGGCACAGTAGAGTAATGGATAGGGACTTGGACTGAGGAATCAGAGAGACGAGTTCAAATTCTAGTTATTATATTCACTCATGAGCAATATGTTGGAGTTTTTTTGGGGTACGGTTGTATACTGGTGAGCCAGCAATGGGCTGACTCGTTTCATAGTTCACCAGTAGAAGGGTTAACCAATCAAAAGGCTCCAAATATTCAATGCGATGTGTCTAAAAGGTAACCATATTTTCCTGAGTATTGGCGATATAGTCAATGAGTGAGTGTATAGTGTATAGTGACTCGTGAGTGTTAATCTTTGACGTTGTTTCATTGAACAGATTACATACTGCGCTGTATTCTATATTCATAAACTATGGTGGACATGGTCAACACTATTTACCCTTGGGAAACAAATTCATAATAGCAGAACAGACTGGGTTCTATAGTCTTGGTTGGCAACCAGTCTTTACCGCAGTAAGAATTGGCAACCTACTGCAAAAAAAAAAATAAAAAGTCTCCAACCACATGTGGTGCAGAAATTGTGGAGCAAAAGAAAAAGGTCTCATGAAACTTCTTCACAACCTGCTCATGGCAAATGCTACCACAGACAAACAGACAGATACCAAGGTAAGAGGCAGCTGGCTCTGAGTATTTCATTTTGTTTTGTTGAATGCTTCAAGTTATGAGCAAGAAAGATTTAAGCAACTTTAATGCAGACCAAATTGTTATGTCTGGAAGATGAAGAGTATTTCAGAGATAGAATAGCTTGTAGAGTGCTCAAATTTTTTGTGCTGAGTACTTGTTAGCAGTGGTGGTCCAAAGGTGGGCAGAAATAAATCACCAACACAGCATAGTGGAACTAAGATTTGAAGCAAGAAGTGAACAGAAACAACTACAAGTGCTACTATAGTGCAAATTGCAGACAGCTTTAAGATAATCAAGATGAAAAATAGGATGTGTCACAACACATAGTACATCAGTTTCTGTTACTTATAAAGCTATACTAACCAAAATCTATCACTAAAGTGTCTTCAGAAGCCATACAAGTGTCAAAATTGAACCTTGTATCAGTGTAAGAAATGTCAACTGGTTGAAGAAGTATGGCTTTTTTTTTTTAAATGTATGGATCATTATCCCAAGTTGATGGATAAAATCACTGGCTGAATTCAGTAACTTGACCAAAAGAGTTGTGCATTCAATACCTGGTGACAGCAGTCTTGAACAAAAACTTAGAGAGTTGAGTTAAAGGGAGGTAACTGATATTGAAACAAGAGAGGCATGGCATGTGGAACTAGAACAATCTACACCAATGGACAAATTAAAAGGATTCAGTTCACAATTCTAAGCATTTGAAGCCAGAGCGTACAACAGTGCAAATATTGTTAATATGGCAACAAAGATGCAAATAGTGTAAATAATTGCAATACCTCATCTCAGAAATATCGACAGTGATTTTCTTACTAATTTCCTGATGACAGATCACATTTTGGTTTTAATTAAAAGAGGGAAAAAATATTCATTTAAAATTAATTAGAATTAAAATAAGCCATTATATTTCTGAAGTGTTAGATTGGCAAATGATATTAAAATTAATATGCTCACAAATTCTAATGATTCTGACAAGTAACAAGACATGATTACCTAATTTAAACAATTTAATAACACACACACAACACTTGCCTTGATCTTAAGTTGCAACAGCCAGAGGTTAAGTGTTAATATGAATGTATTCGGTATGAATTTCATAGTTTAACAGGTTTCATTTCATTTTGGTACACAATTTTGTTTAGTTTTGCATTCACTTACGCACAAATACACTTGGGAAAGGTATTAATCCATCTCTTCCCTCCAGTTATAGGTTAAATAGGACAGATTGGGTTCTATAGCTTTGGCTGGCAACAAATCTACCACAGAAAGCAATGGCAACCTACTGCGGGATAATCTTCTGCCCAGTCAGTCATGTTTCTTTCGAGACATGATCACCCAAAGCATCTATCACATATGGCACTTAACTGACTGAACTGAAGAAAAAAAAATGTAAAATGAATTTTGAGTTTTGCAAGATTTTTTTAAAAAAATCATTTCACTTCAAGTAAGGTAATAAAGCCACTAAGATGCGGGGGGGGGGTTCTACTGAGTATGAGAGAATAAGAAAAAAGAAAATAAATGAACCCCCCCTTTTTTAAATCATTTCACTCCAAACAAGGAGATTAGTTGTTAATTTGCACAAAATTATTTCTGTAAGGCAATGCACTTTTTGGGTGCTACTATAGCATGAGGTCTAACTACCCCTCCCCACCCCGTCTCGGCTGTAGCATGAGGTCTACCATGGCATCAAACTATAATATTGTATGTGTATACATATTTATTTAAACCATATGTGAATATTTATATATCTATATACTATTTATATTTAAAGGTAGAGAGGTAAAAATGAACACGCTATCAAATAAAATACATATTTATTTTAGCAATAAACACTTCGTATATCTTCTAAGAATGACTCAAATAGATCATTGGAATTTTTTATCATCATCTTCCAGCAAAAATGATCAAGGAGTGACTGAAACAGCCGATGACCAACACCTCACATTTTCATGAGAATCATCGTCTTAGCATCCAATCACGATCACTCAATTGACTGAGTGTGTGCTCCTGTCGCTGGATTCACATAGTAGACACATAATGGAGGGCACGGTAGACCTCCATGCTGCATCTGGGTAGACGATATATTGAAGAAGACCTCACATTATACTAGCACCCACTTTAAAAACAATGTGATCATTTTACTCCCTGTCAGTTTCTGGTGGTGATAAATTAAAAATTTTCACACTTTTTTATCTAAATTATTCTGTATTTTTTTTTACATAACAATAAAGAAAATGAATCCTATTGTATAAAAAAATATCAGTTAAATGCAAATATTGACTGCAATGTCATAATGCTTCTAAGAACACAATAAAGAAAAAAGTTTTGAGACTTAAGTGGAAAAAAAAAAATACTTTGTTGACAAACTGTTTAATCTTTATACTGGTATTGCCTTACTTGCTTCCATTTGTTAAAATTGACAATAGATATAGGAGACATTATGTTGCTATTGCTAGGGTATGTCAGAAAAAGTACTCTGGTGTTCTTTTCTTTACGTACCATCATAGAGTGCCAATGACTTGACAACACTGAACAGTACAGGGAAAGTTAGATTTGTGCCTTTACTAGAGGCAGAAGTAATTTAAACAATCTCAACTAAAATTCAAAAATTACTAACTGCTATACCACCAGATACTGCCATTTTTATTACTTAATCCTGATTAAATTTTTCTAACAAATGGCATGAACCCAGATCTATATTTCTACAGACAAAAGAAAAGAGGTTCTGTAATTGACAGTGTCACTGAATTTCATGGCTTTAATTCAACAAATCAAAGTCAAATTATTAAATTTTGTTTTCTGAAATCTAGAGAAAAACATTTAAAGCCGAGAAAGAGAACTTCAATATGAATTCTGATTAAAAACCTGTCTTTTATTTAAGGTATTTAACCTCTTCTCTTATCTCGTTAGTTGATGAGAAAGGATTGGTATTCAGCTTCTGGGCAGAAAAAGACATGTAGGTGTTAAAATCCGTTCAGCCTTTGGGCAAAATAACCAACATTTCCATTTATAATAAGCATTAAAAAGAAAACCTAAAAAAAAAAAAAGTTTCAATAAAAGTCTGAATGCGACTTGCAGTTGTCAAATGAAAACAGGTTGGGTCAGTTCTACAGTTTGGATTCATCCAATCGTCAATTGACTGTTTAGCATGAGTAATAAATACACAAACAGAAGTTAGAATAGAGACAAGAACACTTCAGTTTTATTGCATCTAAATATTTTCTTTCTTCTAAACCAAGTTCCTTCGTCATTAAAAAATACCAGTATGCACTGGGGTAAACAAAAGATTTTTTTCCCCCCCAAAGGGACTTTAAAAAAAGCCACTGTATAGGTTAAATAAGATTTATGAAGGAGAACATTATTTATGCAATAGGTCCAAATTTGAAAATAATTTGTGTTCAGCAGTAAAATAAATCAAATGATATTACTATTCATTTTTTTTTTTAAACCCAAATTTACAAATTTATATTTATCTTCACAAAAACAAAATATATATATATATATATAAAATCTAAACTTATTTATAAATGGAACTTTGTATGTGTTACCTATAGACTCCGAAACAGCTGAACCGATTTTCTTGAAAATTTACACTGTTGTATTATAAGTGTCTGCAAGTGTTCTTAGCTAGGTTTTGTGTTGAGGTACTCCCGATAAATATCAATAATTGAAAAAAATTGGGTTATAGAAGGAGTGGTCCGATTTTAATCAGATTTGATACACTCATAGACAAAGACATAAGAAACGAAATTCAGAAGTTTCAAGGTTGCAGTTCTTACAATAGTGCAGAAAATCGATTTTATATATATAAAATCGATTTTTGTGTGCAAGATGTTTGTGTGTGTGTGTATTTCTGTTTATCTGCCTGTATGTCTATTTTTTTTCAGCCTTTTTATTTTAGTTTTCGCTTCAGGTTTGGCTCTAAGTAGGTATAATTGTAGTTCTTAGTCTCAGCCATGATACCATTTACTCAGAGGACTTATTTAGCCATCAAAATTCAGTTTACGACAAAACAAAAAAAAAAAAAAAAAAAAAACTTATTTGATATAGATACGAGGAAATCAAAATTTGACTTATATCCATTCATTTTTCGTTCAGTCTATGGTTTCACTTTAACTGGAAACAACTATTGCTTTTTAGTCTTTCGTGCCAATGTCCAAAAAGTCTGAGCTCCAGGACCATAGATTAGTTTTAAAGCTTTGATTACACCCGAGCAATGCCGGGCTATACTGCTAGTATATATATTTATTTTGCTAGAAAAATAAAAAGTGAATATGTAATTACTGTCACCCTAAAAGGTTACTGCGTGGGTAATCACCAAAACAGAGGCCGGGGGGGATAATAGTATATCAACAAGTACAAAACTCACACGCTGCGTGAAGTAGGCGAACTGCTAGACAGTATAATCACACTGTATTTATCTGCCTCCCCACATAAGTGGAATGTGGCACAAGGTCATTTTTTAAAGTGAGCCCTCATAACCCTTAAGCTCAGCCAAAAAATATCTTGTTGACCCTGCACAAGGCCAGGTCAGGACTACGATTGATTTTCCCTAGACAAAGCTCTACCCTTCAGTGGAAACCTGTCTGGGTTTCTCCTGCACGTAGGCAGTGAGGAAGACAAAGAGTGATGACTGCTAGTCAGTATAATCCCTCTACTCTACTCTAATAGTGTCTACGTATTTAAGAGGATAGGAACATTCTCTTCCTGTATACAGGTAGGTATACAACAACCCCCAGAGTCAATATTTTTTTCTTTTTAGGGTCAATGTCAATCCTTTCCACATCCTTTCTCTACCATTTACGTCTTTTCTGGAACCTCTATTTCAGGAGCTTTTTGTGGGATGGGCATGTCAAATGTATCAGAGAGAACTTTGATGGGTTCCACCTCATCTGAAGAATTGTTCTCTTGAACTGCATTCCTCTTTTTTTATTTGGTTATAGTGCCTTTTATGCACTAACTAGCAGTATAACCCGGTGTTGCTCAGGTGTAATGAAAGCTTTAAAACTAATCCATGGTCCTGGAGCTCAGACTCAGCCTAAAGAATATTTGTGTGAAGTTTGGTGAGAATCGGATAAAAATTTTGGATTTGTATAAAGGACATACAGACAGATAAACAGACACACACAAACATTTTGCCTTTTATATAGGTTTTCTGCACTATTGTAAGAACTGCAACCTTGAAACTTCTGAATATCGTTTATCTCTTTGTCTATGAGTATATCAAATTTGATTAAAATCAGACCACTCCTATAACCCGATTTTTTTTATTATCAATATTTATCAGGAGTACCTCGACATAAAACCTAGCTAAGAACACTCGCAGACGCTTATAGTTCAACTGTGTAAATTTTCAAGAAAATCGGTTCAGCCGTTTCGGAGTCTATAGGCAATGGACACACACACAGACAAAGTTCCATTTATAAATAAGTTTAGATTTAGATTCTGGTCCCTTAACCAGACATACCATTTTACCAATTCTTTAGAGAATAGTACCAAGTTTCCAATACATCTTATTCACCTGCTACATGCAGTTAAAAAAAAAAAGAAAAAAAAAAGCCTTTAATTTTTTTCCAGTATGCTCATATTTTTCCCAGTTGGGAATCAGTTTATCAAACACTGATCGTATCTTACGTGCAAACAATCACTGCCAGAGATGTGGCTGAAAGCGCATTCTTATTCGGTGTCAATCTATACACCTGCAGAAATTGCTGTATTGCTGCATCTGTAGATCCACCATTGACATTTTTTTTAAAGCTTTTTTTTTAGGGTATCCACATAATGCTCTATCTGACCATTGCTTCTAGGATGGTAAGGAGCAATTGCAATGTGATTTAACAGAAATATCTTGCAAAATTCCTTGAATTCCTCTTGAGGTAAACTGTGTACCATTATCAGAAACAATGGAACCTGGAACTCCAAACCTCATGAACAGTTTGTGTAAAAACAGTATTACTACTTGTGTGATTGGACTCTTAAATCTGCCTATTCCAAAAAGCTGTCTACGACAATAAGATAGTATAATTCATTCACTGGACTAGCAAAATCAATATGAAGATGTGACCAATGATGGTCAGTTTTTGGCCATGGATTAAACTTAATTGATGGTGCCTTAGCTGCCAATATACAGCTTTTGCATGACTTTACCAAAGTTTCAATGTTTTTATCCATGCTATACCAGTAAACATAGCTTTTCATAATGGATATACCAGGGTGTCCTGCATGGAGTCCCTTCAGAATCCTTTTTTGTAGTGCTAGAGGAACCACTACTCTTTCGCTATACATGAGAATGTTGAATAAACTTTAGCGTCATTTTTATTCTTGTATTTTATTTTGTTTTTCATTTCAATAATGAATTTGTTATCTAGTGCTTTCTTTTTTTTTATATCCTCCAATGTTACAGGTAGTTCCCTCACAGAATTGCACAAAATATTTTTAATCTACCTCAGATTGTAGAGCAGCAATGACTGTCTTTGAAGGGTTGATTATTTCTAGGAATCAGTCTGGACAATTCACCCACATAACTTAGTTTAAAATGGAGTTCTTGCCACTGAGTAAAATCATAATTTAAAAGAATTGTTCCTCATCACTGTAATCCGGTCAGCCGGATGAGCCGGTAATCCTTTTTTGACACAAATCACTAACAATGGTTTATGATCAATGTAAATTTTCTGCTGTGAATAAATCTACAGATTTTTTTGATGGCAAAGACAATCTCTAAACTTTCATTTTCAATTACTGAGTAATTTTTTTTTGTTTTGCTGGAAACAGTGCTCTAGATGCATTTGCAATCAGTTTAACAGAGCATTCTTCAAATTTATGCATAATACAAGCTTTGATACTATAAGCGCTCATGTCACTTGCCACAATCAATTTTTTTTTAGGATTATAGTGTGCCAAAAATAAATTTGAAATTAGGATACTTTTTATCTATTGAAATGCTTCCTGACACTGATGTTCAGACTCATTTTGAGTCTTTCATCAAAAGTTTATTTAGCGGTGGTCTTAAACAATGTATGTTTTTCACAAAAACATTTCAATAGATAGCTAATCCCAGGAAACTTTGTAAGGAGCTGGCATCTTTAGGAGCAGGCATGTCCTTAATAGCACTCGCTTGCACTAAATCTGGTCTCCTGCCATCCTTGTCAGTAATATGTCCGAAGTACTTAATGTTGTCCATAAAGTATTCACACTTAGCTTGAATCTATAATCCTGAATTCTTTTAAACACTTCAAAAACATTTTTCTTATGTTCTTCCATATTTTCACTTCTCAGCAAAAGATCACCAAAGTATGTGACTGCAAAGTCAAGACCACTTAGCATCATGTCCATGATTTGCTGGAAGATAGCTGGAGTGAATTTAATACCAAACAACAAACAAAATCCGTATGATCTTCTGTGTGTATTTATGGTAAAAAAAAATTTTGAACCTTTTTCATCAACTTGAATTTGAAGATGTGTTGCTAAGGTCTATTTTGAAAAAAATCTTATCTCCGCTAAGATGCACAAAAACCTCTTCCAGTTCCAGAATTGGGTGGTGATAATCTTTAAGGGCATCGTTTAAGCCCATGTAAAAATCAGCACAGACACATATCCCTATCGACATATTTTTAATATAAAATGTCAGCGAAGCCTAGTCACTATGCTCAATTTTAAATAAAACACCTATTTTTTTCAAGTCTATCAAGCTCATTGTTTATCTATTTGATCAACACAAAGGGTACATTTTTCTTTTTGAAAACCGGTTGTACACTTTCTTTCAACTCAAATTTTGCTTTTAACTTGTTACACCTGCCAAGCCCACCAGAAAATACCTCTGGGAATTTATATTTCAATTCATTTTTTTAGAGCTTCAGTCACATTGGTAGAACTTAAATTTTGGCAGAGTGAACTGATTGGACAGTCTTATAATTTGAATTTTTCTATCCAATCTGCACCAAAAAGATTGTGTTTTTCATCACAAATATTTTTAACATTTTTTTTTTGTTTCACATTACATTCATAATAAATTTGCCAACAAATTTAATTTTCTCACCTGTGACAAAACGAGCTTTTTTTTTTAAAACTATTAATGTCGGTTTTCCTATTTTCCTCCAAGTGTAAACATTTATTATGCTAAAATCAGAACTACTGTCTAGTTTCACCTGTACAAATTTTCTCATGTTCTGACTTAAAGATTCATTATTGTTAGTCACTAACAAAATTCTTAACTTGCTTTTTAATTTTTGTCTTGCAGTAAGATTTTTTGTGTTCTTTTTTTGTGACACTGAAAGCATTCCTTGTTTTTAAACAGACATACATTATAAAAATGTAGTTCTCTACAAGCATAACTGGGGTTATGCATAATGTCTCATCTTCATGGTTTTATTTTAGGGTACATTTTTTGGATGTGCGACATTCCGCTTATTTCAATATTCTTAACATCCTGCCAAACATTTATAAAATGGCAAACTCACAGAGTTGATGAAGCCGTACATGCAATCCCGTATACCGTCCAAACATATTTGAGTTTTATCATGTGACTGATCATCCCAGTTTGATAGAAGAACTTTGTTCTCATCAAGAAAATCTACAACAGTGTCTGTTAAATCATTTGCTCTATGAGAAAAGACGGGGACGAACACCAAGAAAGGTTCCACAGGCTCACAGCCTTTAATGTATTGGTCAGTAAATGTCAGTTTATCTGCGTCTAAGATGGAGCGGAATCTACACTCACTGAATAATACACTGACATTTTCACTTCTTCAAAAATAGTAAAAAAATCTGTTGTCCCATTAAGTCAATAAATTCCTCACAAATATTTGCAGACATTACGGAATCCCTTTTCCGAGATTTCTATACATTTTAAGAAAGGATCAAATTCACTTAATAACTCTAGTATACCTAAATAGTTACCATTTTTTATTGACCCACTAATCTGATTTTCTCTATGAAATGGCAAACCTCTGGAGACAAGCAAGTCACTTACAGAAACCACATGTATCAACACTTTACCCCATAATTCCTGCTCTGAGCAATGTTGCTCAAGCAATATAGAATCTACATTTCCAGTTTCTTTAAACTTTAACAAATATATTGTCATGCACTTTCAAGGTTCTTTTCCATTTTCATGGTTGACAATAACATTGCTGTTCTTTCAGTCATTGAACCCTAATGTAGCAAAAACAGATTCTTTCTTAGACAATAGATAACGTACAAAGCAATACAAATGACCTTGGAATGGTGAATAGGATAACCATTTATGTTTTACACACTCACCATTCCACAGTTTACATTTGAACACATTGTTTGATAAATACCTTATTTTTATCTCTACTACAGTTGTTTTATACACTCTGCGTGAATTTGAAAAATTGCTGTCATGATCTTAACATGATGAGGGCCTACCATTGAGGGCCTACCATATATCCATTAATCTATTGTATTAGTATTATTAATGTTCCCTAGTGCAGTGGCTGATATTTCAGTCGTGAATGCTGATGTTGATGCTATATCTGAAGGAACAGTACTAGTTGCTGACATTTCAGGAGTGAATGATATATCTGAATGAACAATACTTGTGGCTGACAGTTCAGGAGTGAATGCTGATGCAGATTCTATATGAAGGAATGATATGAGTTGCTGTCATTGCACCTGTTTTGAAACCACAATGTTCATTTTGAAACTTTTTCATATTTTCCCCTTCACTGTAGCTCTATTCTTCAGTGCTCCACTCAAAACATTGTGTTTCATTTTTGCTGAAAGGATTTTTCACCAAGAAATATATTCTTCTTAATGTGCTGTCTCCCTTCAAGACATAGGCAATCATGGATTTCCACTTGGCCCTGTCACTTGTCGCTCTCAATATTCAATAGAAGCTTTCCCAAACCCCACTCCATCATCCATTTGCTCAAGTCTATCAAATATGTTTCATACTGCTTTCCTCTGTATATCTTTTCTTCTATCTGTCCTGTGAGTATTAGATTCTCAAGACCCTCTTTCCTCATTACATGTCCCAGAAACCTCAGCTGTCTCTTCCTGATGTTAAGTATGAGTTTTCTTATTTGCATCCTGTCCGATACCTTATCTTACATATTTAGTCCCACACCAGGATGCAGGGTTATATTATATGTTTGCTTGCAGCAAGACCAAAATATTTAAACATTCTGCTTTCATAATGAATATGTTCAAAAGACTGGCAAATGAGACCTAGATCTACTTTGGTGGCATAGGGTTAGGGTGTTGGGCACTGATCTAGCTTTATATATGTGTAGTTCTACAAGACAACATCCAGAACTTTTTCTCAGCTTGCACAATTAAAAAGCTTACTCACTCATCATCTACATTGTTCAGACTCTTGTCCTCATCTTTACTGCCATATTCACAATGTTTCAACCGTTATATGCTCTGGCCTTTTTCAGGTGCTTGTTAATTTCAAACTGACCCCCCACCCTGGATCACTGGGACATATAATTTTTATTCTATGTGCCCTGATATTTTCTAATATCAAAAATGGATGTCTGATGATATGGCATTGGATATTGAAACTTCTCACAATAATCCACAATTTTTATTTTGTTACAATGGATGTGAGCACAGTTACGCAAATGGAGTTACATTTCAGCAGTGACATCAGCATGTTAACATTAGAAACTATATTAAAAGCACTACATACAGGTCCTTGCTCATTACTGACAAAGATGCAGATCCAGTGATGGTGACAATATGTAAAATGATTGTTTTGTAGATGAAAACTTGCACTATCCTATGGTTTTACTGTGCTCCTTGTATATGTTGGCATTTCTGTAGAAATAAACAGGCAACATTATTTTTAGAGTGTTCCCAATATGAAATGCAGTGTGCATCCATATCTAAGTCAATACATGTACAAATGATATAGTGGTCAATAATGATTTGAATAAATCCTCATTTTAGAAATTTTATGAATAAAGGCAAGAAATAATTTTCCATACATATTCCCAGGATTATTTTGTTTTGTAATGACCAAAATTCACAAACGCCATTTGAAATCGAAAAATATTTTTAAAAGATATCTCATGAAATGATATTACATTTTATATCATTCATTTTTAAATACCTTTCAACTTTTCATTCGTGTTGCTTTTTAACAGATTGTAAGCAGCCTGCAATATAAAAAATTGTTCATATCTTTGATGATGGCCTGTTATTAAATCCTTCATAGCCTAACTAACAACAGCCCTATCAAAGAAAGATACTTCTCAAAAAAGGAATGAAGTTCAAAGATCCAAGAAGAAGCTTCTTTATTTCCAATCCAATTAATTGTAATAAAAAATTACATTGAAACAAATAAGAGGCAAAAATCAATCATAAAAATGCTTCATCTAAGAAATTTTATAGATGACCTTTTATTTTAAAATGTCCTAAGTTCAGGTTAAATTCAGAATATTTAAATAAAATAGAAAAAAAATTAAGTTATGCTACATTTATGGGTAAAAGTGCTCAGTATTAGTGATAGAGCATATGTAAATATAAAAGTGGACACTGAGGTCAACACAGAGTGGCAACAGTTTAATTGCTTGCATGCAATCTTCAGGCCTGAAGATTGTATTAAATTTTCAGTTTTTCTGCAAAAAATAAAAAGATTTTAAAATTCTAAATTAATTTTAACTTATTAGGAACCTTATTTTTATTGGCATGACAAAGATGTTATTTGAGGTCAATATAAAGTTTCAATCATTGTGGAAAACAAAAACAGAGTTTGCTTAAAATATAATAAATCTGAATTCTTACAAGCATCAAAAAAGCTTGAAATAAAATATGGCTAATTGAAGAAAAGCCTCCAAATTAAAACAGAAATTCCAATTGCTTTATATGTTAATATTTCTTATTTACACTGCTTTTCATTGCAAAATCTCAGAGCATCTATAAAACAGCAAAGTTCAAAAATAAAAAACTAAACTTCAGGTAATACATGTTTGGTGAAAAACAGACCAATCAAAATTAGTAATGATCATTGTTGCACTAAGAAAAAACAAATTCACCAAAATATTTTACAGTATTTTCTACTATACTTCTGAGATGAGGTAGTATTTACATTATTTACATTGTTTGGACCATTGTCCTCATCTTTATTGTCATGTTTATGACATTTCAGCCATCTTCGGGTGCTAAGAATTTTTAACCAAACTCTTTATTTTGATCACTGGGGTATATCATTCTCATTCCATGTGGGATGCCACTTCTGATAGCCATTTAGTTATCTCCCTTTAACTCAACTCTCAAGTTATTTTGTTCCCCAATGTTGTAGGCTGGTATCAAACTCACAACTCTTTGAGTCAAGTCACTGAAATCAACCAACACCTATATTCCTAGCACCTGAAGAAGGCCAGAGTGTACAATGGCTGAAACATCAGAAATGTGGCAATAAAGATAAAGACAGCATGAACTGCTGTCTTTATCAAGGAAAATAATATTTTACAGTTTAAAAATTTTCTTTTTTGTTTTTTCAGTTCCTGGTGATTGAATACTACAATCCACAAACTTTTTTTTTTTTTTAAATGAAAGAGTAGCAAACTTTATAAATTTAAAAAATTTAACTTCCAAATATTATTATGCTTTATATTTTTGTCTTTCTTTTTCTGAAATCCAGAAAGAAACATTTGTTTGTCCAGAAAAATATACTCCATTTCTATTAGACAAAAAGGTTTTCACTTCCTTCCTTAGCCTTGGGAGGTCCTGGAAATATTCAACCAAAGCCTTCTATTTAATGAGCTCACTCAAAGAAATCACAATTATTTTCTTCTTTGAAAGAGAAAAACAATATTTCAGTGAGATTTTTTTCTTTCAAAAGATTTTCATTCAACCTTTCTTCATTCATTTTTATTTTTTCTCCCTTCAGAATTTAACATAACAATACAATAAGAAAATCATGTCAGTCATAGTGAATTAATAGGATTAATAAACTAGGTCTAGAATTTAAAGGAAGATTTTTAGTTTCATTGATAATAGCATCATCCATGTGTTAAAAAAAAAAGCTAAAAATAATGGAAGCATTATTAATAAAAAAGAAAAAGCTAACACTCAATAATATCAGCTATGAACATGGCCACAATGTGCTGACTGTGTTTGGAAAATAAAACATTCCTATAACTCTAGATATATAAAACAATCAATATATTCAGTTGAAAGTCAAATAAAATTCACCCTTGATAACTGATAAAAGTATAACCAAAATGGTTGAATAAATAAAACACTCAGCCAATTTTAATATAATTTATCTATTGAAAAAAAAAAAAAAAACTACATAAATTATATAAAAGACAATAGTTTGTCTGTCATTTTTAATGAAACTTGCATAAAAGAGTGATTGCTACCTAAATGCTCTTTATATATATATATATATATATATATATATATATATAAACAATTATAGATTATATTTCTATTAGACCAGAAAACAGTTGTATTAGAAAGTGCTCAATAGATGTTTGAAAGAAAATTAATCTTTTAGACATTTGAATTGGGAAGATCAGCAGAAATGTAATTTATTTATTTTAGTTGCACATTTTATATATATATATATATATATATATATATATATATATAATAATGAACTTAATCACAGTAAGGCAACACTAATAATGACAGACTAAACATCCGAAAATAATGCTAAAAGTAATTTAAACCATCTTGTAATCTGGTGAGAACTACCTTGTGGGTTAAATAATGGGGGAGAAAAAAAAGAAACAAACAGCGTCTAGTGCCCGTTGGAAAGAAAAAAAAACACCCCAAGACGAAAACTTAACAATAAAGTGCTCGATACGAAAGTAGAGCGATAATATAATACAAGAAATCTAGAAGTGAGCCACCACCTATCGTGATTTCACGCGATTCTTCAGGGTAAGAGGTAGGTGGTGGCTCACTTCTAGATTTCTTGTATTTATATCTATATATATATATATATATAAGATATAAAGTTGGGTAGATCAGCCGATTACATTACTATGGTTTCAATCTTTTCAGTTTTGTCAGGCAAATTTTTTTTTTGTTTTTGTTTTACAAATCACCTGTCAAAACCATGGCAGTGTAATCAGCTGATCTTCCTAACTTTATATATATATATATATATATATATAAAGTGTGTGTGTCTATAGGTAGAGCCAAATTACGTGTAGATATACCTGTGCATACAGATTAAATTTAAATAAATATATGTCATGAGAAGTGGATATAAATTTATTTGTGAAAGTATTAAACAGAATATTGTAGCAATCTTAATAAAATTCCATATGGATTACAAAATGTAGATAAAATAGTATTTTACTTACAAACTACAGATTTTTATTTATCTGTTTTTATTTATGTCATTTTTTTTTTTTTTTGTTTATTTAACTTGAATAAATTTTGCTTTACTGTTGTTTGTTACTGACAAAAGCTGAATGAAAGTTTGTAGACAAACATTTCTAGTCAAAGACTTAGGCGGACAGAACATCAAGCAAAATAAAAACACAAAGTAAATAAAAATTACATAACTATTTCTTTTAAGTCTGTGGAGGAGAGCAGTTTTCAGACATATTGACCCAAGCAGTAATTTTGAAGGGAATATTAATTATTTAGTAAGACTTTCTCTAACAACATATGATTCTTAGAATGTCAGTTGTTATATTTTCTCTCATAGTGTTGCTAATTGGTAGGAGGGACACCACAACACCTTTTTTTGATATTGCAAAATATCAAATAAAAGCCAAAAGGTTTGTTTGTTGATCTGGGAATTTTGTAAATGATATTTCATTTTATTACTGAATGAAAGCAGCTGACCAATAAACATTTGAGCACAAATGTACAAAACTCAGTCCAGGGCTAGTACATATTACCCCTGAACAATGCCTGATTTGATTAGGATGTTGGGGAGGGTTGTATCATAGATGGAGGAGGGCAAGAGAACCTTGTACGGGCCCCCTATACTCATCATGACACCTAGTCTGATAAGGGCACAACCAGTCACATTTAGCACGGCTAGATGTTTGCGGCATAAAACAAGTTGGCACACACAAACACCAGAAAAAAACAGAAGCTTAGGGAAGAGTTTTTGATATTGTTAAATGTTACGTGTTATATTGTAACAAAAGAAAGAAAAAAAAATGATTGACCAAAACTCAGAGCTAAATCACGGACAAATATTTAATTTACAAAAACACCAAATAAAATATTTTACAAATATACACTTTTTACATTCAAATAAAAAACTGAGTTTACTACTGGCAGAGTGACAGGTAAGTGTTACGAAGGGGAAGGAAAGTGTCAAGTATCTTTATCCAGTTAAGCTAGCAAAGTAGTTTAAGTGCTATACTTTTTGGAAATCCTCAAATGTGTATCTCAAGAATAATTATTAGTTTGGTCAATGAAAGAGTCAAAAAATTTATTTACCCTTTTTGTTTTATGAGGTTCTCTTTCAGGTTTTAGTTGGTCGGCAACTTTTAGTGAAGATTCTTTTGACTGGATATATAAATCCTGAATCAGGACTGATACTGCCAGCAAATCCTTTTAACAACTACTACTCTCTTCCTCCCCAAACCAATTTTTATAGGGGCTAACACCTAATTTGCATATTTCTTGAAATCTCTCAAATCTACTGGAATTTTCCCGAACATTCTAGCATCTTCCAAACATTCTATTCCTAATTTCCCTATTTTTATGACTATTTCATGAATTAAAACTTTTTTGTAATAACAAGTCGGACTCAACAGAATCCCTTACTATAACTTTTAACCTATTTTACACATTATTAATATTATTTTTTATATATAAATGCATCCTTGTAACAATATAATCTTCAATATTACCTACTTTATTATTAATTATTAGATAGGGGTCATCAACCAGAACAGTTACAAGCAGGAATATATATAATATTATATACTATCAGTATAACTTTGCCTTTATTAATTTGGTTACTTTTATTTAGAAATTTGTTTATATCTTATAATATTAGGTATTTATATTGTTTTAACTTGATATATAATGTTAATATTTTATGGTTTTTAGATTGCATTTGTGATTGTCATAGGCTCATGTTGAAGCTCTAATTGCAGGTTTAATAATTTTAGCAAGAGTATTATTAAAATTGAGTGGCTATGGAATTTTACAAATATTTTATACTCATTTATTAAAATATTTTGTGGTAATTTGTTTATGAGGGGTTTTATTACTTCTATTATTTGTGTAGGTCAGAGTGATATTAAATCCTTAATTGCTTATTCATCTGTTGGGCGTATAGGTTATGGAATGTGCTTTGTGGTGTAGTGGATATTGACTCAGAACGAGAAATTGGGTAGCCGAGTTCAAATTCCTGTTGAATTCCTTGCATTCACTTACGCACAATACTCTTCCCTCCAATTATGGGTTAAATAATAAAACAGATTGGGTTCTATAGCCTTGTCTGGCAACCAGTCTACCACAGAAAGCAATGGCAACTTAGTGCGGGATAATCTTCTGCCCAGTCAGTCAGTCATGTCTCTTTCGAGACATGATCGTCCAAGAATATATCACATATGGCACTTAAATGACTGATATGAGTGTGAGAAGGTGCTATATTAATAATAGTTTCTCATGGATTTTGTTCTTCTGGTTTATTTTGTTCGGCTAATATATGAGAAGGTAAAAATTCATCATTTATTCTTTTATAAGGGTATAATTAATATGTATATAATGATTTTTATTTTGTATGGCAGAGAATGTCGGAAAAAGCTAAATGTGCAAAGTTTCTTAATAAGTAGATGTATCGTCAGAGTTATAAATTTTGCAGAGATAACTTCACAGTATAAAAATGAAAGGTAAAAGCTTTAAACATTTACAAAATTCTGTTTGCCCTGGGCATGACAGTAAACTGCATCCAGCAGCAAAGGCCTCTGATTGAGAGGTTTTGAGGTGCATGGAACCACCTGTTAGGGTCCCAGCTATGGGCAAATATTTAACCACCAAATTGGGGTCAAAACATTATGAAAGTATAAAAATAGATTTTTATTGTGAGAATACCAGCCCAACTTGACAGCTAGGATACAGTTGCTTTCTCCCTGATACAGTGTGGCTTCCCTGTGTCTCTTCTACAAATACTTTCACAGCTTCTGCTCCGATGAACTTAGCTTACTGATACCCCCTATATATGAATTTCCGCGAGCCACAAGATTAGCAACTAGGTCCCACCCTTTTACTGTGAAACCAATAAACTGCAAACAAATTCTACTCCAGCAGCTTCTTTTCTCGCACTTCCCACCTGTAGAATTTCCTTCCGCATACTTGCTTTCCTGACAGCTATAATCTCCAGGAATTAAAATGTAAAGTCAATAGTCATCTCCTGTTTCACTAACTTACATCCTCTCTCTCATACTTTTTTCTCCACCCCCCCACTCTCATCAGTATTCTCTTCCTTCTCATACTCTCTTCCTGACACCCCCTGTATCTTGTCACTCTTTCTCATAACATTCCTCCTATGTAACCTCCTGCACTACAGTGACAGTAAAATGCCTTGCTTGGGGCCACATGATTGTAAAAAAAAAAGTAAAATAAATAAAATACATTCTCATAGTAAAAAAAATAAATAAATTACCATCAATACATTATTGAAAAAGGAAGAGAAAAATTAGCAATTCATTTTTGAAAAAAAAAAAATTACTAAAGCATCCAAGAAAATTAAGATTCAGCATTAAAAGACCAATGAAGAATTGATATGAACCTGTTAAACAGACCAAACCAAATTCTGTGCTTTATAATGAGTTTATGATAAAATGACAAACAAAAGCTGAAATCAGAAATAAGTGAGAATTGATCAAGATTTTCTAGATATTTGACAATAAAGAAGGAACCAACAAATGTGATAAATTTACATGACACAGAAATTGCAAGTCAAGCAAATTGACATCTTGAGTAAAGCACAGGGAATTTTAGAAGCAAACTCTATGTAAGTCAGTAGGAATCTAAGTGAGATTAGGGTAGGCAAGTATTTGAGAAGTATGTTCCATTTGGGTGGATGCCTGAGAAAGATGCAGAGGTGGAGGGTGATGAGAGAGAGAGAGAGAGAGAGGACTGACAGTTAAAGAGAAACACATGTAGATATTGATGCCCATGACAATCAGAGATAAATGGAGGTGGGGAGGCGTTAGACAAAATGAGACCTAAAAGATTTGCTATACACACACACACAGAGAAAAGGGTGGGTGGGGTGTAAATTTACAGCTTAAACAGAAAAGAGACTTTGCAGGATAAAAATCTTGTGTACTTCATCATTGGGAAATTAACCAGTTTTAATTTGTTGTTAGTCTTTCAAATGAAATGTTGATTACTAGGATTCAATTCACAACACTGGGAAACAATCTCATATATGACACTCCAGTCGCTTTCTAGCAACTCAGTTCTTAGAACCAAACAACCAAATTACCTGCACATAATTTGACCATAGTGGTGAAAACTTGCGCAGAACCAACCACACATTTTTTTTTTTTTGAAAGAGCCAAACCATAGGCCAAAGGTCCCCAAACACTTTCCCCATGTTTTGAATTCAAAGTTGTCCTTCTCCTACACTGATTACCAACCAAGGCTCAAGAGTCCAGTCAGTGCTGCTATTACCCATAGCTGGGGAAAGAGAAGAGACGGACTCATATCTTTTCAAAGGTTATTTGTATTTAAGTGAATATAAACAAGCTTGGTTCTCCAATTCCTCAATCTATTACTCCACCATGCCTCTATAATGTGTGTGGGTGTGTATTTTGTTAAAAAAAAAACTATCAACAAGGAAGATTTTATTAATTTTTGCTTGAATTTTTCCAATATTCTTACATGTTTACTTTTTTTCTGGAAATAAAGAATGTAAAAATGTTCCATAATTTTTCAACTTTTTAAGCACTTTCTGCTTCTTCACAGGCTAAGGACGTCACTAAAAAATAAAAAATTTACATCCTTGAAAATGGCCTGGGAAGAGGCTGAAAGTGCTTAGAAAGTCGAAAATTATGGAATATTTTTACATTCCTTATCTCCAGAAAAAAAGAAACATGTAAGAATACTGGGAAAATTAAATCAAAAATTAAAATCTTCCGTGTCAGTCTTCTCTACCGAGCGCCTGTAGCTCAGAGGTAAAATCGCCGACTGATGCTAATTCGGTTGAGGTTTCAATCCTGGGTAAAAAGCAATCGACTGTCTAACTGTACTGATGAGCTGTGATACAGCAAAACAGATCTGTCTGCGGATGACTAATATATATATATATGGAGGTAAATAATAAATGCTTTAGACATAGGATTATATATATAACGATGACCCACTTGCTCCTCCAAACAGACTGTGGTGTACAAGGTAGTTCCTCTTCCATCTCTAAAAGACTGATGGTACCCATGCAATTTATGGGTATTGAAAATATAATTTTTAGATATTCTATATTTATGGTTAAAACTGCTCGATATATCAGGGATATACATATATAAAACTGCTCGATATATCAGGGATAGATTCTATGTAAACATAAAAGTGGATGCAGAGTTGAACACCAAGCACTGAGTGTTTCTGTTTACCTGTTCTCCATGGCAAAACATTGCATTCATGCCTGAAACAGACTGCTGCCACTTGGTGTTGACCTCAGTGTCCACTTCACACACAAGACAGTAGAGCTGAGAACCTTTCAGAACTAAGAAATTCTTCTAGCTTGTAAAATAAATACTGATTTAATCAGATCCTGGAAAGTGGGTCAAACCAAAAATATGCCCTAATTGTATGAATGAAAGAAAAATGTTGACAATTTTTACTGCTGCCTTCTAGAACCATTAAGATAGAAAAGAATTCCCTTTCAGAGAAAATAAATGGTAAATAATAGCCAAGCAGAATTTGACAGGATTTTTGTTTCCACTCCACACGCAAATATCCAACTTGGCAAAATTAAATATATGTACTTGTGTTAAACACACCCAATTTATCATTGATAGAATAACGATAAATAAACTAGAATATTTTTCTAGTCTTTGCCATCTGCAGAAATAGCTCGGCTCATAAGATTAAATAAATAAATAAATGCGCCCCGACTGCTTCAAGCCTCACTTTAGACATGGAATCTGCTTGTGTTGTTCCAAAATCAATTACGAATACATGCTTTATAATTCGATATAACAAAATATTTGGAAGAAAATTTGTTTAAAGAGAAAAATTTCCTTGGGGTCAGATCAATCCCAATGATGAAGGCACTGTCATTTCAGAATGGTATTTCATGAGGAATTAATTTTAGAAAAAAAAAAAAAAAAAAATTGATTAAAGTTAAATATACTGTTTCTAAAACAAAAGAATTTGCTTGAGATAGTTCATACAGAAACACAAGAATTGGTAAGAAACATTGACTGACACAGACAGTAAGCTTTTTTAAGAAACAGACAGACCCTGACCTTACCTACAGCAACACCTATGTTTAAAGAAAGGTAAATAAGCAAAGTTATTTTAATTACAAGGTATCATTATTATTTATAATGCTCTTAAGCAGATTTGTAGACAGACACAAAATACTTAAAGTGACCTCACCTCACTTCACACATCAAAATAAATCAATTAACAAGAAATTAAAGAGTAATTATTCTAAGAAATTCAACCAACAAAATAAGCTTTTTTTTCCCTGTCAACTATTCAGGAATTAAGAAAAGTATGGATCATGAAAAAAAAAAAAAAAAAAAAAATGACAATAATAATACTATCTATAAAAAAAAAAGCAATCTCTGTGTGTGATAATTACATTAAGAGTAGGAGAATTACTATCGATTAGCTACCCTAACAAAAAGCGCTGATCTAGGGACTAAATAGACTGATTTTGAATTTAGCTTCAGAAAAGTAGAAAAAGAAAGTTTTGCCACCAATTAAACAATGTACTTAATCAGATTCCTTTCTGAAATTTCATCGATTAAAATGAAACAAAATGTCATTAACGGTTTCTGTGGTTTAAAGCAGAAAATGAACACCATTCACTCGAATAGACTGAAGAATCGTACCAAAGAATTTTTATGCAATAAACATGGTGCCAAAAACTTTTTTCTGTTTTTTAAAAACTTGTCTACCATCTAAATACCTATATGCTGTACAAGACTAAAACAGGCATGCTGATTCCAGAATCAAGCATCCAAGTGTTTACTCTCTCTCTCTGTTATATATGTGTGTGTGTGTGTGTATCACACACACACACACACACATATATATTGACCGTTTAATTACTTAGTTTCTAGCCATAAGATTAGATCAGTGCACATTTGTGTTCAATACAATTATATTATAGAAATTTTGAATATTTTCCATTTGTAAACGAGTTATTACACGACCTAGGTTTCTAACATGAGTGGTGTCTTTGGGTGATATGCAAATCTTGTGAAGAAGTTTGGTTTGAAGACGTTTTGTTTCGGAAGTACCACCCACGATGCTGTGGTTTCTGAGGCAATGGCTTCACTAGTCAATCCTACTGGGTTTTCTGCCATTTTTTTACCTTCTCTGCCTGTTACTCCATAATTCTTAAGACAACAATCAGTTAAGCATTTCTCCTAACCTCAATACACCCTTGCCTTCATTTATAACAGATATTCAGTGATTTACTTCTGATAAAGCACTTTTTCTTCATTATCTGTTCATGTTAAAAATATTATATATTTAATATAACAGTGAAATTTGAAGCAAGTGGATCACTTGATAGACAAAGTTATCTGAGTGCTTCACATGAAAGATTTGACCAAGTAAGACTGCAACCTAAAAATCATAGTAGAAGAACTGAATTAAATGGTTAATTTTGATCAGGAACTAATTTTGTCTAAATGCAGATTAATATTTTATTTGTATAGATTATTAAAATGATTATGAACAATTTTGATTTACCAACCTTTCCAAAACAGATGGAGCAGTAAATATACATTGATGATCATTATGTTTTGAATGAAAATTTATTGTATGACATTTTTTTTGAGCATGATGCATATTTGGCATTGATTTCTTTCAGTTAGTTTGGTTCGTTCTGTTTTACAGCATATCAACACCTCAATGGGTTATTTAATGCTAACAAGATTTTTACAATAGAATTCTATGTCTGAAATATGTATTCTTTGTAAGAAATCAGTTTGTAGATCAGGTTTCATTGAGACATTTTTGTAAAAAAGGTTTTGTCATGACTCAAATGTACTACTGGTGTGTATATATATATATATATATATATATATTTTTGAGAAAATATATTGTTATTAATATTTTGTTTTCTTAAAAATGTATTGTTGGTAATATTTTCTTCTTCAAGAAAGTATTGCTCGAATTTCCACTATAAAAAGCCATTTTTATACCTTCATAGTGCTTTGACCTCAGTTTGGGGTTTAACTACTTGCCTATAGTTGGGGTCCCAACAGGTGCAACCACCCTGGGTCAGGGTGGAACAACAGCAACTAAGAGGTGGTTCGCTGCTTCTCAAAATTTTCCAATTAGAGGCTCTGCTTCTGGATGCAGTTTATCATCATGCCCAGGACATTCTTTCAGTTATTCTAGCCCTTACTTTAGCTGAGCTAAGTTGTTAATATACCACAAATATACTAATGTCTATTATGAAAACAGGAGAGTGACAATGCTTATTCTCTATCTCCAAGTACTTCAAGAGCAATTTCCAGCTCAACATGACCCAAAAATATTTTGAAAACAAAACAAACCTTAATAAATTTCATATCATCAGCTCAAGTGTACATTATATTAATTAACCTGACACATTCATCTCAAAAACCATACTAGGAGAATTCTAAGTATGAATTCAGACTAGTGTACATTATGCATTATATCATCGGTTATCTTGGTAGCAGACATTATGGGTTGGGGTGCAATAGAATTAAAATAAGACAAAATCTCACCAATCATGGCCATGCAGGTAACAAAAACAAAAAAAACGAAAACAAAAAAAACAAAAACAAAAAAAAAAACAAATATCAATGTACTAGAATAGTTTTTAGCAGTGATTTGGAATTGACTATTTAGCCTAAAATATAAACTTTATACCAATAGCAACTGCATCATTGTCTTGTGTTATTAGTACTTTCCAGAGGTACTATTTAGTGAAAAAACAAATATATATATATATATATATATATATATATATATATATATAAATAAGGAAGTAGCTAACCTAGAGCCAATGGACCTACCTAGGTTTCACCTAATGGATCATCAGGGCAAGTTGGCTATTTAGGCAGTATTATATAAGATACTCCTGCAACCACATGACTAGAAAAAATAGAAGACACCAAACACTAACCGGGTTGAACAATTTATTAAAAAGGAAAAAAAAAAAGGCTCAATTAAGATGATAATAAAAAGCTATACATACGATCTAATTTAGGAGCCAATTTTTACTATGTCTACATTTGTTTAAAATTTCTGATTTGGAATTAAGTTATGTGCAGGTTACTTACTTATTTATTTATTTGCTTTGCTTTTGTATTGAGCGCTTTACATGTTAAGTTCCTCATATCGGGGTTTTTTTTTCTTTCAACTAGTACCTTGACTAATGTTCAAGTGCTTAGTTTATTTCTTTTTTGTTTCCATTTTTCCCCCCTCCGTGTTTATACTAGGTGGGTTTTTTGAGATAAATTTACAATTTGTTTATATATATATATATATATATATATATATATATGTGTGTGTGTATGTATAGATAGATAGAAAGAAAGAGAGAGAGAGAGCTGGTGGTTTTCTTTCCTCTTTTTGAAAGCAAGTTTCCTCATGTTTTTCTTGTTTAATCCCACACAAACAACACGAGTGTCACTGATGAAAGCCAACGGTGGTCAAACAAACTTGTTTTGCAAATCTACCTACAATCCAGACTTTGTGTCAAAAAGAAAAAAAAAGTAAACGGAGGAAAAATCTTGGTCTACAAGTGGAAGGAAAAAAAAACTCTTAGAATAAGTTAAGCTTAGGAATGCAATGCGTATGTAGGTGTATACAATTCGAGGCAAGGATGAATTTTTTTTTTTTGCAGCTTAGCTTGATATTAGGAAGGAGAGTTGAATATTGGGAAGACTGTGTTGCTTCAATTTCTCAAATAAGAGAGCTAAATAGTCAAAGACAAGAAAAAGTTAACTTAAAAAAAAAACTAAAATTATTAAAACAGCATCCAAATAAACTAGATGTCTCCCACTCCTTTTCACACTAAGACACAAATGTTGACTTTAATTCTAAAACAAAAGAAAAACTGAGTCTAGCACTAATAATTGTCTTTTTTTCTTTTCCCCAGTTTATGTTAAAAGTGGATAGTGACATTATAAGATTAGTTTAAAGAAGACAAATGTATAAAACAGCCTGGTCTACAAATAACCAGGCCAATGTGAAATCAGGATTTAATTTACTTGTCAGATAATAGAGAAAACAGCAGCCACATGGTGAGGTAAGAAAGAAAAAAAAGTTGAGTGGGATGGTGGACATTTTGACAGAGCCAATTAGGTACCTTGCTAATAGCACCACATGGGCCAAAGCAGCCTGTGATCTAAATTTATCCTCTTTTGTAGAATTTTGAAATTATTAATGGCAGTAAGGATTTCACAAAGTATGTCTTCAGTCTCAAAGTAGAATCATAGCTTACTCAAAATACAACAAATAAAACGCAGATATCGCTACATATTTCCTTATAAAGAGGAAATAGAATCATAAATATCTATTTGACGTAATATAAGATGTCAGCCAGTCTCCAGCTATATTGTGTTGAATACACTGGTTCCCGTCCAATCACTGAAGTTAAGCAACATCATGCCTGTTCAGTACTTAGGTGGGTGACCATTTGGGAATACCAAGTGCTGTAAACATAAGGACCAAGAATGTTCCACCTGTTCTCCAGATTTGGGGGTTGGGCGCAGGGCTAACAACCCTGCCCAATAAAAAAAAAAACAGTTTGTTACAGAAACAGTAACAAAAGTTACTGCCCTACACACCATTGGGTGTAAAAGAGTGAGATGATGAAGACGTCAGTCAGTTAAGTGCCATACATGAAACACACTTGGGCGATCATGTCTCAAAAGAGACATGACATTGGGCAGAAGATTATCCCGCAGTAGGTTGCCATTGTTTCTGTGGTAGACTGCTTGCCAGCCAAGGCTACAGAACCCAATCTGTCTTGTTGTTTAACCCATAACTGGAGGGAAGAGATGGATTAATACCTTTCCCAAGGGTATTTGCATGTAAGACATACAGGTGTATAAGACGCATCCCAATTTCAGCAGGGCAAATCTATCCTGCACATATATAAATTTACCATCCACCCATGTATTGAATACTGCTGCCACATCTGGTCGGGTGCCCCTGCTATTCTCCTCGGGGTTCTTGACAAAATACAACAGAGAGTCTGTAATGTGATTGATACCAATTTGGCAGACCGGCTGCAGTCACTCTCTCACTAGCGTGACGTGGCTTCCCTGTGCCTCTTCTATAAATACTTTCATGGCTTCTGCTCCGATGAACTTAGATTACTGGTGCCCCCTGGGTACGAATTTGCATGAGATAGTAGATTAGCAACTAGGTCCCACCCTTTTACAGTGAGACCAAAAAAATGTAATCACAATTTCTACTCCAACAACTTCTTTTCTCGCACTTCCTGCCTGTGGAATTCCCTTCCACATGCTTGCTTCCGACAGCTAGAATCTCCAGGAGTTTAAATGTAAGGTCAATAGACACCTCCTAACACACTAACTTGCATCCACTCTCTCAAACACTCTTCCCATCTACCCAACCCACATCCTTGGTATCCTTACCTTGTCTATCACCCTCCTTCTGATATTTCCTATATCTAATCACTCTTTCTCATCACCTTCCCCTATGTAAGCCCCTGTGCTATAGTGGCAGTGGAATGCCTTGCTTGGGCTGAAAGGCTATATTTATGAGGTATGATTTTGGTTAAACAAGCAATGATTAGGATTAAATGAAAATTAATAGGAGAAAAAAAAAAAAGAAAGAAAATAAAATACACAGGCCTATAAAAACTTCAATATATCCAAAAAGGTAAGAAAACAAAATAAAAATCAAGTGAATGGCATATAAGATGCAGGAGAATTTTAAGATTTTTTAGTAAAAAGTGTGCACCTTATATGCTGTCAAATATAAACATTTAAATGTCTTATTCTGAACTTAAATTTTGATCTTTATTTGAAAGCTAATCCGTATTAAAAGAATCAATTTCCATAAGTTTTAAGGCATTTTTAAAACATTGGCACATTCACTCAGATGGCCATTATAGACGAAAATGTCAACAAAAAATTTATAAATCTTAAAACTCCAATATTTGTCCTCATGATGTGTTTCAAAGTCAATTTGTAAATTTAAGGCTTAATTAACTGGAATTTGTAAAAGTAATACTTTTTACTTAAAATATAAAAAATAATGTTTATTTTCATGTGGTAGACTGCAATGTAATGAAACGTCAATAGTGCAATCAGAAAAAAAAATTGATATTTGTTTAAAAAAAATTTGCTTTTATTTAACCTGATATAACCAATAATTTAAGAATATATTTTTTAATTCTAGATGCTTTAACTAAACTTTGTAGAATGATTAAATTTATTTTATTAAGAGTAAAAAAAATAATTTAAAAAAAAAAGAATAACTCATGAAATGAGACTTTTGTGTTTTTAATTCTTTGCTTTTAGTTTGTTTTTTATTTTCATAAAAATTTTCTGACCGCAAACAGGTTATTTGCACTGAATGAGTTTTTCTTTTTTAATTATGCTAAATTTAAGTTAATAAATTATCATATTATTCTTCAGAATATTATTCTTCCATCAAAGGTGGTAATTCAGAATTGCCTCCTCTTTGAACAATACAAAAAATATAATCTAACAGTGACTAAGACAAAGAAAATGGACAAAGAAAAAAATGAAATTCATTAAAAACGGGTTTATACCTGAAAATGGCATTAAACTACAGTTTTCAAATCTTCAAACATGTCTTTAATAATAATAATAATAATAATAATAATAATAATAATAAAAGAAATTCTTACAAACATCAACAGGATGAAAAGAATCACTGAAAAATTTTTTTTTTTTAAATAAATACTTTTTAAGTCATTAAGTTTATTTACTATCCATTCTAAAAGAAATTAAGGTTTTATTAGATTATGCAAGCACCAACTTCCAGAAAAAATAATTTTTGTGTTTTATGGAAATATTTTTGGTCAGGTTTGAGACAAATTTTCTATATTTTCATACTTGATATTACATAACCGTAACCCTTGCATAAATCTGCAAGGACTTTTCTTTATATAATTGTAAAACAGGTTTTTTTTTTAAATCCATTAACCCGCTCCCAACCACCAAATTAAAAAGTAGATATTGAAAGGAGGTGAAACCAACCCACTGAAAAATTTCCCAAAATTTTTTTTTCTAAATATTCACTAATATACAATTTATTCCTTAATGAATAAGTACTGAAAATTTAGTTTGAATCAGATAATTCCTTGATATTTACCAAAATTTCATAAACAAGGGGTAGTAACTTTTGGCTTTCATTAATGGAAAAAAAAAAAACAACAAAAAAGCAGTAATTTGGTAATATTTAAATAAAAGTAAATTGTTATTATTTGTTATTCTTTTTTCTTTGTATCATGAAATATGATGCCTAACAAGTTTTAAAGCAGAGTGGTAATCATTTTAAATATTTCTCTTGAAAAAAAGAAAAATTACAAAAACATCAGATTGCACCCAATAACCCTGGCCAATAATCACTGTATTGAAAAGAAGTTTTTCTAGTTCTTTAAAAATAAAAATTCATGTTGCCATAATAAAATTGCTCATTACTGAATCATCCATTTGTGTCAAGAGATTAAAAGAAGAGTAAATGTGCATTGTGGTGCAGTGGATATCAGCTCGGGAACGAGAAACCGGGGAGCCGAGTTCAAATTCCATTTGAATCCATTTTTATTCACTTACGCGCAAATATCCTTGGGAAAGGTATTAATCCGTCTCTTCCTTCCAGTTATGGGTTAAATAGCAGGACAGACTGGGTTCTATAGGCTTGGTCAGCAACCAGTCTACCGCAGAAAGCAATGGCAACCTACTGCGGGATAATCTTCTTCTGCCCAGTCAGTCATGTCTCTTTCGAGACATGATCGCCCAAGCGTGTATCACGTATGGCACTTAACTGACTGAAGCCTAAAATTGAAGTTCTGGTAGCTATAGGTAACACAGTCACAATTAGGTAATTGTGACTGTGTGAATAAACTATGATTTTGGAACTGACTTCTACCAAAATGTCAGAAGATAAGATTGATTAAAGATATTATTATTATTAAGCATTTTAACTAATTTTGAATTTTCTGCCCCAGCTCCTCTAAAAATATTTTTTAAGAAATAACTTCTACAATGTCAAACATTTCAATGTCTTCAAGTCCATTTTGTTTGATATTAGCCACAAACATTAATTTTGAACAATTTATGTATAGAAGAGAGTACTGATGAGAAATAAGAGGATTCTATGTTGATCCCAGGATCAATGTAGTATTTGTGTATTGACCTTTTTTCTGGGTAGCATAAAGATTGCCAGTTTTTCCCAGTGAAATTGGAAACCAGCAAAACCTTTTTAGTTTTATGGAAAATTATTTGACTCTCAAAAAAGAATTTAAACTTCAAGGTTTCATACCACATGACCAAAAATTTTTTAAAGCCCAAATCTGCATTTGTAGAGAGAGCAATAAACGAAAAAGTGCATTCAATTTTATTTAAGAAATTGTATGTATGCCAAACCTTAATTCATTTATAATGCTCCAGTTGTCTTTCACTTAAGTGTTTAAAGAAGAAATATTATGATTAAATAAAGAAAACAAAAGGAAAACTATATTTTTCTTGCCTACACAATTCGTCCTGTGATGGACGAAATGTGAGACAAAGATGAAATGAATCTTACCTTTATTTAAAGTATATATATATATATATATATATATATATATATATATATATATATATATATATATAAATGTTGGTCACTAGAAAAAAAGGCCCATAAATTAAGATTAACTAAAATTACTCAACATTTTTTAAAAAAACGCCATTGTTTATATTTGAAGAGATTTTTTTTTTTTACATGTGCAGTATAAGGCTTATGTTATGAGATGATAAAGTAATGGAAATTAACAATTTTCTTCGGATTTTTTATGTTGTCTTGGGAAAGTATTGTCTCTATTAGGAAAGGTGAGATGGGAAAAAACCGAGGCATAGAAAAAAAAATTTCTCTTCAAATATGAACTATGACGTTTTTTTAAGGTTTAATCATGTCATTTAATCTTAATTTATCAGCAATTTTTATTTAGTAACCAACATTTTTTTGTCGTTATTTATAAACACCTCATTTAAAATAAAATCTATTTCATCTCTTTATCTGAGAAAAAGTCTATCACAGGACAACACGCGTCGGTGAGAAAATATTTCCCTAGTCTTGTCTTTATTTTTCCTCTTCCTTAGACTATATACTTTTGCAAGAAATATCATTAATCGGGACTATTATTCATATTTTCTTCCAAGAATAAGATTGTCAGCCGAAATTAACTAATTACTTTTAAAAATTACAAGTTAGCTTTTCTCCGCAGAAAAACTAATTCGAACCGCAAATTAGTATGCACACTGTTTGGGCCTGGAACACTTGCTTCCGATTGGCTAGTTGAGAACTCTCAATTGTTTTGATTGGTAGAAAAAGTTATCAGACACCCCCACGCCATTATTAAAACTGACTCGCCTTACTTTCGCGATACGGTTAGCCAGCAGGAATAATAGAGTTTTTAAGAAAAAGGGAAAACGCAACAGAGAATCGTGTCAAGTCGGAAAAGCAGAGAGAAAGAAAAAAAGATTTAAAAAAAATAAACATTATCAATAACTCGTGCGTATTGCATTCATTAGAACGAGGCCAACACTTTAATATCGATCGGTTACTTAAGCGATTATTACTGAACTTTAACGGATAACATCAAGGTTAGAAAAAGAAAAAAAAAGTAAATCAATCAAGAACCGAACTGAGAGGACGAAAAGAGAACTATCTTCTCTTCAGAAAAACAGAAAAGAGAGGTAGGTTCACTTCATTCATTGCTTTTCTTTATTTCTTTTAAAATTATTTTTACTGTTTTTTGTTTGTTTGTTTTTTTTGTTTTTTTTTTGCAATAATAAAACTATAAATATACTAAAAATTACATTCATGGGCCAATGGGTCATTAGTTTTTTTTGTTTATTCGTCCCACTGTTAAAAGGCTGTACCTATGCCAATATTGCTTCATTCGCGCACACACAGTAACGGAGCGCGGATTTAAATTATCTCTTTTAAAACACAATTAGACAAACAGTGAAAAAAAGATATCTACCCACAGGAAACACTTAAGTTAATAAATACACTATAAAAAAAATGCATGTTTCTTTTTTTTTTTAAGCCTAAGAAGTAAGAAAAGGCGCGAATATTTTGGTAACGAATAAAAAGTTTTTTAAACTGTTTCGACATTTTATTTTATTTATTTATTTATTTTTGTCGGCAATGCAAGCAATATTTTTCTCGCTCCTCGTATGTTATTTTTGTTTAAACCCAACTTGAAAACAAGTGTAAGGTTTCCGAGTTTAGAATTTCGCGATTTGGCAGAAGGCCACAAAAATGAGACACCTTGAGAGAATCGAACTCACTACTCATAATTTACAAGATCAGCTTATTAAGCATGACGACACGAAGAGGCGCAATAAATGAGGTTTTGGAGATTTGGACAAAAAACGTGTGTGCGCGCGCGCGTGAGAGATAGGGGCGGACCCTTTAAATTTTAAGTCTAAAACTGCTAACGTAACGAGAAGGGCACTGGAACCCTTGGTCGAATGGAATTTTTTCGGTGCTATTTGTAAAAAGTGTATTGTATATTATGCCAACCAAACACAATGCTTGCCTCCTTTAATTTGTAGAGGAGATGGGCGCTACCAATTAATTTTTTATTGACCTAAAAAAAAAAAAAATAAAAAAATCCTTGTACCTTGCCAGATCTAAATCATAACATTAACAATAACCATCCAATGTTTTTAGAAAATAGGACATATTTATTTATTTTTTTCTTTTGCAACACGCTGACGCATGTTGAAATCTTCAGTATTTATTTTTTACTGCTAACATTTTTGTTGTCAATAAGCTCTACTCTCCCTCGTGTGTTACTGTGTAAAGGGCACCACGACGTATGGTCAGCATTATTGAGTAAGCCTGTCTCGCTTTCGATCCTTACTGGGTACCGTTTACTTTCGGCCTTGTGCCACATCTAAGTGGCGCTTAGAAAAATCATCTCTCCCCTTACACTGTGTTTATATTTTACAACGGTGTTGCTGCTACTAGTAGTAGTATGCATTATATTTGTATCTGACTACTATGAAATAGAAGTTTAAGAAAAACTTTAAAAAAAGATTGCATTTTTATTTAATAGTTATTAATCATTATTGGGAGTATTCAAAAAAAAAAAAAATACAATGAAAATTTATTATAATAAGCGAAAGCCACACACACACAAAAAGTCACTTAGTAAAATCAACTTTTTACTTTTTTCCCGTTTGCACTTCTCTTCCTAAAGTTTGGTTTAGAGAAATCAATGTATTGTTTTTTGTTTTTTTTATTCTGTTGTAGGGTGTGACGGAAGTCACAGAAATTTATTTTTATATATAGATTTAGAAAGAAAAATAGTTCATATTTTTACAAAAAGGGAACGAAACATCAGACAATCATGAGAATAATTTATAATTTTTTACCCTTAAAATCAATTCTGCTGTTAAAACTTTAAAAAAAAAAAGCGTGGAAGGAAAAATTACTTGAAGTATTCAAAGTTTAAATAACTATTCTCCTTGTATAATTCATTGATTAAACATCAGTTATTTCTGCTTAAAAAGTATAACGAAAAAAAGATTATAACTTTTTTTTTTTAATCATTAAAGAACCCTTGGTGGATTGTGATCTGTTCTTTTTCAACGACTTTTATGTCCATTTGGCATTGGCATAAATAAATGATTTATTCGTTGATCTTTAAACGTAATTTAAGAGAAAGTAGCTATCAAAATTTGAGAAGCATAAACAGTTTTTAAATTTTAATCAGAAGAAATGTTAACATGCCGCTAAAAATCATATTTCTTCATAACGTTGATATTACTGTGGCGGGGATGCCGAAAACTAAAAGCTTTTTTTGGCCCAACCCACTTTCAAAAAGAAAAGCTGACCAAATGAATAAAAAACACCAGAATCACGGGAAGCGGGGTACTTGGGGTGTGGAAGCGTGTGTGCTTCATTAATTACTGATGGTAACTAAATTATAATTCTATCCTAAGAGACATTGTTTCTTTAATTTACTGTGCATTTACTTGTAAAAATTATGCTCGTCTTCAACGCATCATCCTCCAATAATGGCCAGTTTTTGTTAGAACATCTTTGCCTTTTGTTGAGTGTTGCTTTTTTTTTTTTGTTTTTATAGGTACCGCCAAAGATTCAATAGAAAAAAAAGAACATGCATGATAAAAAATGTTTAAAAAGAACAGTTTTATTGTCAAAATCTCAAAATGATTAACTGAAGAAGCCTTACTTTTTAGAATCTTCAAAACTGAAAAATCCTGAAAAATCGTTTAATGTCAATGAATTGTATCATAATGGATAATTTAGCATCTTTTTGCAGTGAAAAACTGCACTGATTTGAAAATTCTTACTTTCTTAATTAGAAAAGCTTTTAGTTGCCTTTATTAAATTTTTTCGATGGACACTAAATGTCCTTAAAAAAAAAAAAATTTGAATTTTTACAAGAATTGTTTCGCGTCTTTAATTTTAATTTTAATTAAAATTTAAAACCTTAACTAAAAAAATAATACAGAATTTTAGAATTTGTCAGGTGATATTGGTATCATATTTAAGACTGTATTTTAACCATAAATAGAAAAATCTGACAATTCAACTACTGGATAACATTAAAAAAAAGTTTTTAATTTATAATATTTTAAACACATTGATTTTTGTAAGTATGGAACCTACACGTTATCAGAAAATAAGAGCATTAAAGTTAAAAGTTTAACTTATTGCTGATTTTCTAACATTTTCTCAACAATAGTCTTCGTATTTTTAACTATAAAAGTCAAAGCACCTAAAATTCAAGAAAATATTAGATTGCTTTGTACTGTTTTTTTATTTTTTATTTTAGATTACTCATAATTAAATTGAGCGTTAAAAAAAAAATTTTAAAAAGGCATTCACGTTATATTCACGTTCAGTAATTTTTGCAGTTTTAAAAGTTTCATAAGAGTATTTTATTTTTGAAAGATTTACTTTTAATATAGAGAATTACATTGTGTTGACAAATTTATCAATATGGACAATAAAAGCCTAAAACAAATCATTCCAAACCATCTAAATTAGTTTTGAAATACAACCCATTGGAAATATTAATCTCTTTCTCTTAGCTTGAAATTTAAACTAAAATAAAAGCTTCAAGAAAGCTTTTTAATTTTTAAAAATGCTTTTTAAACTTTAGCTACCAATTTTCTTTAGGAAAAAAAAAAATATATATATATATATATATATATATATGTGTGTGTGTGTGTGTGTGTGTGTGTATGCATGAAACTCCATGTCATGCCACTAATGTAGGATAATATGTATATTTATTAATATATAATTAATAGCTCTGTTTATACTATATTGAGCACTGTTTTATGAACACATTAATAATATTTTCATACATGTATGTACACCCACATTTATTTATTAATTCTCTCACACACTAACTACATAAATAAAAACAAACGCTGGACTATGAGATTTATTTACAAATATTCACATATGCTAATTGCAATTTAGCATTGCATCTCTAGTGACACACAAACAAGTTCACTTTCTTTGGTGCCTCTTATGAAAAGAGAAACGCATTCTTGAAATTTATTAAGACTCAGTACAAAGCAAGATCAGATGGGTTAAAATAATTAGGTTAGGAAGATTATATTCCACTAATCTTCCTACTTGGTTACTTAAAAAAAAAAAAAAAAAAAAAAAATCAACCCATATCACATCTATTATAAGGACTTAACCCAAAATCTTAGCATTGATATATCACTTGAGGAATTCTATTTTCATGTACGAAATTTTAGAATTTTTTCTCTACCATTCACATTTCTTGTGACATTTAAAATGGAGCTTTTTTTTTTTTGTATTTATATATATTTGTAATGCTTAAGACTTTGCAGATAACTGAAACAAGAGATTCTTAAGCAGTCACACCCCCTAACATTTTTTTTTTTTTGGTTCCTTGTTACCTGACATTAACACAAAGAACCCCACTTCCACAAGAGAATGAAGAAATTCAAAACCAGAGTTTCTGGCAAATTAATGGAAATATCTTTATAAGCTGCATTCACCATATTGAATGCTAACAAAAGTTGACACTGTAATTATTTCATTTCTCAATTAAGTTTGAGATTAAAGGAAAAAATACATTTGAAATTATATTCACTTTAATATCCTCCTCGTTTTTATTCTTTTTCACTGATGCATTCTTTCCTCCTCGGATATTTGAGAAAAACTTTGCTAATTTAGTCATAGAAAAAGATATGGAAAACATTAGCTTTATTTCTGCTCACAGAGGGCAGTAGCATTTGGCTTTCATGTTCTGTCCAGTTTACCTGAAATCTTTGATAGCATCACGTATAAATTATTTAGTATGGCTAATTTTTTTTTTTTTTTTTTTTGACAAAGTTTCAATGATTATGGGTGAAAAAGAAAATTTAAGAGAAACTAAATCTAAGGTGATGGGAATAAGTTGCCTAAAAATAGCTTAACCTTTTCTATTGTGTATGTGACTTCATTTGCTTTGCAAAAAGTTTATCCAGCCACAAATGAACCATAAGTTTACTGCAATTGAGAGGCATTAAAAGGGAAATGATATTAATAATGCAGTGTGCTAAAGGTTTTAATGTCTAGGTTTTAACCAGAAAAATAACCAGGGTTCATTGCTGGCCCCTACATATATTTCTAACATGAAACACTAGAGAATGGAACCTCAATCTAAAGCTAAAAGTGTTTTAGTTTTCTTACAAAGGCAATCTTAGAAAAAAACAGGAACTCATAATATCAAGTTTATCAAAATATACTAATTGTTTTCATTTCCTGCACAAACACAGTCAAAGAGGGGAAGATTAATTTTATTTTAAGAAAAAAAAAAAAAAAAAAACAAAGCCTTATAATAGTTTTCACTTTTATTAAGTGTTGAACTTGGTATAGAGTTTGTTTAGCTTTTTGCTTGATTTACACAGAATGAAGTCTTCTATTTCTTGCCTGGAATCAATGTTTTCATGCCATTCCACTTCAGAAGGCAATGTTTTAATATTAGTCCAATTCACTAAGAGATTGTTGTTTTTTGGTTTTTTAACGGTTGGTGTTGGGGGGCGGGGCTTATGGTTTATTTCTTTACACAATTATTTCCCTCAACCTCCATACCTTTTGGATAAAGTATGTTAATTTTTCTGTTAAGATAAATCACAAAATTTTTGGATAATTATTATGACATTTACAGTTTCACAAAAACAAAATCGGCTTTGCACAATAAAACTAACGTTTGCTGATTTTGGGGCTTTAATGAATGATTTACCTCCCAATTATTGATATTATTTGTACTTCAAAAAATTAAGTCTTTTTTTTTTTTTTTTTAAATGGTTTAGGTCTAGAAACTTTGGTCTGTAATTAAGAACAAAGAAAGGCTTATATTTTGCATTTAGACTTCTTTCCACATGATGCCAAAAATGGATTAAAAATCAGAGGAATAAGATCAGGATTTTCTGATAAATACAAAGCCGATATTTATTGCTAAAAGTAGGTAATGAGCAATTTAATATATAAAAAGAACCGACTTCATTTTAAATATTTTTCCCCAAAATAATTTTCTGACATTGTTTTATTTTGGGAACCTACAAACACTAAAAACGAAAATTGTCTGACATAAAATTAAGGGTGAAAACTCAAAAACTAAAATCTCAGAAACGAGACATTTAAGTTTTGAGGGAGAAGAAAAAATAAAATAAGACAGAACACAAGTTTTACTCTTGAAGAAAATTACTGAATCAAGATAAGTTATATTTTGAGATGGTAGGGGGTAAATTGTTCTCATTCTGTTGTTAATGCCTAGAGATGTCTTGCCTTATTCTTTTTAGTACTGCTTAGTTATTGCTCCCCTTATTTCCACCAAGTCTAGGTCTATACTACTGGGGCCCAGGGAGTAAACTCTCAATTTATTATACTAAAAATTCATGAACCAATTCCTCCATTGGGCAATTGTCCTTGTTATAATTCTGGTGGGATGCAGGCAAGTCTGAACAATGAAGCAAATTCAAAGTCTTCTGGATTAATCCACTAATATGGAATTCTGCTTCTTAGCAAAAAACAATTTTAGGTGTCTACCTTTTTAAAGCTTATATAATGTACCAATTAGTAAAAGAAATAATTGGTTTGATTTAAAGGGTATGATAAGCTTGTGTAGGGAGTTCTATACTCATTGATCTTTAGTCGAAATAAGGTCAGCATTGCATATATAACCACATAGCCACATTATAGTAAAACGTTTAAGCTACAAGGGGCAAGAAAAACAATGAAAAATAGCAAGGTGAAAAAAAAATCTTTTTTTTTAAATATCAAGCCGATTTCAAATTCATTTCTCTAGAACATTTTTTTTTTGTTTTTTTTTTATAATCATTTCACCCCAAGCAAGGCAGAAATGCCACTGGTGCACAGGGGGTTACAGTGAGCATAAAGGTACGGGCGATGTCAGAGAAAAGATAAGAAATGAATGGGAGTCAAGTAAGAGATGGCAATTAATGTTGCATTTAAACTTTTGGAGATTGTAGCTATCAGGGAAGGGAGAGAAAAACTGTTTGAGTAGAAGAGACAGTTACATTTAACTATTTGAACAGTAAAAAGGTGGGACCTTCAAGCCAAACTAAATACATATGGTTGGGGTACCAGGGGTTCAGAGCAGTTGCTATGAAAGTATTTCTAGAAAAGACAGAGGGAAGCCACATCACGTTGGTGAGAAAATGAATGCCAAGTCAGGATTGATTACATTGCAGATGCTTCTTTGGATTTTGTCAAGAACCTCAAGATGAATAGAAGAAACACCTGACCAGATATTGCAACAACATTCAATGTACGAATGAATGGTAGATTTATAAACATGTAAAATGGATTCTGACGAGAAAAACTTCCTGGCCTGACACAGTGACTCAACCTTCTTAGCAGTAAATGTAGCTATGGATTCTGTCTGAGATCGTTTGAGAGAGTGAGGCCAAGGAGGTGCAGTGTGTTGGAGACTAGCGACATTCATTCTAATGGTAGACAAGAAAGTTTCTCTATGGTGGTTGAAGGAGAGCTGCTTCGTTTTGGAGCCATTCAAATTTACTAGCCATTTCCTACATCAATCAAATCACCGATTGGCGGGCATTTTAAATTACAGCAACCAGGTTTACTTTGTCAGCCTTGGCAGATTCCTTACTGGGACGTTGCTGGTGTTATCTGCATAGATGCCTATTTGGAAACTGATTATATCAGATCAATTGATGAAGATGAGAAAAGCTTAGAATCTATGATAGAGCGTTGAGACAAAATAAAAAATAACCAAATTGAAATTTTATAAGCTCTGCTGAAGAACGAATTTCAAATATCAGAGACTAAAATGGTCTATAGTGCTTTTATGTGCCATGTTCCTTCAGGACATAGGCAATCATGGCTCTCCACAGCTTTCTAGCACTGAAATATTTGTATTTTCATTATCATTCTATACTGCCTATTCTGAAATCCATTTACAAAATGGATGGAGATATAGCAATTAATAACAGAGCTTATGAGAAGGCTGAATATATTAACAATGTCGGAGTTTTAAGTAGCAAAATTTTAAAAAGTATGCATGAACAAGATTTGTTTTTGTTATTGTGTGTCTACCTTGGAGAAAGCTTAGAATTATTTTTTTTTTAAATAAATTAAAAAAAAAAAAAAAATGGCATTTACTAACTCTTCAACTTTCTGCACCTTCAGGTCCTATTCCAATTCAAAGAGAATGAGACAATTTTGGGCTCAAAGCACTTTTCAAGAAGAGTAAAAATGATCCTTCCTTGATGCAAAATCATTTTTAAATTAAACTTTGGACCAAGAAATTCAGTGACATCATCATTCATCAGACTGAACATAAAACATACGTTCCTTAATCAAGATGAACAGACCTAAAGATGATATGTCAACATTACCAATCAAATCCACTGGATTAGCAGGATTTTCTACTTCTCTAATCATTATACAATCAGATTATATTTGCTTAATGAAATAAAGCTTCAAATGTTTATTTCAAACCAACAATAAGGTCAAAATAACATATACATCACATACATACATATATATATATATATATATATATATATATATATATGTGTGTGTGTTCATGATTTGTATATTCCTTTTCTTATAAAATATAATTTATTACCAGTGTTCCACACATTTTAGTGGGATTTTCAAAATGGTTATATTTTAAGGAAAATCTATGACAGTGAGAAAAAAAAATTTCAACTACATGTTTTGTTCTTTAAGATTTCAAACTAAAGTGATATTTGTCTAAATTTTCTAGATACATTTTGTGAGTTCAATACCTGGCCACAGCAGAGGTAAACAAAAACATGACAAGTTACTAAAAGGGACGTAACTGAAACCTGAGACATCCATAAAAGGCATGGCATGTCAAAGTAGAACAATTTATCCCAGTGGACAGGATAAAGGGTTGGGTTAGAAATGCCAAAGTATATCAAATGAAGGCCAAATCAGCCAAGTTCAAATTTCTGCCTCATGTGTTACATTTAGAAAAAAACATGGCAATTCACAAAAGATAAAGTAAAGGAATAAGTGGAGAGCCATGATTCCTTACATTCTGAAGAGACATGGCATTCAGAAAATGAAAAAAAAATTCTTCTGAATTCAGCTCCTTTAAATAATGACATTAAAATAAAAATTAGCACAGAGTACTAAGAGATAGGAAATCTCTTTGGAAACAAAGAAATGAGTGTTGGACTACGATGTGATATCTGTCCTTCTGTATAATAGTGAATGTTGGATGATCTTAAAAATGAAGGAGAGGCTTGAGGCAGCAGAAATGTGGTTCTACAGAAAGATGCTGAGGATACCATGGACTGGGCACGTGAGCAATGATGAGGTGTTAGAAAGGATGCAAATGAGAAAACTGTCTCTTCCCGATATTAGGTATGAGTTAAGTTTCCTGGGATATGTAATGAGGAAGGAGGGCCTGGAGAATCTAATACATACAGGACAAAGAGAAAGAGACAGGGGAAAGCAGCATGAGAAATATTTGATAGGCCTGAGCAAATGGATGAGAGGAGTGGGGTTTGGGCGAGATACCAAGAAAAAAGATATTGAGAGCTTCAAGAGACGGGGACCAAGTGAAGTCCAGAATCGCCCACATTCTGAAATAACATGGCACATGTAAAAGAAAAACGACCTGAAGAATATCCCAAAATAATCATCCCTCTCAACACAAAAATGAAGAGAAAGCCATTACAAAATTCTCTCCAAACAAAAAATTTTTTTTACTGATGATTGTCTTTCAGAATGACATGTATCCAAGAGAAGAAAAACAGTTGATTTTATTTAAAGTTAGCATTTTCTGGAAAGTTCTTAGAATATTTCATCATTCAGTTTTGAAACTTTTGGGCTGTTGTAACCCCAAATATTAAGAACAACAAATTATAGCAAACACAGTTAAATATATTTTGGAACAATATTTGTTTTTTTTTTTATTCTTACCAACCAGAATACAGCAGGATTGGATGGGATAACCTATTACTGTCTACACGTGATGTATTGTCCAGCGGCCATGTTGTTGATCTTTATTACCCTTCTTAGTGAAGAAGTCAAATGAATTGTTAAAGGACAGTTGTCTCCACTAACACCTTCCCTTTTTAGCCTTTTGATCGTATGACTTATTTCAGGAATTTATTTGTAGAAGTCGGTATCATTTCTTGAGTACGCATTTTGGTGGAGTCTTAAGATTGTCCTTTGGCATATCTTGGGAACATTGGGGAGGCAGTTTGAAGGTGTCTAATAGGATATCCAGCAGTAAGTTGAAGTTTGATTTGCTCTCTGGAAGGTGAGAAGCTCATAATTGGTTTACATGTCGAACTCAAACTGTAGATTATATCTACATCATATGTAACATTTCCAGAATAACATAGAATGTGTCCCTGAATCCATTTTTCTTTGCCACTGCGGTAGTCTTTAGTAAGTACGGATTGTCCTGGTGCATATATGCGTTTCACTACTCTATGGTGTTGGTCAAACTGTTTCACTATCACCAGGTTTCTTTTTTGGGAATGTTTTGGAGTAGGATGGATGATATTCCTATGCAACCGGACTTTATGGTTCATCAGTGCTTCTGCTGGTGAGTTATCATGAGGTACATTGGTATTTGGTGTAGCTCTGTAACTATTGAGGAATATTTCTAATATTTCTTGTGCAGTTCCTTCCTCTTTGGTGTTTTTTTTTTTTTTTTTTTTTTTTGAGTGCCTAATCGCACATTGAAGGTAGTATTAAACAGACATGCCTCCCAAAACTAACATACAATTGTAGGTGTTCCTCAAGGCTCTATCCTAGGTCCTACGCTCTTTCTGATCTACATTAACAATCTCCCCCAATGCTATAAGATCCCAAATAGGCATGTACACCGATGACACCACAGTTTACTCTCACCTCGATCAAAAATCCGGTCTGGGCGATAAAGTGAACCTCACTGCTGAGCTTGAGAAGGAGCTTCAATCCGTAGTGGACTGGGGTAAAAAATGGCTCATAAATTTTAATGCTTCCAAAACGAAAATGCTATTAATTAACCATCATAGACAATCGCTCCTACCTCCCATTAGCATGGAACAGGCCTGCCCCCTGAGAGTAAAATGGTACGCCTCCTTGGCCGGCCTCACACTCTCAGTGGAACGACTACATCGAATCCATTGCTAAATCTGCTGCTATGAAAGTCGGTTCTCTATGCAGTGCCAGGAAGTTTTCCCCGCCCGAGTCCATCCTGCATATCTATAAATCTATCATCGGCCCATGTATTGGATACTGGTGCCACAACTGGTCGGGTGCCCCTGCTATTCTCCTCAGGATCCTTGACAAAATACAATGGAGAATCTGCAATGTGATCGATGCTGACTTGGCAGCCCGGCTGCAGTCACTCTCACTGGAGCGATGTGGCTTCCTTGTGCCTCTTCTATAAATACTTTCATTGCTTCTGCTCCAATGAACTTAGATCACTGGTGCCCCCTAGGTATAAATTTGCAAGAGATACTAGATTAGTAACTAGGTCCCATCCTTTTACAGTGAAACAGATAAAATGTAACTGCAATTTCTACTCCAACAGCTTCTTTTCTCACACTTCCCGCCTGTGGAATTCCCTTCCATATACTTGCTTACCCGACAGCTACAATCTCCAGGAATTTAAATGAAAGGTTAGTAGACATCTATAACACTAACTCGCATCCATTCCCTCAAACACTCTACCCAACCCCCATCTTCAGTATGCTCATCCATCTACCACCCTCCTTCCGACATTTCCTATAACTAACCACTCTTTCACAGCACCTTCCCTTATGTAACCCCCTGTGCAATAGGGGCAGTGGAATGCCTTGCTTGGGGTGAAATGATATAAAAAAAAAAGAAGTATTTACAAAGTGCTCCACCTTTCTATTTGATTGTGGATGAAAAGGTGGTGTTCTCATAGATTGAATGCCATTAAATGCACAGAAAAGGTGGTGTTCTCATAGATTGAATGCCATTAAATGCACAGAAATTTGAATATGTAACCAAAGTGAATGCAGTGCCATTATCAGAAACTAGCACCTGTGGGATTCCAAAGCGAGTGAAAATCTGTTTCGACTTTAGAATTGTTTCATCTGCAGTGATGCGACTCATTTGAAAGATTTTCACCCAGTGGCTGTAAGCATCAACAAGTATAAAAAACACTGTCCATTGATAGGTCCAGTAAAATCAATGTGAAGATGTGATTCAGGCCAGGGGCTCAGTGTAGTTTTCCAGGAAGATTTTGGAACATGTGCATGCCAATTCTTCCAGCCACTTATCCATGTTAGGCCAACAAGCATAGCTGCATGCTATGGCTTTCATTTGGCCAATACCTTGATAACCATAATGAAGTTGCTAGATCACTGTCGCGTAATGAGGATGGGACAATCACATGCTCATCAGAGAGAAGAGTCATTGACTTCTGACAATGAAGCTCGATGTTGAAAGAAATGTTGAATTCTTTTGTCTGTGCATATTTTTAGCCATTTTCTACAATGGAAGTGCATCACTTTTTGTAGAACTGGATCAAAAACTGTGGCTTCACAGATCATATTAGGTTGTCCCAAAAGTTCGTAAACATTTGCAAAAAAATTGAAATTTTACTCACAAAAACAACAAAAATTATTGCTCAAAATAAAGACCATCATTTTCCAAGACTTTCTTCCATTGATCTGCAAGCTTTCGGATCTGGTCAAAGTAGTATTTAGCCGGCTTCGAATCAAAGAAATCTTGACATGCTTCCTCGACTTCATCAAACGAGTCGAATCGGTGGCCTTTCAGAAAGTGTTGCATTGAGTGGAAAAGGCCATAATCTGATGGAGCACAGTCAGGACTGTAAGGCTGGATGTGGCAGAACCTCAACGCTGTCCAGATCTTCAAACTTGTCTTTGGTCTTCCTGGCAGTGTGTGACTTGTCATTGTCCTGCTGCATCAAAGCATGCTTTTGGTTGATCTGAGCTGGGTACATTTGCTTCAACTTTTCGTAGGTTCGCTCAAGTTGCTGACAGTAAAGTTTGGCACTGAAGGCACAACCTTTCGGAACCAACTCAAAATGCACGATTCCTTCAAAGTTCCTCCAAAGGCACAACATGATTTTCTTGCCGAATCGATCTTGTTTTGGAACCGACAGTGTCTGTTGCCCTTTCTGAACCCATCGAATGTCTCGATTGTGCTGGACCAGATAGACCCATTTTGCAAGTGTTTATGAACTTTTGGGACAACCTAATAGAAGTGACTGGTAATGTTCTTACAGTAGATGCAAATACTGAAGTGCTTTCTGGCTCCAGGGATACTGCTGCAATGACAGTCTTCTGGTGCTTTATCTTGTATTGTCATGAGCCTAAATAGTGCATCAGCATGACCGATTTTATCAGTTTCCGTTATACTTTATAGTAAACTTAATAGTCCAATATTGTACTTGCCTATCTTTGCTGTATACACAGGAATAACATTTGTGGATCTAAAAATACTAAAAATGAAGAAGCCTGTGGTCTGTGATCAGAGTAAAATGGCATCCATATATGAAACAATTTAATAGTAAAGACTATTGCTAAGGCTTTTTTTTTTTCAATTTGGCTATAGTTGCGTTCTACAGGTGTCAGTGATCTAGATGCCTAACCAATTGCCTTTTGGCAGCCATCGGGAAAAGACAAAGCATGAGAAATGACATCTCCAACACCATAATTAGAAGCATCCAAGATTACAACAATATCCATGGATGGATCATAGTGTGTCAGCAAAAGATTTGAAGAAAATAAGGACTTTACCTTTGTGAAAGCTTACCGACATACATCAGACGAGTTCTATGTAATGTCTTTTTTTAAAAGATTGTTGAAAGGTGCACAAACTCCGTGAAGTTTGGGAAAAAAAAAAAAAAAAATCACTGTAGTGACTAACCAAGCCAAGGAAAGAATATGTTTTTACATTTTTTGGTGCCAGCATATCTTTTATTGCAGAGATATTTTCTGGGTCTGGTTTTCTACCATTCTTGTCAAATATAAAATCAAGGTATTTGATTTTGTCCCAGAAAAATTCCCACTTTTTGGCTTTATTTCCTCATTTTTTATATATGACTACGACCATCTATTTTGATTTTTTTTTTATTATTCACCTTACCTTTTTAGTTATTGGTTTTGTTTTTTTACTCTAAAAACTATTTGTGTTTGAATAAATCCATAGTAAAAAATCTTTTCATATATAGTTATGTTTAATTTATCGATTTTTGTCATGATAACTAATGTTTATATTATTTTTATTTTTATAAATTTTAACTATGTGAAGCTTAAAATAAATAACTAAAAGTGGGTGCAAAAGAAAATTTAAATAAATGATAGCAGTCGTATAAAAAAGGAGGAAACAACAAAAAACTTGATACCCGTTTAGCATGGACACATTAGGAATAAATACACGAGGCTGTAATTTGAGAACATAACCAGAAGCTATTTATACTTTGTAAGTCAAAAAACCCCTCACATCTGTAAAAAAAAATTTCTTGTTAGTCATAACAAAAATGATTGCTTGAAGATGAAGCCTTAGTAAAAATATGATTCCGAATTCTGTGTTGCAAAAATGTTAAATTAATTATATATACATACATATATATATACACACACACTGTTACTTACAAGTCGAGAATGCAAACTGTCAACTGGGGTAAAAGAAAAATCCCATTCATCTTCAAACCAGGGTTGCACCCTTTTTTATCCAACACTTGAACACAATAAAAAAGGAAGAGAACTTGACTGGATTTGATTCCAGGTTCACACACTCAAAATGCTATCTCAGAATAAAATCGCACCAGTATCAGGGATAAACAACAGAAACACTTTTAAAGATTTTAAACAGAATTGTTTTATTTCCATAAAGCAAAACAAAATTAAGAAATGAAACCATATACACATAAAGAAATGAGAAGATAGGAGGCAATAGTTTTTGGTGGTGTGGAGTAAGTGCAGTATTTGAGTCAGGGTGAAATGAAAAGAACTTGATTTACAGATATATACATTTTTTTTTTAGTGTCTTCTTTTACCACTCTTCTTCTCCGCCCACAAACATTCATATTCAGGTTAATGGTAGTCGGCCAAGCTGGTCAGTTTAATGGCATTCAGGGCTTTTTAGAGGAATATGATGTGGTGCAGGGGATATCGGCTTGGAACGAGAAATCAGGGAGCCGAGTTCAAATTCCAGTTGAATTCATTGCATTTACTTACGCACAAATACCCTCGAGAAAAGTATTAATCCGTCTCTTCCTTCCAGTTATGGGTTAAATAACAGGACAGGTTGGGTTCTATAGCTTTGGCTGGCAACCAGTCTACCGCAGAAAGCAATGGCAACCTACTGTGGGATAATCTTCTGCCCAGTCAGTCATGTCTCTTTTGAGACATTATCGCCCAAGCATGTTTCACGTATGGCACTTAACTGACTGATGGGCATTCCATTCTCCCAGCCGATTGATAGACGTGACTAATACATGCATCAGATTGATGGGCATCTTATTTTTGTGGCCACTATGCTTGACAAAGCTCCATCCATTCAAGCATTCAGGTGTTTTCTTTCACTCCAGGGACTAACTGCTTTAGGGGAGAGAATTTCGCTGAGTTTTCAAGTTGTTCCTTGAGCATTGATTTTTTTTTTTTTTTTTTTTTTCCCAATGTCTTAATGGCTTTGCTCCAACTGGTACATAGGGAAAAAAAAAAACGTTTTTTGTCCTCTTTTTTCAAATGATGTCACATGAATTACACATGCCATCAAGGGAAAGGGATGCCAATTTATACCATGAAGGTAAGAAAGAGTGGAGTAAATGAAAGATTCAGTGAAACAAATCAGGAGATACAGTGTAGTAATTAATTTAATGAAACATATCCCCACTTACTCATCTATGTCAACAGGTTCAGACAAGGGACAGTTGTAGTTTCCTACTACAATACTGTAACATTACATATTGTCTTACATCAATGGCTTAACTTATTTTTCATTTTTTTTTATCTACATATAATCTTAGCATATTTAAATTTTTACTCTTGTTATTAAAAAGCAGTAACCTCACTTTATAAGATTTAATGTTCAAGAACATCAAGCAAACTTAAATTTATGAGAAATTGTTACAAAAATGTCTGTAACAAAATTTCCCATAAATAATCAGGCCGGTAGTAATATATGTAAGTATATTGTTTAGTTTAAAATAGAGTATCGACTCAAATATGATTATCGATTAAAAATAATGTTCAAATAAATAAATAAATAAAAATATATACACAGTGAGTTGTCTACAGATGAAAATTTCACAATTTTGCAAAGTACCTTTTTATATATGAACATCAAGAATTTACCAGATTTGAAATTAAGTTCTTTTACTTTAACAAGTCTTTATTAAAATTCAAACAAGGCATCATTATAAAATAAAACAAGGTTGACACCAGGTAAAACTGTTTCATCAATCATTTCCTAAATTAATTACACATTAGAAATTCTTAGTTTCATTCTTTCAAAAGAAAACTAATTCCATCCAAATTAAGGTCCATTTAACTTCTAGAAATTGCAATGTACAACTTGTGTTTTCTCAATTTCCCATCTAATTAAAACACTGCCTCAATTAAGTCTTCATTTACTTGTAAATGAAGACGAACTCTGCATTTCCAACCCCATCCAATTACAGAAGCAGAAAATTAAGTTGGGCAAAAAGAGGCATCATTTTTACATAACTCAGCCTATTATCTTCATTTTTATAGTTTTTATCATATTCCAATTTCCATATTTGCTCTAAGTGAGCATATTTTGCGTATGTCTACATAGGAAGAAAAAAAACAGCAATCCTAGCATGGATTAGATGGGCTTTTCTTGATGGCTCCATAATTAAACCATCACAAAATATTGTAGGCTCTTGCTAACACCGACCAGTTCAAGAAACTGAAAACTCAGTGCTTTTATCAAGACACCATCTCTTGGAAGATTACCCCTCAAGGTTAAATAGTTCAGCCAACCCTATTCTACACAGAGTAGGTGTAGAGGTTTTTATCCTTCTCTTGGATCAGTTACTATCCCAAGCTAAAGACACTTACCAAGATTAACTTTTTTCTTTTTCTCTTAAATGACCCCAGTTTCCTTGAAAGCAAAATAGTTTTTAACAATCCGTTATATCAAAGATGACTGTCTTTCAACTTGAAAGATGAATTATACAGTGAAGAAAAAAAGAAAAAAAAAAACTGACCAAAATTCAATCTATAACAACATACCAGGCTACAAAATTATTGATCCACCTTCACAGAGTACTCAATATTGGAGAAAATGTTTGAAAATCAATTGAGGCTTGAAACTGACAGTCTCTAAACCTAGCTGATTTCTCTGTCAATACTGGTTAAAAATGTGTGTGTGTGTGGGGGGGGGGTGACCACTTTCATGTTTTTTTTGTTTTTTTTTTTCATATAAAGAAAGCTTTAATGATATCCAAGACTGGATAGCATTAATTTTATCAAAAAGATAATAGATTTATTTAATATTTATTTAACCCCTTCCCTGGCCTAGATATGTATATATGTTTTTACTGAAAGCATCTTTTCAGACATGGATGAACAAACATGTCCAAAAGATAATCTTCAAAAACCAGCAGCAGACGTGTTCATATGTTGATCTTGATTCTTTTTATGCCCTTCTGAGATTGAAACGAGTCCAATTGTTAACTTATACATCTGATAGAGGTATTAGTCGCCATCACTACTCAGGCACTTCAAAGTGCCTTAGTTTCTTCAGTCAAGTGCCATACATGATACATGCTTGGGCGATCATGTCTCAAAAGAGACATGACTGACTGGATAGAAGATTATTCCGCAGTAGTTTGCCATTGCTTTCTCTGGTAGACTGGTTGCGAGCCAAGGCTATAGAACCCAATTTGTCCTGTGATTTAACCCATAACTGGAGGAAAGAAATTGATTAATAACTTTCCCAAGGGTATTTGGGTGTAAGTGAATGCAACAATTCAATTGGAATACAAACTCGAAACCCCGATTTTTTTTTTTTTTTTTCTTCCCCCCCGAGTCGATATCCACTGCACCACAACGCACATCATATTAAAAACAAATAAAGAAATTGTCTAAAAATGAAGCATTTTTCCAAAAATAATTGGCGGGAAAGGAGTTAAATGTTGTGTGATTCAAAGAATCTTAAAATTTTGAATCAATAACTAAAAAAGGTTATCCAAAACTGGAGTCCAGGTTCTTAGAATTTAATTTACCAAAAATAAATTTCAATGTTGGTTGTTACAAGACAAAAATATTAGATAAATTACAATAGACCTTATTTTCTTTAAATAGTCTGCCAAGCTTGGTCTTTGCCCAATCTCAGCTGTGTGTGAAGGTCAATGGAAATATGCACATTGCTTTCAGTTTTGTTGTTATTACGATGGTTTGATCCATAAATTCTGTTACATTTGTCCATAAACATACCAAAAAATAAAGATTAAAATAATAGTAATCAAAATGTAAAGACGAGATAGGCAGCTGTAGGACACAGGTATCAAAAAAATGAATTACTGCTTCATAGCACATTAACTACTCTATTTGTGAATTTGTACCAAGCAGGCTAAATAGACTTTCCATCTTTAATCCTAGGCCCAGTTATCAGAGAAAATGGAAAATGGTAGACAGGCATTCAAACAAGATGCAACTCTAAAGATGATAGAAGGATTTAGCAGGTCAGAATTTCATCCATTATCAGAACAAAATGCGGATAGGGATGGGTGGGTTTGGGGGTATCAAGAAGCAGCTAAGCAATGAGCGTAAATAAAGTCTCTTTATTCTGATGTAGACAATTCATTTCAACAAAACACACAAGCCATTTGTTTGCAAGCTCTCTCTCACTCTCAGGGAAGATAATCTGTAACACAAATCTTGTTACTATGGCAAAACACGACCAAACCATCAAGGCAGTTGTTGGATGTCAATCATTAGGCCTATTGAGAAAAAAAAAAACACCAGAAGATGTAGATACATTTTTTATTTCTTTTAACATGGGTGTATCTTACGAGACATGACTACCCAAAGCATGTATCACGTATGGCACTTAACTGACTGACTGATCCACTAAAAACAATGTTTGTTTTGAATAGAAATGGGTTAAAATATAAATTAATTGTTTAGAAATTGCTTTGTTTATATTCCCAGATATAAAAACAAGTAGATATAGACTTTTGAGAAATTTTGAACAAAGAGATGTGGATTCCTTAGCAGAGTAAGAACCTTGTTGGCATGACACAGTGTGTGTGCAAAGGAGTCTGGACTGCAAAAGAGAACACTTTCTTTCAGCTCTCTCAAATGCACAGCATTTTAAAAAAAGGCATCTATTCAAACACTGGTATCCACTGAAAATCATGTCTGAAGTAATCTATCTAAACTTATTTATAAATGGGACTTTGTGTGTGTGTGTGTGTGTGTGTCCATTACCTATAGACTCCGAAACGGCTGAACCAATTTTCTTGAAAATTTGCACAGTTGTACTATAAGCATCTGCGAGTGTTCTTAGCTAGGTTTCGTGTTGAGGTACCCCCCCAATAAATATTGAAAATTGATAATAAAAAAAATCAGGTTACAGAATGAGTGGCCCAATTTTAATCAAATTTGATACACTCATAGACAAAGACATAAGAAACGATATTCAGAAGTTTCAAGGTTGCAGTTCTTACAATAGTGTGCAGAAAATCTATATAAAAGACAAGATGTTTGTGTGTGTGTCTGTTTATCTGCCTGTATGTCTGTATTTTTTCAGCCCTTTTATTTTATTTTTTGCTTCAGGTTTGGCTCTAAGTAGGTATAATTGTAGTTCTTAGTCTCAGCCATGATACCACTTACTCAGAGGACTTATTTAGCCTTCAAAATTCAGTTTACGACGAAAAAATACTTATTTGATATCGATACCAGGAAATGAAAATTTGGCTTACATCCATTCATGTTTCTTTCAGTCTACAGTTTCACTTTAACTGTAAACAACTATTGCTTTTTAGTCTTTCATGCCAACGTCCAAAGAGTCTAAGCTCCAGGACCAAGGATTAGTTTTAAAGCTTTCATTACACCCCAGCAACGCCGGGCTATCCTGCTAGTGTATTAATAATAGTGGGGTGGAGAAGTGCAACAAAAAGAAATCTTAATCTTTAGTGTCTGAAAGAGACCCAAGAAAATACAGTAAAAAAAAAATCTGTGAGAATGGTTGCAATATTTAAAGGTAACATGTGAAGGCAATTTGTAAGTTTATCTGGAAAATTCACTCCAAATCTTCAGATGAAAGTTTATAAGTTATTTCTATTTGAATTTCTGGAATGATGAGTTACTTAAATTCAGATTAATGTTTTCATCTTCACTGTTTCGGCCATTAAAACCTTCTTCAGGCATAGATCATTTTCAGAATCTTTTATTTAATCTACAGAAGTACATTATTCTCATTCCACTATGTCGAGGGATATTCTTAGTAATGCTTACCCTGTTTCCACTGAGTCTATACTACCCACTCCAGGGATTGAACTCTCAATTACTATCATCCAGCCCATCATTTTTTCATGAAAGCAAGCAGGGGTTTTTTTTTTGCCATAAAGTGCTCAATATCAAGATAGAGCATTAATGGGATTAATTTGGAGAGGTTTTTCGCTTAACTGAGCCATGTCATTTCAGTCATGCTGACCTTGAAGTTTCATGAAAGCATTCTTGTGATGTCTTCATGAAATTTCAAAGTTGGCATAACCGAAACTACACTGCTCAGTTAAACAAAAAACATCTCCACATATGTCATCCGCAGACAGATCTATTTCGCTGTATCACAGCTCATCAGTATGGTTAGACATCCAATTGCTTTTCCCCAAGGATTGAAACCCAACCAAATTGGCGATTCTAGCTCTGAGCTATAGGTGCTCAGTAGAAGGAGGCAATTTTTTTGCGTATGATGCATCATACGCCAGTAGTTAGAGTGCTCTAATTTATTACTGAATGAGCGAGATATGTGTGTGTGTGTGTGTGTGTAAAAAATGAAAAATTAAGTTTTAAGGTATGCCATATTTTTGAGTGAAAGTGCTCAAGAAAGAAAGATATGAACATATATAAATATAAGTGGGCAGTTAGTGTCATACATGAACTTAAACTCCAAGCTATATATATATATATATATATATATATATATATATATAATCTTGAAGATTAATATATAACCTATATTTTCAAATTTTGAAGATTGAACCCCCACCCATAACTTTTTAAATAACAAGTGTATTTTTATACATTCAAATGTAAATCATTTTCACAGTAAGTCATCATTGCCTGATAAGATAAAATCTCAAAATATAGAAATTTTTGTGTCGCAATATTACTGAACATGTATATATCTAAGAAAATTTTATGTTTAGCCCAGTGGGTTACCAGGAACAAAAAGTAAATACGTTTCCAAATAATTGCATAAGAAATGCTAAGAAAAATTTCATAAAATGCCTCAAATTCTTTCCACCACTAGTTGAGGTTTATCAGTTTACCTTCGACATTTTTGTGCCTCTTTCAAAAGACAGCAAAACAGGTTTTGTGGGAATAAAATTCATGCCAAACTTGAAAGTTTACATGCTGACATTTGAAAGTATCAAACTTACGACCATACCACATTAAAAATACCAGTTTTTGTGATATCACTGAAGTTAAGCAATGTCAAGTATGGCCAATACCATGTGCTGTAAACTTGGTTGTATGGCTGGTGTAATGGATAATAGCTTGGAAAGGGAAGATGGAGAGCCAAGTTCCATTCATTACACAAACTTTAGACAATCAGGATTTAAGAGACATGATCATCAAAGTGAGACGAAATATGTACTTTCCAACAGGCACTGGGCCCGTGCAGTAGGGTAATGGCCCAATCCTTCCCATAATCTGGGGAAAGCGTACATCCAACAAAAGATCTTAACAGACCAAGAAGAAAGAAAAAATAAATATTTTTAGGAAGAAGGGCTCAATTATCTTCAAGTAAGAATGACAGGAGCTAAAAAAAACTTTTTTAAAATTTAATATATAATTTCTTGTATGGTTCTTTCTCTCAAAGAGGAAAAAATATTTCATCACATCTATTTAACAAGCTTTGTCTGACACAAGGCCCACAAATCTGAGGCATCCCCAAGAATAAAACTAAGTTCAAAAGCAAAGGTATTTCATTTAGCCAAAAGTATGAGGGGAAAAAAAATTGATAAAACTATATGCATTGCAAGTTATATTCAATCACTATACTGTTTCTACTACTTTAAAGTAAATTTAAAAAAAAAAAGCAAAACAATGATTTCATGTGGCGATTTTCTAAGCGCAGCTTAGATGTGGTACAAAGCCAAAAGTATGGGGACACCCAGTGAGGATTGAACTCACTATTAAATTATAATGGTCCTAGCGAGACCAGCTTGCTAACCATTACACCACCTCATGGTGCCCAGTGATTTTCTAAGTGCTGCTTAAATGTGGTACAAGGGCGAATGTATGAGACACCCAGTGAGGATCAAACTCACTACTCAATTGTAATCATTGTAGCAAGACAAACTTGCTAATTATTACACCACCTCAATGTACAAAAAAAAATTCATGTGGGCATCTTCTAACTACTACATGTTACCATCTGATAGAATTAAACATGAATTAATACTTGAATAATTAGCATGTCAGTGATGCCTGGATGAGGGGGAGGATCTTGCTAAATTAGGTGGGTGGGTGGGTGTGCATGCGCGCACGAGTTCTTGACTGGAATCTTGGTCACTGAGGCCAAACAAGATAAAAAATTAAATAAATGCTGTTTTTTCAAGGAAAATAGATTTTTCCTTACTTGAAAGTTTGGTGCAACATGATCTTCTCTAGTGAGAGACTGAGGTAAGTGTATTAAATAACAGCATTTGAATGATACCACACTTCTCATTTGCATATTTAAATAAGAGTTGATAAAACATCAAGATTTTTCAGGATTTTTTTTTGTTTGAAACATTAAAATTTGAATAAAAATTAAAGAAAAAAAAAAAAAAAAATTGAGAGAAATTATTCTTGCTTCTTTTAAGCAAAAAAAAAGAAAGTGAGAGAAATTAAATTATAACTTGATGATTTAATTGATTTTTATTACCACCCCACTCTCTTGGTCTTTAACTTCCTTGAAAAATATAAAAATATTTTCTGGTATTAAAAGCAAAAGCTCATTTTTATTCTCACAAATGTTGGTGTCTATTCTTTTGCAAAGAACAAACTGCAATATACTTTTTGTTTTGAGAAAATACATATGCCCCCTCTGCTCCACCCCACTCCTCAAATCCTGATGTGAATTTTCAGAGATTAAAGATACGTAATATCAATATTTATGCAGCTCCGATAAAACTTAGCATCTAATCAATAAGTCCATATAATGCTCTGCGTGAGAAAAGATTATCCTTCATTTGATAGAAAAATCAATCATTCTTTTATTAACATTTACTTTCAGCTACATTTTTTAATTATATCACAACTCAGACTGTTCTTTTAGCTTAACAATTAAAGCAGTTATGTCTTCACCAAGCTTCCTTTCCCACCAATGGTAAACAAAGGAAATGTAAGTTCAGTTCTCAATAAGAACCGAAATAAAATTTTCTAAAAATTGTAAACATTAAAAATAAAATTGATATTCATTTGAATTTTTAATGTGAAATAGACTTTTACATTTTCCAAAGTAGAAAGAAGCAAATTTATTTTTGCTTACTTTTAGAGCTGCTAAGGAGGAGGAGGAGGAGAAGGATGATGACAAGCCGGAAGAAATAAAATGCAGTAGAGTCATGTCTTTTTCTCGGTAACTGGGCAACCAGTTGGAAGACAGACTAAGAGGAAGCAGAAATAAAACAGTGTCATTGCAATGGTGTGACTGCAACTGCTGGGTGGGAGTGAATGCTGGTGTTGGGAAAAGTGTGGGTTGTGGCACTCACATGCGGATGACACTGGCAATTGCAGTAATGTTGACATGTGCCTGTGATTGATGTTTCTGCTGCTGCTGATGCTGCCACTACAGAACCAAATGTCAACATCACAAAACACGAGGCAAGTAATTCATTTGGTTTTTATTATTATAATTTAATTAGCAAATACAAATTCTGTTTATTTAAATGCTCAGAAATCACAAAAATTAAATAGGGGATTGAAAATTAAAAAAAAAATTGGGCCACCATTTAATGACAGCAACAGGTAAGATTATTTTGTGTATCATTTTACAAATATGACTGAGTAGGTAGAAATATAAAAAGTATATTGCTTCAGCATATGTGAACAATTTGTGGTCATCTGGGATAATCCCCTCCCTAACTGAGTGGAGGGAATTTCAAATGTCAGTAATGAAGAAAGATTTCTTGATTGTTATACATAGTAAACAAGAGAAAAAAAAATAAAAAAGACCCTATATTTTCAAAACTAATTTCATAAGTTAAATCATGTAAAAAAAAATTAAAAAAATAAAAGCCTGTTTTTCCAGATGCACTGTTAAGTGCTAAAAAAAAGTAAAAAAATAAAAAAAAAGTAAAAGTAAAAAAAATGTTTTTATTGTTTTGAAAAAAATTCAAAACAATAAAAAAAACATTTTAAATGAATTTCTAGTTCCACCCATCCTATACTAACCCCCACTACAAAGAAAAGAAATAATAATGCCTTTATATTAAAAAAAAAAAAAATCATTTGATGTTTAAAGAGGAACCAATGTAACAATTCTGTTTGAATTTCTTTGGTTTCTGACTAAAATGACAGTTTTTCCCTTTTAACTGCTCATCCTCAAATGTGTTTCTTAAAATCTTTCACAACTCAATCACCATCAAAGAAACCAAATTACAAAAGGTCAAAGATCACTGACAGTTGAGAAATCAGGCTTAAGAAATACCTTATATAAATTGATCATTTAACTGAAAAAAATTTCTCCACTTTAATTTGAAATTGCTGCAAAGACCACATAAAAGTTCTGCTTGGATAATTTCTAATAGAAATCAACAGATTTTTCATTCTTTTGTTTTTTTAATTCACAAAGAAATTCAGGGTTTTTTTTTCTAATTTTTTCTTCTCTTTACATTTCAAAAAGCCAGGGCAAAAGCTGAATTTTGGAAAAATATTGAAAAAAGTAAATAAATAAAATATTAATTTTAAGCAGGATTTCTACTTGACTAGAATTTAAATCATCACATGACTTCAAGAGTTTGTTTAATGGCACATCAAATCTCAACTTAAAGAGTAATTGACATTAACAGAATCTTAAGATGCAAACATTTTTGCGTTCTATCTGCAAAATATCTCCATTTTGCTGGGACAATCATTATTTTCACTGCTTCCATTAAGCATTTATAAATTATCTTAAATCGCAATCAAATTCACTGCCAGACACAAGACATTTTGCATAAATAAACTCATCAGGCAACCCACTTCCAAATGATTCAGTAATTTTCTTCTCTCAAAAAAATAAAATAAAATAAAAACAACATCAAGAGGAAGAAGTGGAATTTTTTTTTTTTTTGAAGATTATTGATTAAAAGGAACTCTACGAACCGTGCCATTTGGTTCTTTATAGTGATAGATGACTTTGATAAAACTGCTTATCTACCTGATAAATCCCAGTAGGGTGTGACAATCACTTACTTCCTGTTGAAGTTGCTTTTCACAAGGTAGACTTATATTGATCTCTCATCAGAATTACATTTCGTAAAGATGAAATGCAGGAAGAAAATTAGAGCTTAGAGAGAAAAAAATTTTGGATTTCTAGGATGAAGAGTTTACATTCAGATTAAAACCTGAAACTTATTTTCACAATATTTCAGTCATTGTGTCCTTTCCGCTGTCTGTCAATCCAGATAAGCTTCAGGGAATTTTGAGCTGAGCCAGTCATTAAATCTGTGAAGTAGATTGTTCTTAACTTCCTTGTCTAGAGATGGTACTATTTTTAGTTCTGACTAGTACCATTTTCACAGTCTTGGTCTGAATGACCAACCCCAGGGATAAAAAAAAAATTTCTATACCACCAAATAAAACAAACAATAACAGAAATTTCTAAACTTGGCAAATTCAACAGCAGGTTAAAAAGATCAAATGCAAGAAGATGGCCCAATGGATAGATGCATTGGTTGGATCCCGTGACTTGACCCAAAGAGTTGAGAGTTCAATACCTAGATACAGCAGAGGTGAACAAAAAATTGACAGTCCACTTAAAGGGAGATAATGAATACTGAGACATCTGGAAGAGGTATGATTCATGGAACTAGAACAATCTAACTTGGTGGATGAAAGAGTTCAGTTTGAAATTCCAATCACCTGAAGAACAGGCTGTACAACAGCCAAAATGTCATGAATATGCATCAAAGATGAGGAAAACAATTCAAGAAATGTAAATAGTGTAAATACACAAGACTAACTAAACAATTGGCTATTAACCATCTTATAACTATTTCGATACAGTTTAGCAGTGCCACCTATGAAGCTCTACTTTTTCAAACTGCCATTTTGTCAAGGGGAATTAACTCAACAATTAGAAATTCAATGAATAATGAATGGTGAAATCAGACAGTCAAGCTGAATTTATAAAACCATTTTCAATTAAAGAAGAAAAATAAATATGCTGAGTAACAGACAGATGGAACTTGAGAACAATTGCCAAAATTTAAATTTGATGCATGTTCCCCTCCCAAGTTAAAATATTTCTGACCAACTTCTGGCAATTATTACCCTGGGAACATTTTCTGGAGTTAAGAAAATTTGCTCTGAATTATATCAGAGCAACATACAGTTTTGAACAGGTATTTTAATTTATGAATGATTTTAAAAGAAAAAAATTTTTTAAAAAATCTTCTGGTCTCAATAACAATTCCAAACATTAAAAGTTTGAAAACGCCATCAAAAAGTGAAACATTTGAAGAAATGAAGTATCTTATTTGTTTCTGATGAAAGGCCAAGGCCGGTCTGAAATAAATATATATATATATATATATATATATATATATATATATTATAATAATAATAGAAATAAATAAATACTGTAAAAAAAAAATTTTTAACTTACAACTTTTTAGTAGTTTTTCCTATATATATATATATATATATATATATATATATATACACACACACACTAGCATCATAGCCTGGTGTTGCTCGTGCAACTCAGAATATTTTAGTAGTAGGAGAAAAAAAATCTTTTCTTTTGCGTAAACATGATTTGATGTTTTGTGTGACATTGTAAACAACATTGCATTTGTTTCAAAATTTTTGGGGGAAATATTTACATTTTTTGTTGACTAAATGAATTTCACATAAAAATAAAAATTATTTTGTTTTACTGAAATTAGAAATATAAAAACTATTACGCTTTTAGCTCAGAAATTTTTGAAGAATATTTAAAAATGTAGACATTTAATTTTAAAGGAAAAAGTTACATTAATGCTACACGAATTACACACACACAGTTGATTTCCTGCATGAAATATTTAGCAAAAAAAAGGAAAAAGGCTTTATTTTTTTTTTTTAATTTTATTTTCTGAAGTATGAAATATTAAATCTGAAATAAAAAAAAAAATAAATTAATAAATAAATTAATCATTGGCCCCCCCCCCTTTTTTTTTCCTTTTTTTTTTTTTTCAAACAAAAACAAAATATGTAAAAAAAAAAAAAAAAAAAAAAAAAAAAAAAACAAACTTTTTCAAAAATATTTCTTTTGTTTCAAAATTATGGGGGAAAATATTCACATTTTTTTGTTGACCAAATGAATTTTTAAAATGTCGGAATTAAAATTAATTATAAAGGCTCGGTTTTTTATTTTTTTAATAAAAAATATTTTAGTCACGTTTGACACACGTGATTTGATTTCTGTGACGTAATTCAACAACCATCTTAGATCTCAGATGTTTTACGGAGCAAATGTAAACAATCGGCTCCATTGGCTAAAAAGTGCGAAAGGGAACTCAAAAAGTATGTATCGATCTGGCTTTCCTGTAGATATGTGTCCCTAGAAAGTTTTAATGGCATAGCTTAAAAAATGTAGGCGTGCATAGGAAACAGTCACACACACTCACAGATTGCCTTATATATATATATATGTGTGTGTGTGTGTGTGTGTGTGTGTGTGTGTGTGTCAGATAATTATCTGTTTGTATTTCTGAGAGGAGGTGAGGTAAACTATTTACATTATTTAGACTGTTGTCCTCATCTTTGTTATATTCATGACATTTCAGACATTGCATTGTACACTCTGGCCATCTTCAGCTGGTATACATTGGAATTTTTAACCAAACCCTTTCAGGCCATGGGAAAAGATTGTTCTAGTTCTATGTGCCATGCCTATCCTGGATGTCTTAATTTCTTTCAGTAATTACAATGGGGGAAATGTTGGGAACATAATAAAGATGAGGATAACAGATTTAATCATGTAAATCAGTTAATTATACAAAAAATGTTATATTTAAATAGAAGGGATACTTTGAAAGTAATGATTCCTGTTTATTTCTAATAAAAAGAACATGGTAATACCACTAGATAGATCAAGTTTTCAGTTGCAAAATATTTTCTACAGAGTCACCACCATTACTAAATTTTACCATCAATGAACAAGAGACTGAATGTTGCATTCATAAGTTTCACCTGCCCCGCCACACACACAATCACTGGGATGCACTGCTAAGACATTATCCAATATGCTGATTACATCCAATGTTTGATCAATATTAATGTTTAACGATCAATGTCAGTGGGCACAATTTTTTCCACAAAGAAAAATGAATGACTCCTCTTCTCATTGATAAATACTTGTATGTCAGACACCATTTTACCAGACTACTACTCAGCATTGCTTTCAGAATGAGCCTCTAAATATTTTTTTTGCAAGAATTAACAGGAATACAATGTTTTGCACCTCTGAACTTGTGTAGAAAAGTCACTGCACAAAATGTAAAAAAAACCTGGTCATACCTGTTGTAGACCCAGAAGTAGTGACAAGACAAACTGGGGAAAATGTTTTTAGAACATTAACATATTAAAGATCAGTGTTCATTCCAATTTAAAACAAACCACATTTACCTGGTGAGAAGTATCAAGCCTCTCAACCATGACTATAACCATTAAGAACCATCCATATAAATAAAAATGTACTTTTCTGTTTGTTAATATCCACTAATTTAAAAAAGGGTTGCACCAAATGTTTTGAAATTTTACTATTGCATTTTAATTGAATACGAGTGTTTTTATATACCTTATATAAAAAAATATTACAATATTAAAAAATATGTATTTTTGCAAAGTTGATGAGAGCTGAACAAAAAAAAAAAAAACTTTCATTTTTAATATGGACACCTTTACAGACAAATTTATTTGAAAAACAACAGAGAAAAATTTCACATTTAAGGTAAACAAAGCTTTTTTTATTATTATCATTATTATTTCTATTTTGGCGAGCGTAAACAACATAAATCTCCCTTTTTAAAAACAAAAGTTTTCTATTCATTTGTTTTTTTTGTTTTGTTTTTTTTTCAACAAATTATCAATATCTCATTTATTTCATTGGTGTAGTAAATAAATTTTTTTTTTAACCTAAGCCATTTTTTTTTAATTTCTTATTTGTTGGGCCTAACAACAGACTCTCTTTAAAAAGTGTTTTCAGTTTTTTTCGACAAATTATTATCAATAATACACTACACCTTCATGTACAAAAAAAAAAAAAATTCCCAAAAATTTATTAATTTAACATTTTTCTGGGGGGGTGCTCACTTCGTCATACATGTTCATAGTAAAATCAATCCTCCATTTCATTTGTTTTTTTTTTTGTTTTTTTTTTAATAATGCTTTGTAAACAATACAAATGACCTCATCCACTTGTTAAAGAATCAAAGCATTATTAATAAAAACGAAAATCCAACAGTCAACAACATCGACTATGAACACAGCCACAATGTGCTGACTGTGTTTGGAAAATAAAGCATTTCTATAACTCTAGATAAAAAAATCAATACATTTAGTTAAAAGTAAAACTAAAATCATCCTTGATAATGGCTAAAAAAAAAATAGCTGAAAGCAATCAGACATACAGAACACTCAATTTCTATATAAAAGAAAAAATGGTAAGAACACAAGAAAAATTAAATAAAAAAAATTTAAAAAAACTTAACCTCAGTACCTTGTCAGTATTAATAAAACTTGTATAAAAGAGGGATTGCTGCCCAAATACACAATTATATGAGAAAGAAAATTCATTCAGTTATAATTATATTTGATACATAAATTTTATGAGGCAGATTTACAGTAAAAAGAAAGACTCCAGTAAATCAAAATATGCAAATAAATTCCTTAATTTTCCTGATGCTTTGTACAATATTTCAATGGCACTTATCCACTGTCCCAACAAGAGCCAAGTAGGCATCTACGCAGATGACACCACAATTTAGTTCAGCATCAGTAAGAAATCTGGCGGAGCAGACAAACATAATCTCGTTGCTGACCTGGAGGGTGAGCTACATTCTGTGGTGAATTGGGGTAAGAAGTGGCTTGTCGATTTCAATGCGTCTAAGACCAAGCTGTTGTCTGTCAATCATCACAGGCAACCTCTCCTGCCTCCCATAAGCATGGACCAAGCGAGTCGCCCTGAGAGTGATACACTGTGCCTCCTTGGCCTTACCCTCTCTTCTGATCTCAAGTGGAACCACTACATAGAGACCATAGCTAAATCCACTGCTAAGAAGGTTGGGTCACTGTGTCGAACCAGGATGTTTTTCCCACCTGAATCCATATACAAATCAACCATTCATCCGTGCATGGAATACTGCTGCCATATATGGTCAGGTGCCCCTGCTGTTCATTTCAGTGTTCCTGACAGGCTCAAAAGGAGAATTAGTAATGTGATAGATACTGACTTGGTGGCTCAACTACAGCCACTTCTCCACCGAAGAGATGTGGCCTCCCTTTGTCTGTTCTATAAATACTTTCATGACTTCTGCTCCAACGAACTTAAGTCACTGGTGCCTCTGCAACAGGTGTTTGCTCATGCAACCAGATTGGCAACTGGGTCCCACCCATTCACAGTTAGATTAACCAAATGCAGATGATAATTCTACTCCTGCAGCTTCTTTTCTCACACTTCCCGCCGGTGGAACTCGTTTCCATATTCTTGCTTTCCTGACAGCTACAACCTCCAGGAATTTAAATTCAATGTCAATACTCATCTCTTAACCACTTGACTCTAGTTCTTTCTTCACCACCCTGTATATCCTTTCCTTTCTCTCCACCTTTGCAACTGTCATCACACCTGTATTCCTATCCTTCTCTTGCTCCTATCTAACTGGTTTGTCTTTCTCTTCACTCTCTTTTACTTAATCTTTTTACTCTTATGTAGCCCCCTGCACATCGGTGGTGTTACCGCCTGGCTCGGGGTGATATGATTTTAAAAAAAAAAAAAAAAAAAAAAGCTTACACACAACATAATTTGTGTGCAGCCATATTTATTCTAAACTCTAAATAAGGAGAAAAACGTTCTCGCCTTTTAAAAACTTATAATTTTTCTATAAAACAAACATTTTTCTTCACTACACTACACCAGACACACAATGAATGAAGAGAAAAAAATTTTTTAATTCAGTATAAAAATGTAGATAATAAACAATCGATGTTATCACTTGATGAGGGGATGAAGTGATTGCTGGAGAGTCTGTCTAGAGTCAAGATTCTGAAAATACCTACATGGCAAATGTTATATTTGTATTAATCCTAAATATTATCTATAAAAATTAAATAGTCAGTCAGTTAAGTGCCATACGTGATACACGCTTGGGCGATCATGTCTCGAATGAGACATGACTGACTGGGCAAAAGATTATCCCGCAGTAGGTTGCCATTATATAGTACAAGGCATATTTGTTAATATATCTCAATTACTGACAATTTTTCAGATCATTGTTTTTATTTTGTTATTTTATAAGTATTCTTCACTATACGAAAATTGTATGAGATTTTTAGAAAATAAAAGGACAAAGAATGTATCACTCAAAAATGTTAAAAGATATATATATATATTTTTCATTTTGAAACAATTTCGCTATCCAGGTTTCTACCATGAGTGATGTCTTCAGGCAATTTTTAATAAAGATTTTTAATTAAGGGGTGATTTTCCTAAAAACCTCACTGAAATTCAAATACAGGGTGAAAAGCCAAACCTTTGTAAGAATTATTTAACTAAAAAGGAAGAGGAAGGAAGGCTTCGGAATTTAAATTGGTCCCCACAAAGCCCTGATCTCAATCCTATTGAAAATCTATGGAATATTTTGGGTAAAAAAATTGATAAATCTAATGTTACTTTGAAAGACACTTTGAGAACAAATACAAGCTGCTTGGCAGGTGATACCATTAGATACCTTGAAGAAGCTTGTGATGTCAATGCCTGACAAAATGAAGGCTGTGGTCAAAGCAAAAGGCTATTATACTAAATATTTATTTTTTTTGTAACAAGTATTTTTTTCTTGTTAAAGCATTTAAGTAAATCAAATTAATTACTTGAAGTTGTCAATATACCCCATACAAAATAAAATAGTGCTTGTCCTAATACTTTTGCACAGTACTGTGTACATTTTATATATATATATAGAGAGAGTGTGTGTGTGTGTGTGTGTGTGTGTGTGTGTGTGTGTGTGTAGAAAAATGAAAATCCTTAATCTCAGAATATGTATATACATATTTTTTAACACTCTTGCAATGCAAAGCCTGAGATCCACTCAAAGTAGAGGGTTACTTAATTAGGTTTGAAGAAATTGTAACTTGATTACAGCCAGTATGACATTAAAATATTTAATTGGAGGAAAATATTTGCTCAACAAAAAATTTTCTGACTGAGAGTTTGAATTCATTCCAAGATTTATATTTGTCAACTCAGTCACATTACATGATAATGAAACCGTGTATTTAGGTCTTATAAAAAAAGCACTTGACAAAAGTAAAACAGAGAGGTATGCAAAGTAGAAAAAAAAAACCTGAAATAAAAAAACAGCAACTTAAGAGAAGCGTAAATCAGCTGCTGATCGAATGATGAGCCAAATGGAAATAGAGGAGCAATCAAGTTAATGTAAATCTAATTCAGTGCCAAGCAGCCATGTTAGTTTTGCTCTGATGGAGAAATATCCAAAAAGTTTCATCAGTTAGATTCTGTTTGATGGAATTTCATACACCCACACACACATGGAGCTTTGTTCTTAGAAGACAGCAGCACAATTATGATGGAAGTCAATTAAAATGACAGGAGTATATGCATACGGTAAAGACATTCAAAACTGATAGAATTGTACAACACCCAGTACAAATTTGCAAGAAAGATTCTGAAATGATGAAGCTATTCAAGCCTTTCAATGAAGCATAGCCATTTTGATAAGAACTGAAAACTTCCAATCTTGGAGAATGTTCAGATTCTTTGATCTGAAAGAAAACAAATTTAAGAACAAAAATCTAACATCATACACACCTTGAGACGTGAGGCATGATTAAATTAAAAGAGGTTTGAAAGTTTTCAATATCAATGTTGTGTAGAAGAAAAAAAATTTTTTAAATCAGTAAATGAAATTCACATTGCCCTCACACTCTCAGCAGACCTCAAGTGGAAAGACTGTATTGAATCCATTGCTAAATCCGCTGCTATGAAATTCGGTTCTTTGTGCAGGGCCTGGAAGTTTTTCCCATCTGAATCTATCCTACACAGATATAGATCTACCATCCGCCTGTGTATTGAATACTGCTGCCACATCTGGTTGGGTACGGCTGCTATTCTCCTCGGGATTCTTGACAAAATACAATGGAGAGTCTGTAATGTGATCGATACTGACTTGGCAAACCGCCTGCAGTCACTCTCTCACCGGCGTGACGTGGCTTCCCTGTGCTTCTTCTATAAATACTTTCATGGCTTCTGCTCCGATGAACTTAGATCACTGGTGCCCCCTAGGTATGAATTTGCACAAGATACTAGATTAGCAACTAGGTGCCACCCTTTTTCTGTGAAACCGATAAACTGTAACCACAATTTCTACTCCAACAGCTTCTTTTCTTGCACTTCTTGTCTCTGTGGAACTCCCTAACACATACTTGCTTCCCTGACAGCTACAATATCCAAGAGTTTAAATGTAAGGTCAATAGACATCTCCTAACGCACTAACTCGCATCCATTCTCTCAAACACTCTTCCCATCTACATCCTTACCCGTCTATCACCCTCCTTCTGACATTTCCCAATATCTAACCACTCTTTCTCACCACCTTCCCCTATGTAACCCCCTGCGCAATAGGTGGCAGTGGAATGCCTTGCTTGGGGTGAAATGATAAAAAAAAAAAAAAAATTTTTGTTAAAGTAATTTTTTATCATTTTCAATTAACAGCCTATCAAGGGAGGTAACAAAAATATACTAAATGAAAAGTAAATAAAGTAGATAATTTTTTTTAGAAAAAATTAAGATAAAAAATGTTTTTTGAAGTCTTAGGCAGTGTAAGCCTTAACAGTTACAGGCTTACTTGGTGGCTGGGATAGTTGCACCTTTCTTCTGAAATAATTCAACATCTTACTGCCCATAAACTATTCTCAGACAGGCAATACAGCTTCCGCTTTGCCAGGTCCACAGCAGATATGCTAACGACCATCACAGAGTATATATACCAGGCCCTTGATAAGTTCAGCGAGGCTCATGCTGTTGCCCTGGACATCTCCAAGGCTTTTGATAGTTTGGCACACTGGCCTTCTACACAAACTATGTGGTTATGGTATCACCAGATGCTTGCTTGATCTGATTCAATCTTTCCTATCTAACCACTTAATGAAGGTCCTCTTGAATGGGCATGCCTCCACATCCTACTGTACAAACGCTGGTGTCCCTCAGGGCTCTATCCTAGGCCCAACGATCTTCCGTATTTTCATAAATGATCACCCAGACGTGATCAAGTGCCAAGTAGGCATCTACGCAGATGACACTACAATTTACTCCAGTATCAGTAAGAAATCTGGCGAGGCGGACAAACATAATCTCGCTGCTGATCTTGAGAGGGATCTACAGTCAGTGGTGGAATGGGGAAAGATGTAGCTTGTAAATTTCAATGCCTCCAAGATGAAGCTGCTGTCTGTCAATCATCACAGGCAACCTCTCCTGCCTCCCATAAGCATAGACGAAGCAAGTCTCCCTGAGAGCAATATACTGTGCCTCCTCGGCCTTACTCTCTCTTCCAATCTTAAGTGGAACCATTGCATTGAGTCAATAGCTAAATCCACTGCTAGGAAAGCTGGATCACTGTGTCAGGCCAGGATGTTTTTTCCACCCGAATCTATCTTGCACATATATAAATCAACCATCCATCTGTGCATGGAATACTGCTGCCATATATGGTCAGTTGGCCCCACTGTTCATCTGTGTGTTCTAGACAGGCTTCAAAAGAGAATCACTAATGTGACAGATACTGACTTCACAGCTCGACTCCAGCCACTTTATCAACAACAGGATGTGGCTTCTCTTTGTCTGTTCTATAAATATTTTCATGGCTTCTTCTCCGACGAACTTAAGTCGCTGGTGCCCCTGACACATGAGTTTACTTGTGCAACCAGACTAGCAACTGGGCCCCACCCATTCACACGTTCTTGCTTTCCTGATGGCTACAACCTCCAGGAATTTAAATGCAATGTCAATACCCATCTCTTAGTTCTTTCCTTCACCACCCTGTATATCTTTTCCTTTCTCTCTACCTTTGCAACTGTCATCACACGTGTATTCCGATCCTTCCCTTGCTCCCGTCTCTGACACCCCCCCAATAATTGGTTCATCTTTCTCTTTACTCTCCTCCTACATAATCTTTTACGCTTATGTAGCCCCTTGCGCATCAGTGGCGTTATCACCTTGCTTGGGGTGAAACAATTAAAAAAACGCATTATCCATACTTAAATCTGGATAAAAAGCACAAGATTTCCTAGATTTTAAGTTTTAATATACACAAGCCTTCCTCACTTGAAGGACTGGCACATGTTCTGCAAAACTAAGCTAATACAAAAAAAAAAACTTTACTCATAAATCTAAGATTTTGAGAAAATTACAACTAGGAGATCAAAAATGATAAGTGAAAAGGACAGTCTTGGTACTAAATGGGCATATCACATCAGAGACAATAAAACTAAGCAGGAAAAAAAAGGAAAGTGATAAGATTAGGTTAAAGGCAAGTTGACATCTTGACCATTAAGTAGAAGAAAGGAGAAAAGTAAAATAAGGGAAAAAAAAGAGAGAGAGAAAAAGTTAATATGTATTTTTGGGGCCATATTCCAAAATGAATCTTCGCTCTGATTAGTTGAAAGAAACACACATGTAAATTTTATATCTTCTCACATACATAAACAGCAAACTGAAGGTTTTTGTATTTAAATGTAAATCATCTGTACAACCAAAATCAATCTTGAAACATAAAAATTTGTGTTGCAATGTACAATTAATTCATAACTGTATGTGTATAGAGAGAGAGATAGAGATAGAGAAGGAGAGAGATAGAGATATATATTTACATTTTTCAGACTGTTGTCCACATCTCCATTGTAATTGTAATTATTTACACTATATTATTTGGACAGTTCTCCTCAGCTTTGTTACCATATTCACAACATTTCGGCCATTGCACACGGATTTTCTGCAGGTGATTGGAATTTTGGACAGAACCCTTTATTTTGTTCACCAGGATATAGGATTGCTCTCGTTACACAAGGCACACCTCTTTCAGATGACTAGTCACAGAAAAAGCAAGACGCCCTTGTCCAAGAAAGAATCCAGTACAACTATTGGATAAAACAAAAGTTGCAATCCAATCTACCCCAAGGGCTTGAATCCTTTTTCAATAGAATTACCAACAAAGACCAAAAGAGGATCCAACATGATCTGGACAAATCTTTCAGACAAGAATTCAATGCAGTGAAGGCCTGCCAAGTACGAAAATTGAACAGCTTAAAAGATCAGAAGGTGACACAAGATTAATCACTCCCCAGTGAAGGCAGTAATCAACAATAGTCAACATCAGCATCAGGACTGAACAAGAGTCTCAATTTCATAGCACCATCATCAGGTAGATACCATACTTGGACATCATTGCCCAAATCAAGAGAAATACCCTGGAACATTCAAGCTCAGGCGGATTAGGTTAAGCTGGAAAGTGAGACAAATACTGGATAAAGCCAAGCCACCCAAATTAAACGTCACGAAACTGGGGAGGCTGGCAATCAAAACACTAAGGAGGAATGACATCATCATCATGCTACCAGCTGACAAAGGCAATGTGACTAGAGTGACGGACAAGATGAAAAATACAGAAAAACTGAAAGATCTCATTAGAAATGGTAGCACTATAGTAAAGTAAAAAAAGATCCAATGTTGAAAACGGAACTACTACCTAATAAAAAACAAGGACCACATCTCACCTAAGACATACAGGCAATTGTCTCAATGTTACAACAAGCTACTTCCCATATATGGTGTCCCCCAAAATTCACAAAGATGGTATTCCACTCAGGCCAATTGTTAGCTGCCAAGGCTGTGTATGCCAGTCTCTGTGTTGCTTCCTTATGGATATAATCAACCCACTACTAGGAAAGTCACCATCATATGTTTAAAACTCTGCTTACTTTATGGAAATAATCAAAGATGTTACCATCCAGTCAAACCAGATGGTAAGCCTGGATATGGTTAGTTCATTTACCAAGGTACCCACAGCACAAGGCACAATTGGTCGTAAGAGACAGACTGGCTTTGGATTCATCCCTAAGAGAATATACCAGTATACCAATAGATCACCTGTAAACTCACTGAGATCATTGATACAGTTCACAATGGAAAAAGAAAACTAGCATTCCTGGATGTACTAATATTTTAAACAGAGCCTGGGTTCAAGAAATCTATATATAAGATGAACTGAAGGCAAAGATTTACCAATTTAAACAAGGAGACCATCAAGTAGAGTTGCAAGAGATTCTGAAATCACCCAAAAACTGTGGTTGAACCAATGGCAATTTTATTGAATAAATTTACTCTTCACTATTTCAAAATATTTTTCTGCAATTTTTGTAAATATATTTGTTAAAATGAGATGTCAGTCCTATTTGCATTTTTTCCTTAATTTATATATGAATGAAGTTTTACAAAAATATCTGTTAAAATGAAATGTCTGTGTTATTTGCATTTTTGCATAATTTAGACAATTTATCCATTGCACCCTGTAAATATAGCTTGCCCTAAAACTATTACACACACACACACACACACATTCTTATTTTATGGAGACATTAAACTAATTTACAAACCTATAATCTCATACAAATGCTTATTATATAAGAATTTGAAAAAAAGTTTTAGAGGTCATTTATTGATTAGAAGATAAACAATGCATATTCTAGAAAAACAGCCCCCAAAAAATAAATTAGCATTTTGAAAATGAATTTTCAAATGTTTTTTTTTCCTTTCTTGAAAAGGTCAAAAAAATCTTGAATGTCAAGAGTACAGTTCTTTTAAGAAATGTTAAGAATCGACATTAAAAAGCTTTTCTAATGTCTTTTCCCCCAAAAGGTTTGCTTTACAAAGTGGGGTGGGGGTATCATTTATGTGCTTGTAAATCTTTTCATTCAAAGTCTACATTTTTAACTAAAAAGTTAAATTCTGTTCGAGTAAATATTTTCTAAAAGTTAATTTGAAAAATAAGAGCTACACTTTTTGAAAGAAAAAAAAAGATTTAAATTGATGAGTGAGTGAAACATTTAAAAGAAAATGAAAACTGCAAAGACAAACTTCAAAAATCTAATTAAACATTAACTAATATCAAAAAAATTTTAAAATAAAATTAATATTTATGTTGATTATAAACGCAAAATAAGTCAGCATCTCCATACAGGAAGACAGATGAACAGGAAGAATTAGATCAGAAAGAGTTCTCTCCCTTGAGAGTGTTAAAAGATTTAATTTTAATAATGGCATCTTGAGAGGAGACTTAACAACTTGAGATATACACACCTGTAAAAAGTAATCTGACTTTTTTTTTGTTAATAGAAGATTGCCCAGCTTCAATTTTAAGAGTTAAAATATTTAGAGAAAATTATTTCAAGACCCATTTTTAATTTAATCTTAATCCTGTGAAATACATTTTATTCAAACCTTTATTTACCAAGTGTAAATAAATTTTGGCATAAAGGCCATGCGCACGATGAGGTACACAGTAAATATTGTATTCGATACACAAATGATTTACAAGTTCAGCTTGTTGAACTTTACGCCATGATAAGCGAGAAGGTGAAAGACTTAATTTCTAGTTTTAGCTTAAAGAGACATTGAAAAGGAAAACTTGTATAGACATGGATGCAAATATGACTTTTTCATTACCGATTGAAATCCAAATATAGCAAATTCTTTGTGGACAAAAGGTCAAACTATCTTTTCTTTAGATATCAGAAATGTGTGATGTGCTTAAAGTTAAGAAGTTATAGGAAAAAGTACTAGACAAACAAATGAGCATTTAACAGCAGTTTCAATAACCAGTTAAAAAAAATCTTAATGCTAAACAATAAAAGATTTATAACAATCAATGAATAATACTGCAAAAGACATTAACTCAATTTGATTATTATACAATTACAGAATTATAAATAAGGATTTGTCTATACTTCTGAAATGAGGGAGTATTTACATTCATTTAAATTGTTCAGACTCTTGTCCTCATCATTATTTCCATGTTTACATTGTTTTGGCCGCTGTACACTTCAGCCTTCTTCAAGTGCTAGGTATTTTGAACCAAACCCTTTATTTTGATCACTGGGGTATATAATTCTCATTCCATGTGCAATGCCACTTCCGGATGCTATGTAGTTATCTCCCTTTAACTCAACTCTCTAAGTTATTTGTTCACCATTGCTGTATCCAGTTATGGAACTCACAACTCTTTGGGTAAGTCGCTGGAACTAACCAACACCAATATCCACTGGGTCATGTGTCCTTGAATGATATACCCTGCTGACTGAAATAAAGAGTGGGTCAAAATTCTAGTCACCTGAAGAAGGCTGGAATGTACACTGGCTGAGAGAGAGAGAGAAATTTCATCTTTATTTCTCCCAATCCATCATGGTCACTGAATGGATTCGGGTCTAGAAATAAAAACGGATTGATTAGAATTCACTCAATTCACTGCAGTTACAAATGTCCAGTAAAATGAAAAATATTTAATTCTGCAGAATTACATATTTTCAGTAGAAAGATTGTGTAACTCAAATCTTATAAGTGAATGGGAGAATACAGAAAGATCAGCATTCAAAACCTTGGCTTTTAACAGATTAAACATCAAACACGATCATAGGATAAAAATACATAACTATCTCAGCCACTAAAGTTCTGAGTAGAATAGAATATCTTTCATGATGATATAATGAAAATGTCACTAATTTAGATTTTATTCTTATTTTATTAAGGTTGGATTCTGTAAAAAGGAAACTGAACACTTGGAAGACTTTAAAAAATAGACAAAAAGAAATTCAATATTGAATAAATTCTCAATTATTAACATGAACAAAACAATCAAGAAATTAATCTAAGTAAAAAAAATGATTAGTTCATTTTAAAAATTGATACTTTGTTAAACACACAAGAGTCTTGGAAAAAGATGACACTAAAATCAGTAAATTGGCTATTTAAAAAAAAAAAAACAATTAGTGGGAAGAGGCAATGACAAGTTATATATATATATATATATATATATATATATATAAGACATTGAAGTAAACAGATTTGGATTATATACTGATCTAAACAAACTGATTTAACAGCATTTGGAAAAGTAAATTCCATATTGTTAAATTTACCATCTATCGCCCCCAATTCAATGAGAAGCAACTATCAATTAACATCTTTTTTCTAGATTTTATTAGATTTAAATGGGAAATAAACAAAAAAAAATTAGAAAATCCTTTTTATTTTTACTGATTACACAGCATCATAAAAAAAGATTTTATTTTACAAGAATAAAATTCATATCAGTGTATCGAAATACGATTCACATTCGCCATCTAAACCTTGGGTTTTTACATTAACTGTATCGAAATACGACTCACATTCGCCATCTAAACATTGGATTTTTACCTTAATTGTATCATTACAGACATCAAATTATAACCAATGCCAACATTAGTTTTTCTCTATCTACATCATTTACGTATTTCACATTGTTTCAGTAAGAATTTAGTAAAGGACAAGAATAATAACCTCTGGTCATAATATTAATTGTAATTCAACTGTATATTCATAATGTTTATGCATGAACTTTGAAATTTCATTTGCTAATTAAATCTTGGCCTCCTCAGGTTGAGAATTAGCTGTCCAATTTTCCTGTTATCTTGCCTTTTCTTACATCAATACAACTCCACACAGTAACCCTCTACCTTGAGTGACCCTTGGGCCTTGTAGGATTGGGGAGCACAGATCACAGAACATTCAGTGCATCGAAGTAAATTATATTCTCTTTTTATTAAATCAGCATTTCTCCCGGATCAAAAATTGCAATTCCAAAACAGATTTTGGTGGTACACCCAGGTTAAAAATTGATCCCAAAATTATATTAGTGGTGCTTAAGTGTATGGAAATGTTATTTTATTTTATTCCTTTTCATATTTATTGACACTTTTCTTTAAATCTTAAAGTGTTTTTGTGGGAACATTGGAATTAATAGTAAACAGTGTTAACCACTTTTGACTAAGTCCATATTTTGAAAAGTTTAGCAAATGTTGCAATAGTAACTGATCAATGAGTTTACTTAATTCTACCTTAATTTTGGGGCTTAACGATCCTTTGACTCATCATTATGAGAATAGTAAGAATTTGATAATTTGAATAAAGTCCAAACCAAATTTGTTTATTTCTTTTTTTATTTAAAATATATACACTGGTTATTAGGTGGGAGTAGTTGAGGATGGAGGTAACACTATCCCTCTGATTCAAATAAGTTGATTTTTGTTTTGTGGGGGTGAAATTTATAAAAGAATTTTTATGATATACTAATTCCTATATATATATATATATATATATATATATATATATATATAGTGTTGTGTTTGTGTGAGCACTGGTGGGCGAGTACGTGTGTCTGCGTATGTCAATGAGTGTACAAGTCTGTATCTATGACTGCGTTTGTTTTTATGAGAGATGTCACAAATTTTTCTCCCACTTCCACAAAAAACACCAATATACACAGCCATACATATATCCAAATTTTTTTAAAAAATTAATCAGTTTGTCTGACAATCACAAAAGCGTGAAACCCAGGTTCACAAACTCACACCAACCCAACTGAACATTATATATATATATATATATATATATATATATATATATACACACTAATTCCTATATAATGGTCATACTAATTCAAAAGTAGAGATTTCTCTTCATTTACTTTGTCATGAATCGTTATAGTCCCCACTTGTGGTAATCCCAATTATGACCCAGTCTCTGCAGTTTAAAGGTTCAAGAAATTTAGCAATACGAAAATAGTAGCATAATAAAAAAGAAATTCTTACATTATTTGTGTTGTTTGGATTGTTGTCCTCATCTTTATTGCCGTGTTTACAACGTTTAGACCATTGCATGCTTTGGCCTTCTTCAGGTCCTAGGAATTTGGGACAGAACCTGTTATCACTTTGGTATATAATTCTCATTCTATATGTGATGCCATTTTCAGCTGCCATGTAGTTGTGCGGTTACCCTCTCCTGGGTCAAACTTGAATTACCCACTTCCTACGGCCGGATCAATAAACCAACCACTTCGATCTAAGCCCTATGTTGTTCCACATTGCAATTTGATTGATAAGACGAGCAAAGCTGAGTGACCTTCAAGAATTGCTGTAAATGAATCGTTCAGGTTGAGCAAGTCACAAGACAAAAAAAAAATGTCTTCATAAAAGTCCAAGTTTTATATCTCAGTTCTCCTGGTCAATACTTGGTCGTTTTAACAGTCAATTTCTATCTACTTTCATGCAGACAGATCATCCCAACTCACATCTTAAGTTGAAATATAACACTTCAGCTGGTTCTTTTAAGTCTGACACAGGGTTCAAGTCAGAGTTCTTAGGTAGTCACATGATATCACGCAGTGTGGTCCTTCATTTCAATCGCAATTTCAAATGCCACTTCGGCCAGATTATCTTCCACTCTCTTTGGCTGCTTTGGGCCCTTATTTATATAGACTTCCACCCAAAACTGGTTTGAGGAAATTTGTGATTTCCCTAATCTTAATAGAGTCTCTTTTGTTGTCTGGCTTTCAAAGATTAATTATCTTTTTCAGTTCGGGGGTTTTTCCTTTTCCGTGAAGTAGCAGTCACAGGCATCGATCCAGCCAATTAACTTCTTCCTTCCTTCATTGGTATCTCACACCAACATTCTTCAAAGAATGTGAACACTTTCTCCACCTTCCATAGTTTTCCACCTCTGCTCACCACCTCAAGTTGCATTCACTTCATTGAATTTTATCATTTCATATTTTTGCTGTGCAAGGAAAATTCTGTTTCCTACTTAGATATTTACCAGATGATTTTCTCAGTTTTTATCGGGGTCATTAATTTCTTAAAGCACAAAGAAATCTGTATACTCTAACCCTGTCTACAGTGCCTGCTCGGCTGGTCATTAAGTCATTTTAAATTTCACTTTGTCTTGTGCTTTGATAACTTACAGGATCCATTAATCAACTCTCCAAGCTCACCACATGGCATCTCTCACACTTTCTCTGTGAGAATTCTCTTTAGGTTTAAGCGATTTCACTTTTTCTATAATAAATAAAAAAATAAAAAAATTTAAAAAAAATCATTGAGTTTATCAGTATGTCTTTCTATCTATCCATCTTTTAACCCTTCAGCACCAAATAATGTTATATAATTATCTCCCTTTAACTTAACTAAGTTATTTAGCAAAGTATCGAACTCACAACCCTTTGGGTCAAGTCACTGGAATTAACCAACGCTTATATTTACTGGGCAATTCGTAGCACCTGAAGAAGGCTAAAGTGTATAACAACTGAAATGTCGTAAACATGGCAATAAAGATGAGGACAACAGTCCGAACAGTGTCAATAATATAAATACTACCTCATCTCAGAAGTATAGACAAATATTGAAAGAAATTATTATCAAAACTTTAACAAAGACTTTTTTTAATAATAATAAAAAACTATTCAAAAGAAATAAAAAACGAATAGAAAACAAAATTTAAAACTGATCAGAACAATAAACAAGACAAAGCAACTGAGGCAAAAATAAAATTTTTAAAAAAAAAAGGCTTAAATATTTAGATTTAAGAAAAAAATGTATTTTATTGTTTTCACCTTTGATGATAATGTGCAGGAAGATTAAATAAAAAATGCAATAACTATATATTTTTTTAACTGGTTTCATATTCACTTTTTCGAAAGTGTAAAAAAAATTTTCTTTTTAATTAACGATAATTAATATGAAAAATTTTGACGTTGTGCAAACTGTTCGTTTGGTTATTGGCCGTCTAACCACAAATGAGAAAAAGTCAGTCATACAAATAAAATAAGTATAAATAAATCAGAAAGAGTTAAAAGTCATCATCTCTTTGAAAATATTATGACATTTTTTGCATGTAATCAGATATCAATGCTACACCTTTGAGTGCCAAACTTTCTTTTAAATTTACTCTTTTACATAATATACCAAAATATTTGCAACATCTTCCATATTTTATTTACAGCATCTATTTCCAAGATTTTTAGTATTCAAATTATACTTTAAAAAAATTGATGTATGAGGAAAAAAAGAAAAAAAGAAATTTAATGAAATATGCCCACATATTTCCTTATAAAAGTAAGCAAAATTTACCAAGAAACAATAAAAAACAAAACAAAAAGAAGAAAACCCTTAGTTTCAAACTAAATTATCAGTTCAGTATATACTAAACCATTCAATTCATAAATAACATCATTATAGAAAAATCTACATGAATGATATACATTACAAAAAAAAAAAAAGTGCGTGTGTGTGATGGGCTCTTCCATTGATTTCAACATATTAGGGTTCAATTTGTTTGGTACATAAAACATGTTTTATGTGTGTGTCTTATGTGTGCCATCAAATCTGAAATCCCCCATTTGGGAATCAAAATTCTCTGATGCAGACCCGGACTCCGAGTGTTTATAGTGAGTGTGAGCTTCAAACAAGCCTTGGATTTGCAGAACAAATCACAAGTTGAGTCCTTGAACGTTATCGCAGAAGGAGAAATTGGCATGGCATGAAAGATCCAGTTTTTGTTCCTAAACAGTCCATCAAGATGTTCAAGAAGATTCTGTTCAAAACTTGCAATGCCATAGTGAAAAGTTGTCATCCATTCTTGAATATCTGGAAAGTAAGGTGAACAGTGGTGTATTTCTTGATGACAAAACTGTCAAAAGAATCTCCGAGGCATAAAGCGCTTTTGGCAAACTTATCATCTTGAGAAGGAAAGACAAAGGTAGGTGTGTACAGAGCTGTTGTTCTCAGAACAGGACCAAGTCCTGGATGCCATACAGAGTACATATTGATGTCTTTCACAAGTGCTGTCTCAGTACAATCTGCAGTTACACTCTCAAAGATCATATTGCCAACAGATCTTTTCACAAAAACTGGCATTGGTAAAATTGAATCCTTTTTTTATTTAAGTTAGATTTAAGACAGGTTGGCCACATTGTTTGAATGAAAAACAGCAGGATGCCTAAAATTCTGATGTATAGCTCGAAACATTGGAAGGCCTCTGCTTCATTATAAAGACAAACCGAAGAACAATCTTATTAGATTTAATTTATCTCCATGCAAGTTTGTATTAAATTCCAACTATGCAATTTTGAAGGTGGTGTTCTATGCCCAACAAAGCAAACACATTTGAAAAATACGAGTAATGATTTTATTTTTTAAATTGCACCATGAAACCAGTTAAAAAGTAATACTCACAAATACAAATCAACATGTGAAACATGGAAAGGTAATAAAAGATAAAAAAATAAGCTGAAACAAACACTGTCAACAACAAAACCAAAATGACCGTTTTACAACATCTACGGTACTTACATGCAATGGAATGGTAGTAAACTTTTGTTTGTATCTAACAGGACGCTATAAAAAGACAAAGTAAAATGTGTTTACGTTGCTATTAAAACTTCCAACAGGTAACATTTACAAAACATTAACGAGCTTTTTTTATGTTTAGAGAATTTACAGTGGTAAGCTTCAGCATAACTTAGGCAACAATTTAGGGGTTGGGCTTAAATGCAGTGACCCCAGCACCAATGTATTTCTCCTGTAGATGATATTTTTTCTGCAGACTCAGGTTTCAGTCTTACTGTTGGTTATAATACAAACTCAAAAATGGTGAAGTGGAGATAAAGCAATGATAAACTCTACATAGAAAGAAAACTGAAATTTTGATTGAATCTATCACCATTTATATTGTCAGAAAACAATATCACAAAATTAATGCAAAGTTTGTGTTTGTAAATAAACAGGGCTTCTTTTATTTTTCACCGATTTGTATTTATAAACTTTTTTTTTGCATTTTTCAAATAAAAAAATGCAAGCATAAAAGGAAAAAGAAAAAAATGTCATTAATGTGCAACTTTTAGACAAAAATTGACTATGACTTCAATATATTGTTTCTTTTGAAATTCAATATAAACTTTCATCTTTCAGATGTTCAAAAAAGGAATTTTAAAATTGGCAAAGGCAGACAGATAAAGAATATTTGTAAAGGTAGGTCAATTTTGTTTCACATAATTTAACATAACATACGTATACATTTTTACATATATTAACTATTTTCAATCCATCCATAAGTACTTAAGAGTTTGGGATAGATAGTTACCTCCCTTCTAATAATGAAATAAAAATTATCAGCCATCTTAAAATTTGCAAGCTGACAATTTAAAATTAAGACTAACAATGCGAAGATGTTCTGATCCAAGCAGTTACTTTGCTTTCTAACATTGAGGGAAAGAAATATATTTGACTAGTTCCTGTAAATATTAGTGTGCTCATTTTCACATGGACAAGAAACACCACTATTCATGGGGAGGTCAAATTTGTCAGTACTGATAGTGGGTGACTTGCCCACGATGATGACCATTAACCCTAATGGACTGTGATTTTGCAAATGCATGGTTGAGGTGTTTTGATGCAAGTACGAAAAACAAGAAGTTGAATGGCAAAGTAAAGGTTGGGGGAAGAAATCAAAATGACAAGCTTTTTTGCAGAAACAGAGTTGAGGATCTGAGAAAAATTTCAACAATAGCACATTCCCATAAATTAGAAAACTTTTCATGAAATAAGTCAAATAAATTTAACAGACAAAATTTATGCCTATGAAGCAAGAACATAGTTAACCAGCCATCAACTATCTACCAATCAAGAGGGACAAGCTAGTAGTGTGATTTTGAAAACTTGGAAATGAGTAACAGACCATAGAAGACAAAGTTATACAGATGAGAATTTATTGATGAAAACAATGGAAAGCAGCAATACAAAAGAAATGCTTAAGAAATTCAAAAAGTTTGAAAGTTAACAGGAAGATTTAGAAATTGTCCATCTATAAATACTTTCATGGCTTCTGCTCAAATGAACGTACTTGAATTTGCTTGTGCCACATGATTAACAACTAGGTCCCACTCATTTACTGTGAAACCAATAAAATATAAACAAATTCTACTCCAGCAGCTTCTTCTCTTGCACTTCCCGCCTGTGGAACTCACTTCTGTTTACTTGTTTTCCCAACGGCTACAATCTTTGAGAATTCAAATGCAAAGTCAATAGTCATCTCCTATCTCACTAAATTGCATCCTCTCTCTCATGCTCATTTCTCCGTCCACTCCACTCTCATCAGTATTCTCGTCCTTCTACCCTCTTCCTGAACCTGTCACTCTTTCTCATAACTTACCTTCTATGTAACCCCCTGCTCAACAGTAGCAGTAAAATGCCTTGCTTGGGGCGACATGATTATAAAAGAAAAAAAATTCACATGTATTAAAAGGGAATAAAAGTCAAATGTCAATATTGTAATTATATGCACAAAGGAAAGAAAGATAAGTGTACAGTGTAAGGAAAGATATGGGGGATAATGTAAAATGATTAATTAAAAAAATAAATAAACTACTTCCAGGCTGTGTGCAGAGTGAAAACACAGACATAGAAAGTATTACTGAGAAGCAATGTGGAAATGAAAAATGCGAGACTTATTTTCATTGAAAGAAAAAGGAAAGAATTTTTTGATACAAGTTAAAACACCAATTTGGATATACAAATGGATTGAGGCATCAAAATAACGTTCATTCCCAAAAATGTTTGGGAATGACGAGGAAAACCTAGATTATGATAGACTTACTAGTAATCTTGGACCTTTGCATCTTTAAAAAAAAGCCCCAAAAGGACATTTTGTTTTCTTAATACTGCTAGTATTTGAACTACCTTTATTCCTTGGCAATTTTTAAAATGCAAAAGAATTGTAATGAACATGAAGGTAAATTTATACAGTTGGTCAAAGAACTTTTCAACTATCTCTTAATATATACAGGATGCGATGGCTAAATTGACGTCTAAAAACACAAAAACAACACTGACATCTCATTTTAACAGATATTTTTGTGTAATTTTGGTAAATATATCTTGAAATACTAAAGATTAAATTTATTCAATAAAATCACCATTGGTTAAACCACGCAGTACCAATTCCTATGGCCTCAATGTCTATATCTATGAGTGCTCTGCAGGGTGCGATGGATAGATTGTCGTCTAAATTGCACAAAAATGAAAACAACACTGACGTCTCATTTTAACAGATATATTTACCAAAATTACACAGAAATATCTTGAAATACTAAATTGTGAATTTATTCAATAAAATCCTCATTGGCTTAAGCCACAGCCTCCATATGACTGGAATCTCCTGAATATCTTCTGGATTGTCTGCTTGTTTAAGTTAGTGAATGCTACCATAATCCTTGCCTTCAGTTTATTTTTGGTGTTACAAGAAGTTTTGTTGGCATCTCGGTCAACTGCGCCCCCCACGCATAATAATCAAGGGGGGTGCCATCTGAGGATTTAGGTGGCTAAATGTATGAGGTGATGTGGTTGCAAAAATTGTCTAACAGCTATAACTGGATTCTCTTGCTTATGTGGCATGGTGCAGAGTCCTGTTGCCAGACATAGGTTCTTCCAGCAACCACCCTCTTGACCCACCTTAATTCACTTGATGTAGGCCTCCATGTTGAGTACGACGCCCTTACCAATAAATTCAGGAGTTCTTTTATCAGAAAGATCAGAGTGAATTGGCTGCACTGTCCTCAGATTGACACCAAAACACACTGCAGCGTTAGTATTGTTATGAATGCCGTTTCCAAATTTCTGGCAGAGGGAATTGCGTCAGTGCTCTTTTTCTCACAGACGGTGCCCAACTGACCCTTCTATGCTGTGCAGTCAACAAAATCCAAAGTAAACAATGAACATACACAAAATAAAAAAAAATTAAAAGATGGCAATAATTAACTCATCACATCCTATACAAGAAAATGCAACAACGTTCTCAATCTGGCCAAGATGGGACATTATAAAAAAAAAAAAAAAATTAGCTTCTGCTTATGTCTGTTCAAATTTTAATAAGTAGGTTGAGCTGAGAACTTTTCAGCCACTTCTCATATGTGGTAATTTTCTAAGCATAATTTTGATGTAGCTTAAAGCCAAAAGTATAGGATACCTAGTGAGGATCGAACTCACTACTTAGTTGTAATTGTTCTAACGAGACAAGCTTTCTAACCACCACGATGTAGAGGTGCACAGGCTTATATTGTAGGGTGGATGATTTTTTTTTTTTTTTTTTTTAAATAATGCAACTTTAGCAAAATTTGAAGCTTTGGTTTATATGTGTTTTTATTAAGCGTGACAGTTTGGCACAAGGTCACGGGTATGCACCTCCCCACACACACACCGCAAACCAATAAGTATCGAATTTACTAATACAAGAATAATGGTCGACATCTAAACATCAAACTTGCTCACTTTCTTTTTTGGCCGGGCCAAGCCGAGCTGAGCTCACTTTTTCCTAGTTAAAGGGAAGTAATTCAACCTTTACACACGTCAATTTAATTTCTCAGTATTACATGAAAATCTATTTTAAAAATTATTGAAGATAGTTTTACGCAATATTTTTTGTTTTTAGAAACAGAATTTATAAAATTATCTAAAATAATCAAAACGCAAGTAAAAAAAAAAAAAAAACACATTCAAACGAATAAATGTTTAGTGTCTTGAATATAAAAGTCGGTTGCTAATTGATAAATCAGCAACCAACCTAGCGAGAAATTAGAAAACCTATTCTTTTGTCAACACGAAAATGACCTTGGGTTACTGAAGTAACAGACAAGTTGTTTGTGACACGCACTTAATGGTGAGAGATTTTGTCGTTTTATTCCCCCCCCCCATTCCTATTGACAACAGCTGACAATTTTCTGAATTTTGTTCCTTTTATAAAAAAAAAAAAATCTGAAACATGCCTTGAAAAATTATTCAAACGAGTATCCTCTTCACTTTTGTCTTAATTCACATTTTGACCAGTAAAATCTCCAGCCTTCTTCAGATGTCTGTTTCATTGTTTTTGTTCTTTTACAATTTCTTTGGTATGCCACATGCATCTTTCTTGATCAAACAAAAAAGTAAAAAGTGGAAGAAAGGAAAAAAAAAATGTAAAAACCAGGGGTAAAGTGAGAATTAAAAATGTATAGATTAAAAAACACTTGAGGAAGGTAAAAATATTTGAAAGAATAATCCATTAAATAACGACAACATTTAACCCCAGATTATTAAACAAAATTCATAACCTACAGAAAAACTATTGCAATATAAAATTTTAAATACTTTGAAATTGAATAAGTGAGTAGCAAGTCTGCTGCTGATCCTTTAAAAGGTTTCTGCACTAAATTATTATTATATAAGATTAAAATTCATTGTAAACATTTACTCTACTCACACAAAGTTTTTTTTTTTTTATAGTAAAACATTTAAACAATTTCTATTAAAATTTATAAAATACAACCATTCTTGTATGATGCCCAGTAAAACATGATTCCTTAAAATATGTACCACAAAATAGGAGAAAAAAATGGTAAAATTGTCGAAGGGCACAGCAAAAATAAAAGAAAAAAGAATATGAAATTATAAACGATCCAGAATTTACTGAGAACCTTTATTGATGGATAAAAGTGGGTTTTTATATATAAATAAAAGATGCAATTTTTATTTTGTGTAATAACAAAAAGAATTAATGTAAAAATTTAGCTGCAGAAATAAAAGCAAAATTTAATGCCCCAAAAATGCAGGTATATGATTTCTAAGAGTTAAGATTAGAGTGATTACAAATATTTACTACACAGGGTTAAGCAAAATAAGAAATCACCCCCCCCCCCCCCACCAAGCAACATGAAAGAAAACTGTACAGCACACTAGTTCCCTATAGGTAACTAGGTAAGTTACTATACATACATACAGGATGACTGAAAAATAACTGCCTATTTTATGTGTGAGTGGCCAACCAAGAGTGAGTCCTGGTAAAATCAGTTGATGTAATTCCTGGATGTCTTGAGAAGCTAGTAGCAAAATCTGGTGCCTCTTATCGAATTTTAAAGAAAACTTCATGCTAAAAACCTTTCATGGTATGCTATATTTCTGGCTTAAAGTGCTCAATATCAGGGATAGTGTATGTAAATATAAATGTGAACATTGAAATCAACACCCACCCAGCGGCGACAGTCTGTTTCATGTTAAGTGCAATCGTCACAGCTGAATGTGTGTGTGTCATCTCACTGTGTCAAGCTCCCTTTCTATGACTTTTTACCGTTTCCCTCTTTTTCCACCCCCACTCTCTCTCTTTTTATCCTTTCCTTTAGCTGTTTTTCAACTTTTTTCAGCTTTCATTCTTTTTCTCTTGCTCTCTTGCTGAATCTCTCTATGCAGCCTTATTTCCTCTCTCTCTCCCTATGCTTTCTATCTGTTTCATTCAAACACTCTTTCTTCATCTCTCTTAATGTTTCTATCTTTACCTCCTCTCTCTCTCTCTCTTGATGTCTCTTTTCCAGCCCCCCCCCCCAATTTTGTGTAAGGCCTGGCTGTAATCTCAACTTCTCTTTGAAAAGCTGGCTCCATGGACTATCTATCCCTCTTTGGCTATCAACCTCAATGAACCTGCAATCGCTGGCCAGGTTTGCTGTGTGTGTATAAAATATAGTTTTAATGTATGTTATATTTCTGGCTTAAAGTGCTCAAGATCAGAGAGAGTGTATGTAAATATAAAAGTGGACATTGAAGTCAACATAACAGTCTGTTCCATGCTAAACATAAACGTCAGACCAACCATATATATATATATATATATATATATATAGTTTTAATGTATGCTATATTTCTGGCTTAAAGTGTTCAAGATCAGGGATAGAGCGTATGTAATATAAAAGTGGACATTTTATATTACGTATGCTCTATCCCTGATCTTGAGCACTTTAAGCCAGAAATATAGCATACATTAAAACTATTTATATATATATATATAAATAATAAAGAGAGAGATTATAATCATCTACATCGGTTATATACCAGCATTACAGTGTTAACGAACCATAGTTAAATTATTGTCAATTTTGTGACCTATAACACATGTCGCTTAACCCTGCTATACATATATGATGTCACATTTATGATACAGGGACATTTAAATTAGAATTACAAGAGTTTATAGAAATGCCAGTATGAAAGAAATAAAAACTTTTCACTACGTAATTAATAACATTAGCTTTACTTAAAATGACTACAAATACTCGAAAGTACGAATAAAAAAGCCATCACACAGCTTAAAAAGTTTATCCATAAAATACATCTGAATATATATGATAAAAATATAGTTTTAATGTATGCTATATTTTTGGCTTGAAGTGCTCAATATCAGGGATATATAAAAGTGGACATTGAAATCAACAATAAGCAGCCACTCACTAGGTGTTTTCATCAATGCCCATATATGTGTGTGTGAGAGAAAAGTCACTCACAAAATAAGATCAGACTTTTCAAATTTCCATGTAAATTCTTAGTTAAGAACAATCAAAGTTTCAGTTGCAAGTTCAATTTTTATCAAAGGGGGTCGGAAAAAACATCTTATTTTACTTTAATAACTTTCAATGGTCATAAGATTTTTATTTTGGAGATATTTTTATAAATACTTTGTGATGTCTATTCAGATTAAAAAAAAACTGAATTTTTTAAAGAGGTGGTGGCAAGATGTTATTTTTATACCTAACATCCAGCATTTAAAAACTTGTAAAGAAGACTTAAAACGAAAAAAAATGAATGGCTAAAGAAAATAAATAATTTATACATAAAGTGACTAAACTGAAAAAACAAAAGTAAATTCAAATAAACTTTGTACTAGACTGCAATATTCATTTTATCACTTGGTATTAAAAAAAAAAAGAAAAAAAAAGAAAAAAAAAGAAAAAAAAAGAAAAAAAAAAGAAAAAAAAAACAGCCTATTGAACCTTTGTGGGTTATTTTTTAAAGTTCAAGCATTTTCAGTTTTAAATTTTTTTTGCGTGAGTAAATATGGAAATAATTTTTTTCTTAAATGAATTTTAACAATACAAGTACTATTTAACCCACAGCTGGGGGAAATATTTAAATAAACAAACAGAAAGCACAAACAGAAATTACAAAGTGACAAAAATTAAGAAATTAAATTAGTTAAATCAAGTCCTTCAATTTGCATCACTAAATAAAAAAAAGTTTGTTTTTTTTTTCTGACAAGAAAAAAAAGCGAAAACAGGAAATTGCCATTTCTGGAAAGCAGGTAATTGATAAATATAAGAAAAGATCTGGTTAAAAATTAATGAACCATAAATCATTGATTATTAGATTGTAAATAATTAGAGCTTGTCATGGCGTGGAAGTTGGGGGTAGAGAGAGACTTGTCAAGTGGTAAATGAGTTTCATCGTTTGCTTTTAAAAATCTTGGATTTAATATCAGACAACAAAAGAAATGAGTATTTTAGTCATGATGCAAAAAATGGTTGGCAATTTGATGAGGAAAAGATAATTTTAGAAATTGATTGAAACAACGGAATTTCATTACAATTGCTATTGTTTCTTGGCCTAACAACAAAATTGAAAATAAAATGGTCAACAACCAATCATTAAGAGGTGATTTTTGTAACCGACATAGGCAAACCTTACCCTTCAATAAAAAGAAAAATCCTTTTTAAATGTCCTCACCCCCAACTGGGCATCACACTGGGAGATGTTTTTGGATTAGATTTTGCAAATTTTGGTTGTTTTATTGCTTGGACCAGAGAAATATTTTTCTTCGATCTGCATATTGTCTCTTTTTACATTTATAAGCCTCTGGCATTTCTCGGCTTCTTTAGCGTAATTTGAGGGTCTTGCTCCATAATTGTCAGAATCCTTGATCTGATGTCTTTGTCCTTCACCACTTTAAGTCCCTGGATGACGATTAAACATGTCGATTTAAAGGTCACCTCACTTAAACAATTCACACTGTGAATTTACATTGCCTGCATAAGTCACTAAGTCATCATCTTGTTTTACAATGTTTAAAAACTTATCGAGTATGAAAAACTTTCATCAAACATTCCTGACAAAATATTTGTCTCCTCAAATGAAATTTCCTCTGGCCTTTTAGGTAAAATTATGTTCATGTATTTAGTGTTCTACCTCTGGAGTTAATTTTTGGACTAACAACAATTTTCTTCTCAGACCATTGTTCACACCGTTTCAAAAAAAATCGTCTCGTACCTACGAAAACAGGCAAGGAAAGTTACTCCATTGTCTGGGTCAGACTTAAATTCTGATAACGAATTCGATATTATTGTAAAGAGAACAGACAGAGCTATGAAAGAACATTCATTTAATATCAGAGTTTTCTTTGAGAAGCAATATAGTTTTTGATTTTCTAGGTCAATTTTTTTATTTTTTTTTATTTTTTTTTTTAAATCATTTCACCCCAAGCAAGGCATTCCACTGCCACTATTGCACAGGGGGTTACATAGAGGAAGGTGGTGAGAAAGAGTGGTTAGATATAGGAAATGTCAGGAGGGTGATAGATGGGTGATGTAGATGGGAAGAGTGTTTGAGAGAATGGATGCGAGTCAGTGTGTTAGGAGGTATCTATTGACCTTACATTTAAACTCCTGGAGATTTTAGCTGTCGGGGAAGCAAGTATGTGGAAGGGAATTCCACAGGTGGGAAGTGCGAGAAAAGAAGCTGTTGGAGTAGAAATTGCGGTTACATTTTATCAGTTTCACTGTCAAAGGGTGGGACCTAGTTGCTAATCTAGTATCACATGCAAATTCGTACCTAGGGGGCACCAGTGATCTATGTTTATCAGAACAAAAGCCGTGAAAGTATTTATAGAAGAGGCACAGGGAAGCCACGTCACGCCAGTGAGAGAGTGACTGCAGCCGGTCTGCCAAGTCGGTATTGATCACATGACAGATTCTCCATTGGATTTTGTCAAGAACCCCAAGGAGAGTAGCAGGGGCACCCGACCAGATGTGGCATCAGTATTCAATACACGGGCGGATGGTAGATTTATATATGCGCAGGATAGATTCAGACGGAAAAAACTTCCGGGCCCTGCACAGAGAACTGACTTTCATAGCAGTGGATTTAGCAATGGATTCGATATAGTCATTCCACTTGAAACTAATTTTTAATCTGATTTCAATTATCTTTCCGATGGCAGCAGTTCTCAACTCAGTGTCTATGCTAAGGACGCACCTATTTACTGCCATTTTAATAGTAAGTCTGATTGGGTTGATAAAATCAAATTAGCAGATGATCTCAAAAAATGAGTTACAATCTGTTAACTGGGGCAAGGAATGGCCTGTTAATATTAACCAAAACAAAGCTGCTCTATCTAAGAGACTCCTTTATGCTTTTTTTTTCTAAAATTATCTTTTCCTCATCAAATTGCCAACCATTTTTGCATCATGACTAAAATACTCATAGCTGATAGTGAATTCCAACTATTACTGATTTTCATAAATAAATTGTTTATATTATTTGGACTCCAATAAATAGAAAAATTCTAGCCAATACGCAAAATTTCAAAACAGCCATTCTTACCATTATAGAAACAATAAAATTAAAAAGTCCAGTGTATAATTTCCTTCTCATTCTCTAACACTCAGTAGCCCCTTATGTCTTAGTGGCTTTATTGCCTTGTTTGGGATGAAATAAAAAAAATATATAAAATGTTAAAACTGTCAAATACTTGAAGTACTTTCATTGAAGCACTTGATTGTAACAGAATTTATTTATCTAGCAATAAGCCTTCAGGCTATTTATTTTTAATACAAGTATAAACAGACATTTTTGTTAGAAAACCAACAACCAACCTCAGTGATTGAAATAAAAAATTCAGTTCAAAATTCCTAGCACCTGAAGAAGGCTGGAGTGTACAATGGTTGAAACATCATAAACATCACAATAAAGATGAGGACAATAGTCCAAACCATGTAAATAATTTAAAGTCTTATTTGACAAACCCCCCCCCCCAAAAAAAAACCTAGGTCTATTTTCTTTCATCTTCAGTGCTATAGAATCGTTAAACGGAACCCTGCGAATATTGAGAAAGCAAAAGGAAAATATCTGTGTCAATATGAGTGATCCTGATCAAAAGCAAACAATGAAGTTAAATAGTGTTAAGAAGCTTTTAATTTTAAATTAACCAACATTTTTGGCAAAACCCAATAAGGTGTTTCTAGTAATCAAATAATCTTTTGCAAACAAAAGAAAGTAATTTTATGCATGAACATTAACAACAGCTAAGAATATCAATTAAAGAAGACCTTCACCTCACCCAACCATGTGTGTGTGGAGAGAGAAGAGAAAAAAAAAATATCACAAGATATAATGTCAGGATCAAATCAACCAAAGTCCAAGACCTCCATCCTCACCCAACGATTTGCAAATCGGTGTTAATTTTACCTTCCTCCTGTTTATACAAACACCAAATAAGCATAATGACTAGTGAACTTAGCATTATTCTTTTTTTTAAGCCACAGAAAGAAAAAGAAAAACTTTAAGCTTGATTTGTCCAAATATTACCAGCTCAAGGTACAAGAAAGCAAACAAAATGATCACAAGTTCTCCACATATGGAAAACATGGTTCATCTAAGGACAATAACACTTCACTCAATAAGTCCCGAGCCTGACATATAGATGGCACACTAATAAAACATCAATATCAATACTAACCTTCAAATGGCATGGGACAAAATTTGGGCCCAGTCAGATTATTAGTTTACAAATTATAGTTATTTAAGTGAAACTACTGTTGCAGATTTTCAAAACAATGGAAAAAATCTGAATTTCGTGTGTTTATAAAGCATTGCTTTCTGATGGGGGGGAAAAAATACTGTTCAAGCAAAGCAGTGGCTTGATAAGTTATTCAAACTGCTCTGTCAGAAACAATGGTTAAGAGGTGCAATGCTGACTTTCAATGCTATCATACAGATACAAATGATACTAAATGCTCGGGTCACCCAAAATCATCAGTTCTACCGAAAAACACAAAAAAAAAATCCACAAACTCATTTTGGCCGATTGTAAATTGAAGTTGCATGAGATAATAGAGGAGTTTAACATAGTGTATCCACCATTTTGCATGAACATTTGTCAATGAGAAAGCTGTGTTCTAAGTGGGTGCTGTGTTTGCTCACAGTCAATCCAAAACAACACATAGATGATTCAGAATGTTGTTTGCAACTGTTTCAATGGAACAAGGAGTTTTTGCATAAATATGTGACAATAGATGAAACATGGATCCACCACTTCACTCCGAAATCAAATTGGCAGTCAGCTGAGTGGACAGCAGCAGTTGAAAGCCGTCCAAAGCAACCAAAAATGCAAACATTAGCAGGTAAGGTTTTGGCCTCCATATTTTGGGATGCGCAAAGTATTTTGTTCATGGATTACCTTGAGAAAGAAAGAACCATAAATAGTGAATATTATATAGCATTATTGGTGCATTTCAAAAAAGGAACCACCAAAAAACAGCTACAAAGAAAGAAGAAAAAAAGTGATATTTCACTAAGACAACGCATCATATCACAAGTTGATTGCAAAAAGACTACATGAATTGCACTTCAAATTGCTTCTGCATCCACCCTATTCTCCAGATGTACACCAATATCTGTTGCCTATATACACATTAAAATACTTTTCAATCTCCCTGTAATCCATTATAGTCCATATCCGTATCTTCCTGTAGCATGACCATTAGTGGGATTAAGACCATAGGTAGCACAAATAAAGTGGCAATGACTCATTGTCTTTTCAGACTTGCAGTTCATACACATCCATGATTTATTTGAACACCTTAACCCCTTCCAATCATTGTGGTGTCTCGCCATCTGAACACGTCCTTGTGCTATCCCAAGTTTCTGTTTGTATTCAAATTCTGAACTGAAAATGGTTTCTCCATCTTAGCCACACACCTCAGTCCCTCACGGACACAAAAATCACACTGCCTGACAAAATTACCAGAACATCACCTATCCTCCAAGATGGCACTCATCCTGTACACTTTTCTTTTTTTTTTTTTTAATCATATCACTCCAAGCAAGGTGGTAACGCCACTGATGTGCAGGGGGCTATGTAAGAGTGAAAAGATTGGAAAAGAGAAAGCCGGAAACCACATCCTAAACAAGGGATGAGTCTCTTCACCCGCTCAACAGACGTGGGTGAAGTGTGAACTGGGTGACAGTTTAATCTTGACTAAATGTTCCCCCACACCTCATGCAAACTACCATGTATATTGCAAAGTAGCAAACACTATATAATGTATTCAGTTTTTTGTTTTTTTGTTTTACTTCTTCACTCAGTTGTTAGAGAAAAAAAAAAACAATATTTCATCCAATAGACAAGTGGTTGGCATTTGCTTTGTTAAATTTTTATATCAATTTTAAGTTGGACTTGTTATTTACCATATTTGGTGGACCTGAAGGAGACTCCAACCACCTTTAAATTTGTTGTTTTTAATTTTTTTTTAGCGCAGTCTTGTCAATTATTATATAAAGTTGCCGATTATCAAAAAAATTTGGAAAAATTTAAATATTTAAACAATTTGGGGGTGGGGGCTCAGTTTCTCATACAATGTTATCGTAATTCATTTCTCCATTTTGGAACCACTCACGTTGGGGTTGATTTTTTTGGGACGAGTTGTTGCTCTTGGTTTTGTCTTTTTCAAGTTTTCTTCAGTTCTTGCAATGGCATCTTCCTCGGAAAAACTCCAAGAATGGCTTTATTCAAAGATTTCGCAAACGGTTCAGTTGTTGAATATGCGCAAGCAAAAAAGTTAATTGCACAGGATCGATTTTATGATATAAGGTTGTATGCAAAACTGAGCCCCCCACCCCTCCACAATTGTTGAAATATTGAAATTTTCACAAATTATTTTTGTCAATCGCAAAGTTTGTTTTAATCGATAAGATTGCACTGAAAAAAGTTAAAAAAAACAAAAAAAAAATGATGATAAACAAATTCACAGGTGGTGGTAATGTCGTACCGGCGAGTGGTTCCAAAATGAAGGATCAATTTACTATAACGTTGTATAAAAAAAACTGAGTCCCCCCCCCCCCCCCCAACCTAGAATTGTTTAAATATTGAAAATTTTCCAAATTTTTTTTTTGTCAATCGGAAAGTTTAGGGTGTAATCGATAAGACTGCACTGAAAAAAAATAGAAAAAAGTAAAAAATTGAAAAATGAATTTAAAAGGTGGTGGTAGTCTCGTTCAGGTCCGCCCTATATTCTTCATAAAGCACTGAAATGGCTTGCAAAAGACATGATCGTACATTACTTCCAAATGAAAAATCATACAATTCAGAAAGAAAAAAAAAAAAGTTTGATGAAAGACATTTTATGTCAATTGATCTCATTCTGTTGTTTCCCCACTTCCAAGTTTCCTTTTAGTTTCTCTCACCCCCAACAGGAACAGTCAATAATCACCCGCATCCAGGTTTGTTATCCGTCTGGGACTATTCTTTTAATAAATTCCCATTTTTATTTATCAGCGTCTGATGAATATTTACGAAGATGATACTGTTTACACATGCAGTTTTCTTTCTTACAACACCAGACAAGTGGAGGGGCTTTGATTGTTGCCCTTCAAGAACACCAGGTTGCATTTTCCTCTGGAACAGAAATATCAGTGAAAATTTCCTGATTGGTGTTTAAGATTTTATCTTTACCATAACACTGATTGCTTTGTCTATTTCACTGAAATGCTAATTTCAGTGAAAATAAACTCAGCCTAGTCAATAATATTTACCCAAATGATTCTGGTCAGTCGAAATGAAAACAACTGTAGAAGAAAACATTTTAACTCTTAATTTGACAAATCTTAATCCATTCCATTGAAATGATTTTTTTTTTTTTAGTCAGGAATAAAATTACTGCAATAATAAAACTATCCAGATTTTGAAATTTCCAACAAAAACTCATTTAACTAGGCAACCTATACACACACACACACACACACACATCACTAAATACTTTTATTTTTATGAATATTGTTTTCCTAATATCATTATGCAAGTTTTTTTATTTTTTTTTTATTTATTCATATGGTGGGTTTATGATATGTCAGTAAGATAAAGAATCTCTTTTCTGTGACACTTACTGGCATGTCTGTTTCTTCATTTGTAAATATAGCTAAGGGTAGAGTCAGTCAGTGCCATACATGATACACGCTTGGGTGATCATATCTCAAAAGAGACATGACTGACCGGGCAGAATATTTTCCCCGCAGTAGGTTGCCATTACTTTCTGCAGTAGTCTCGTTGCCAACCAAGGCTATAGAACCCAATCTGGTGTGTAAGTGAATGCAACAAACTCAACCTAGATTTGAACTCAGCTCTCAGATTTCTTGTTCTGAGTTGATCACCACTGCACCATAACATACATCCTACTAAGGGTAAAAAGGTTCCTAAAAACAAAGTTCCAGCAAGTTAACTTACATCCTGATGAAAAGTGGTTAAAGCACTTGAAGCCCTTTCAAAAAATAGAGCAGAGAAGGAAACAAAATAAATCTGTAATTAATAAAATTAATCTAGTTTTCCTATCTGTTAAAAAAAAAAAATTTTTTTTTTTTGCTATAAGCAATGGTTACTAATGGAAGTACATTGCACAGTTAGATATTTATTTTTGTATTGAACACTTTTTAAAAGTAGAGCATGACTATATGGCAATTATTATTATAATTATAATAGCTTACAGAAACTCAATAACTATAAAGTTTCTGTATTAAAACACCATCATCAGGCAATAAAATGTGATTAATTTATTTGGTAAAATATTTAGATAACAAAAAAAAATTAAAAAAAAAAATAAAATCATAAGAATAAAGATGTTATCCAATGAGATGAATTAAATGAGGTGGAAGGTTATGACATTTTAAAGAATGGTGTGTGTGTACAACTCATAGACAGTAGTGTTTCACTGTTTTGCCACTGAAAACCAGACATGTTAAAAATATTAAACCAGAAAACAGAGAAACAGATGAGTGGGGATATATATATATATATATATATATATATATATATATAAAAAGGAAAAAAAAATGGGAAAGACAAGCAAAGAAAAAATTGAAACAATTCGAAAACAAAATAAAATAATGTAAATATAAAAAAATCAAAACCACAAAATAAAATATGAGGTGTAGGGTTGGTGGAAGGGGAATATCCCCCAATTTAAGTGGGTAGGTGGGGGTATTTTATGAATAACTATGGAGGTACAAGTCAGAAAAAAAAAAAGCAGAAAAATATACAATAGTCTCATGGATTAAAATGCTGGTTTGTGAATATAGTCACATAGTAATTGTGTGTTCAACCTCTGCTGGGTTGCAAAGTATAATAATACGACTTTAGTAGAAACAGTGGGAGGAGGTTAAATAATTAAGTAATGCTAAATAAAAGCAATTTGAGATATTAAAAACATGGACATCAGAACAAGAACCATCTCTGGAGAATAAATAAAGGGTACAAGTCAAAATTCCATGAAAGTTACTCAGATCAAGAGACACCTGAAGAAGACTGGAGAAAACAGTCGAAAAAGTTGGGATAATAACAACGATGAGGAAATAAGTTTGATCATAAATATAAAAAACAAAAATAAGTAATTTTTCTCTTTTCCTTAAACTAAGCCAAAATTTTTGTTTATTCTGACACAAAAAAAAAAGAAAAAAAAAAAGGAAAATGATTGAGAAAGAAAAAGATTTTTCTGACCATTGCGAACTTTGTCGAAACAAACATAGCACAATTTAGAAGAATAATTTGTGCATAAGTGAAAACAAGGCTTAATTTTAAACTTTCATTTCTTTTATCTTACTCAAGTGTCTGAAATGTAAAACACACACACACACACACACACACAGTATATACCGGCTCTCCTGTTGTTTTCAACGTATGAGAGTCAAGCAGCTCAGTTTATGGAACCAAGAAACAGACTCTACCCACATATATTGGATTCTAGTGGTGAAGGTTTGTGCAGAACCAACTACACTTTTTAGGAAGAGCCGAGTACAGAGAACGGGTGCACAGTACACCACTTCTCTAAACTGACCTTCTGCAGGTTTTGAATTCAGAGTTGTCCTCTACCTGGACCAGTTGCTACCCATTGTTACTGGGTTACAGGACCCAATCTGTCTTTCCATTTATCCATTGTTGAAGATTGGGGAGAAGAGACGTATTAATACCTATTAAAAGGGTATTATGACTTAAGTGAATGTAATGAACTTAACTGGAGTTTGATTCCTCAATCCAAGCTGAAATCCATCACACCACCATGCCCCCAACCATTTTATTTTCATATATATATATATTATATATATAATTATGACATCGTAAAACCATGGGTCCTCTTAACCTGGATTTATACATATAAGTTTCATTAAAACAACTGATAAGAAACTTTAGTAAAATTTTCCATTTTTAATAAAACTTGCATAAAAGAGGGATTGCATCCTATAAATATATATTTTAAGAAAAGGATTAAATCCGGTATTTTAAATTTATTTGTTTACCCATTAAAACTAGCATTTAAACAAATAAATGACAAATATGTTGGATTTAATCAATTTCCTAAAAAGCTGTCTGTTTAGGTTAGGGTACAAAACAGCAGATATATATATATATATATATAGATGTATTTCGAGAATTGGGAGGAGTGTGTGTTTAAAAGCACTATTCAGGAGGTGCTATGTGGCCAAGCAGTCTAAGACATTAATTTCACATGGTCTCTGATTTCGTTATCTATGTTAATTTGTGTGTATATATGTATTTTTTTTTTATTAGTTTTTATACTTGGGTGCATGAGTGTGTATCAATGCATATATGTAGGTGTGCATGTGATTTTATGTACTAGTATGCATATGGATATATTGGTTTACATGTGTGTGTGTGTATATTTTGTTTTTGGTGTATGAATTTGCATGCTTATGTATTTTATTAGATTTATTTGTTTACGCATTGGAATATGACTGTCTTCATTCTGTTTAAACCTCTCCCTTGCTCATTTTATCATCCGAATTCAAACTTGTATGTATCAAATATATGTAGCATACACAGACATTTCTTAGATTGGCTTTGAATTTAATGGATAAATTGACACGTCGCTAAAAATAATGGTTAAAACAATTTGTGTATGTATATGTATGTTTGTGCATGTGTGGGTGTATGTATGTATGTATGTATATATATATATATATATATATATATATATATGCGTGTCTCTCTTCCCCATTTCATATTCGAATAACTGGCAGACCTGAAGGAGACTACCACTACCTTCAACTTTATTGTTTTTCTTTTTTTACTTTTTTCAGCACAGTCTTATCAATTATTACATGAAGTTTCTGATCATCAAAAAGATTTTTTAAAATTTCAATATCTAAAACAATTTTGAGGGGGTGGGCTAAGTTTTTCATACAACGTTATAGTAAATCAATCCTCCATTTTGGAACCATTTGTGTTAGGGTTGCTTTGTTTTGGTTTTTTTTTTGGGGAAGAGTTGTTACTCTTGTTTTTGTCTTTTTCAAATTATCTTCAGTTCTTATCTTCCCCAGAACCTCCAAGAATGGCTTTATTCAAAATTTTGCAAAGGATTCAGTTGTTGAATATGCACAAGCAAAAAAGTTAATTGCACAGGATCGATTTACTATAAGGTTGTATGAAAAACTGAGCCCGCCCCACCTAAAATTGTTTAAATATTGAAATTTTTCCAATTTTGTTTGTTTTTTTTTTTGGTCAATCAAAGTTTAGGGTTTAATCGATAAGATTGCACTGAAAAAAGTAAAAAAAAAATGAAAAACAACAAATTTAAAGCTAATGGTAGTCTCCTTCAGGTCTGTCAAATAACTTTATAATAATCTAAATCTGATGCTTAGTTAAACTTAGAATTTTAAAATTTGTAGTTTCTAACATTAATTCATAACTTTTTAAATTAAATCTTCATTTTAAAGTGAAATAAATAGTCATTTAGTAATACTGGTCTATTTTAATCAAACATTAACATTAATGCGCAAATAAATGGTTTCTAGCATCTGTTATGTTCTTCAAATTAGAAATTACTAGTATTTCAATTGGTCATCACAGACTATATAAGAATGTCTCCCCTAATGTGGGGGTTTTGCTAGTTTTGAATCTTTTAAAACTCTTCATCTTGCAACTAGCACCTCACTTGACAAGATACAAGTGTCAAAACATAATAGCTACTTTGTAGTGATATTACAACATACTTAGGTTATGAATTTCAAATGAATATTTGCTCTACTTTGTACTGAGCAAGTTTTTAAGAAGTGTTTTTTTTTTTTTTTGGATACAAAATTTTATTTCATTCATACCAACCATGTACTTGAAGATATATATATGATTGTTTAATACTTAGTTTTTGGTCATAATAGGGTTAGACCAGTGCACATTAGTATTAAAAAGTGTTCAATACAATTTTATTGTAGAACTTTTGAATAATTTCCATTTGTAAACAAGTTATTATGTGACCTACGTTTCTACCATGAGTGGTGTCTTCAGGCGATTTTTAATAACTGATTTTACTATTTACCATTTTTCTTTTTAAGAACACTCACATAACTGATTTTTTTTTTTTTTTGAACGCTCACATGGCAGGAAATTTTTGAACACGCAATTTTTAAAATTAAACGAATTATGGCGTTTTCATCTATGGTTGTATGAACCTAAGATGTATTTTTTAGCATGGTTACACTTAATCATAATTTCTGTTCTTTCATTCAACAGTTCGTTTTTGTTTGGGAATAGGATAATCTCTAACTTTTCTTCTTGGCACAGTCTACATATTTTGCCACCGTTGTAAGGCTTGGCTGTTTTTACAGTACTCCATGTTATGTCTGGGTCTTTTCCATATTTTGATTTTAATTTCTACACGTGGCTAGCCAATTTTGTACAGTTTTTTAATTTTTCTATTTTGAATGTAGACCTGTGATTAAACCACTTGGTCTTAAAGGTGCCTTTGGTTGAACCCAAATATATTTTATTTTGACCATTTGAGTCATCTACCTTTGCCTTGTAAATGATTTCTTTTGTGTTGCAAAGTCTTTGAACATTTATTTTTGTCCCTGCTGTTTCATTCTTTATTAGTGGTCTTGTTTTGTACGATGCTATCTAAGTTTCTGGCATTTTTTTTTTTTTTTTTATGAAACTATCTAAATTACTAGTACAACTATAACTTGTCTTGATTGTGTTTCTGTTGAAAATTTTGTTTAGTTCTGATTCTTTTGGAAAGTGTCTCAGTTTAAAAAAATATTTGTCCTATTTTGGTCTTTACCTCTAAATTAAATGGTGGGTTGAACCAGATAATGTTTCATTTCCTATTATCATTTTTGATTCGTCTGTTTGGTTGAGAATTGTAAAATGTTTTGATGGCCAGACATTTAGTGCATCCTCATAGATATTTTTCTTTTCATTCAGAGTTTGTACGAGTCTCTTTTTGCATATTTCTCCACTTGACGGTGCAAGTAACATTGACCAATTTTACATCCACACAAAACTTCTACTTGCAGCTAACAGAAAAATAGAACTGTTAAGTTCCTGATATACACGGTGTCCATAAAATCCTTGTGTACTTTAAAAAATTTATAACTTTATTTGTATTTGGGATAGAAATGATCTGTAAAGAATGTTATGAAGTTTAATGTACCTAGTTTTAAGTGTAGTTATTGATACTAATGTGATTTCAAGCATTACTGAAAATCAGTTGGTAAATGTTTTCCGTGAACTGCAAAAATCGTATTACCCTTTGTACGGGGTCTCATATAACGTCAAATAGAGGATTTCAACACTTCCTTATTCAATATTTCTATTGATTCTTTTTCTAAAAGTAATTTAATCTTTGCAAAAAGTTATCAAGATCAAGCATTGTGCACAAGTGTGAAAGGTACTGGCATCTTAGAACTCTGCAATTTGATTTCCAAAAATTTAGGAATTAACAGTCAAAAAGAAATATAACGATTGAAAAGCAAATGTGTGTTTGGCATCAAAAGAGGAAAGAGTTCAGAACAACAATAAAACAGTCGTACAGATTTGCTAAGTGATTGAAATCATCAAAGATCCAGGGAAACATAAAAAAAAAAAAAATGAAATCATTTCTTGAATTCATATAGATTACAAAGGTATCTTCCATGGTGCACCAACATGACTAACAGATTATCAGGTTTTTGTTTTTGTATTTTATATAATTGGTACGCCTATACTGAATATGTATTTAAGGATATGTTGGCTGTAGATTGCCGGTTCCAACCCACTAGGTCATTTCATGCCAAGATTTGTTTGTATTTTGTGCATTTTGTAGACCAATTCTTTTCTAAACCATAATTATATAAGGGTGTGGGATGTAATTCAGTTGTAGTTACATTTTACAGCCGGGTATTTAGTTGATTTCCTTTTTATATTTTGGGATAGATTTTTATTTAGAAAGCAGTTTTCTACTGCCTAAGGCCAGTGTCATCAACAGAATGAAATGGTTGCATTCATAAATTCAGAATTGTGCTTGTGTCAGTTAAATAAAAAGTAATCCTCACAAACAAAAACCTTTGTCAAAGAATTTATCTTCAGGGGCAGGGGTAATAGGGTAAGACATAATTAATAAGGTTGTCTGTTGTGAATATTGTGTGGTTTAACCATACACACAAAAAGCATTATGAGGTGCAAGGGAAGTAACTTAATTTTATATTTTTAATTTTTATAAAATTTACAATACACATGGTTTAAAATGTGTTTTGTTTTTATGGCATATCAACCTCAGTGGGTCATTTATCAACAACTAAATTTTATTTATTTATTGCTGGTAATACCTTTTTTCTTTCAACAATTTATTGTTGTTTTTATATAAGTTTTGTGTCAAGTAATACATTTTTCTTTTCAAGTATCAAAATTCATTGGGATTTGTTTTTAAGGGCAGGGTCCCCAAGTCCTACCCTTGTTATTTAACCCATAACTAGAGAGAAGGGATGGATTAATACCTTTCCCAAAGGGTACCAGTGCTTAAGTAAATGCAGGATATTCAACTGGAATTCAAACTCGGCTCACTGATTTCTCTTTCTAAGCCTATATCCACTGCACCACAATGCACATCTGTCACTAAACACTTACAGCACCTGGTATTCCCAAGCGGTTACCCATCTAAGTACTGACCAGGCTCAATGTCGCTTAACTTTGGTGATCGAGCGAGAACCGGTGTATTCAACGTGATATGGCTGTAAGCCAGATAATTTAAAGACTTACTTTTATAGGCATTTTAGAACATTGTTACAAAACTCATAATTGTGTTTAGTGTTGATTTTAATGAAGATGGCCTTGAGAATTTGAAGTTTTTGTTTATTGTTTTCATGTAGTATGCATGACTTATTAATATTTTTTAAAATCATGAATATGAACAGGAATGTTCATTTAAATATTATGCAATCGATGCTGAATCTGATATCTGTAATGTAAGCTTTCTCGATAGCATTGTTGTTGTATGACCAACATATTTGTTTTTTGTCAGAAATACAATCTACCAAAGGGCATTATACAATGTTGGTTTTTTGCAGAATACAATGTTCTAAAATGTCTATAGCAGAAAGTCTTTAAATTACCTACATTGTAATTTTTTAAAGAAAAACAATAGTTTAAAACGCATCAATTTTATAGAAATTAAAAATATAAAATTTTGTTACCTGCCTTGAACCATATATTTTTGAAATTGATGTGTTCTTGCATGTATGCTCAAAACCTGTAACGGTTAAACCACACAACTACATTAAATATGTCTTAAACCCCTGAAGATGATCTTAGATAAAATGGAAAGTACTTAGGAAAATAAAACTAATGAAAATTCAAGTGTCTTTCTTGCTGTTTTTAATCACTAAACCAGAAAACTTCTGAGAGGATTATAATAAAAATAAGTAGACATAATGTTTAAATTATTTAATGGAACATGCTTAAATGAAGATATGCCGTGTAAATATACGTGTGTGTGTGTGTGTGTGTGTTTGGGTAGCAATCCCTACTTTATATAAGTTTTGTTAAAAATTACTGATAAGAGACAAAAGTTAAAACAAGTTTTTTCTGAATGTTGTAGTATTGGTACTTTTCGAAATTGGCATAAAAGAAGAATTGCTGGCCAAATACACAATTATTGAATTACACATTCTGGATGTCCGCAAAAATAGTAACATTAAAACATCATTAAAAAAATAAATAAATAAAAAAATGTTAAGCACAGTACCTTGTCAGTCATTTTTAACAAAACTTTTGTGTGTGTATATTTTTTAATATATATATTACGGAAATTAACAAAGATTAACGAAATGGTTATAAACAAACTGACAATTTGAAAGTTTTTGTTTGAACATTATTTTTGATCGATACCCATATTTAAGATATTCTGTTTAATTATAAACAGTGTATATATTTATTTCTACTAGGCCTGATTATTTAAGATGAATTTTTGTTACGAAAATGTTTGTCATTTCCTATGTGGATAGGGGTCACAGGTTCGAATCCTGCCAAATGACACACATTTTCTCAAAAATTTATTGATATACACACATGCACACACTACGCAAGACAATGCAAAACTAGCATGAAACTTGCACAAACTAGATCAGACATTCACTTCCTAAGCATTTGTAAAGTAAAATATGTTACACATGATAAAATATTTTTCAGGAAGGTTTGTCTTTCTGAGCAATTTTATTTTTTTGTCAACTTTTGAAATTTAAAGTGACTATACAAAATTAACAATTTTATAGGAAGACATAAATTTGTGTCTTATATTAGGAGCAGGATACAAAAATCTTTACAATTTTTCAGAATCATAATTTATTTTTTCTTCACTCCCATTAATCCATTGCACCTGAGTGGCTTTGTCATCTTGCTTGAGATAAAAACTAATCGGTTGAAATAAATGAAAATTGAAAGAGTTTCATTTGAATTTTAATAGAATATCCAACTTTTCTAACCTTTACCTTTCCTTACCTGTCGTATCATCTTTTTAACAATTGATCCTTAAGTTTTAAAAGCAATTCTTTTATTCCATGGAAACCTGTGTTCATATATTTATTTCACAGCATTTCAGAAATTTGTTATTGTTAATCACCTGTTTTTCTATCACTTAATTTAAAGAACTCAAAACCATAACAAAAAAGAGCCAAACATTTTACACTCAATGTTGTTTCTCAAATCCCAAGACATTTCTCACACACAAAATTAGTTAAAATTTTATAAACACTGAAACAACGAAATTTAGTTTAATCAAATCACACTTAGAACAGGCTGAGAACAGGCAAGAGAAAAACTATTGCAATTAAGAGAAGAGTAATCAGTAAATTGTCCGAGGTCAGAGAATCAGAAAGAGTTAGAAAGTAGAATTCATATAATTTATTCAGTTTTCTTTTTGCTCTGCCTCATTACATATGTGATTCAGGAGGTCAAGGTGACCTGATAAAAGCAGAATGACAAAAGAGATAAAGAGTCAAAAATGTGAAATGTTCCCAATAATGGAAGAAAGATTTTGGTTTTTCTTATTAAATATAATAAAAAAAAGGATAAAAAGTCTAATAATTTTGATGCATTAAAAACATTTTTCTGGCATGTCTTTGAGAGTCATTTTTGTTTCAGTTTTAAACCACACAGGAGTTCAATTTAAGTTTCAAAACTGAAGAGAGAGAATTTTCACAGCAAACATTTGCTATATATATATATATATATATATATATATATATATATAGGAAAAACTACTAAAAAGTTGTAAGTTTAAAAATGTATTTTTTTGACAGTATTTATTTCTATTAATATATATATATAATAATAGAAATAAATGAATACTGTCAAAAAAAAAATACATTTTTAAACTTACAACTTTAGTAGTTTTTCCTATACATATTAAGACAGTATATGTGGATCATCATTATGGTGTGTGTGTGTGTATATATATATATATATATATATATATATATATAGTGTGTATTTAGGCAGTATTTTTTTTTCCATTGATACATGTTTCATTAAATAATATAAACAAATTATTTTGTCTATTTTATGTAATTTTTTTCATACTGTCTGATAAGCTTAATCATTAAATGAAGAAAATTACAATATTGATACATAATCTTTTTTATAATCCAATCTAAGCTTTTGGCTTACATAAGCCATTTTCAAAAATGTCAATTACATTATACTATAACAATTCAGTGACAAACAATAATGACAGTCTGTTTTTGTTTAAATGGAAGATTTCCAAGCAACAACAAACTTAAACTTATGCATACAAGACGCTGGAAGAGAATATCGCACCACAGCTCATGACGTCATACATGACCACACGAAAGTGAAAACAAGAAATATTAAGTATCGGAAGCCATTAGAATAAATCAATGGCTTCTGTTATTAATTATAGGCATTTAAGGATATTTGTGGAGTTTTCATAGTTTATTTTGTTCAGGTTAGGTTTTAACTGTTTTATGTATATAGCTTCAAGAATTTTTAGTTTTTGTTTATTGTTTTCATGTTTAAGTATAGTTGTGTTTTCAATGAGGGTTTTCCGGAATTGTGTATGTGGCCAGGCATGTTGTTTTAAATGTGGCAGGTAATTGACCTCATAGTCTCTAATAACCCTACAATCACACAACTAAATCTTCTACAGAAAACAAATGTAGTGTATCAATTTACATGCCTTTTTGATCATAATTCAATTAAACAGCATTTCTTAGCAAAACACAGCCATGTATGTAACATTAAACAGACTTTTGTCGATAACACAATAATACTTACGCATGCATAGAGTAAAAAAAAAAAACCTTCAGATATTGGAAGCCATCTACATTAAATCAAAGCAACCCACACTCAATAAAATCACATTTTAAACTAATCACAACATATTACATATGGTTCTGTTGTTAACATTTCAGTCACTCAAGTGGTGTGGGATGTTATAAAACCACATTACATATTTACAACCTGTGTCTGCTATTCTGGGACTTCACATAGCAATGTTTCATGCCAACACAAAATTATTAATTAGGGAACCTGAGGGAACAGACAAAACAGCAAGCAACTTTTGTTTAATCTTGCATATTAAAAAAATAAACAAATAAAATAAGATTAAAGAAACAAACACCTCACCACAAAGTAATAGTTAATAAGAAAATCCTTTAAAATATGAAGATTATTTTGAAATAAATACTCAGTTGGTGCCCCTACATTTGTACTAAACTAAGTAATTACTTTTGTATCTCACAGAATGGTTAAGACCCTTATTTTTGTAATGAGATTAATCCATATTAAGTGCTCCATATTCATGACCTTTAGCTGCCTTTACCTTAGTAAATATCGGGTTAGAAGTCCTTTGTAGAAAAAAAAAATTTTAATTTTAGAACATTCTTTCCAACCAAATATTAAGATGATCATCTTGGTAAAGAGTTTACTTTTGCATTTGACAGCCATGCAAGGGACAGATGTTAAAACCCATGTAAAATCCAGAATTTCAATTGCTGATTTTGAACACCAACAGATTCATGCAAGCTGAGTGAATGTTGTCCGTATATCACTCCACTGATATTTGTTCAAGCCCATGGAAAGACATACACACACACACACACAAAAAAAAAAGACTGGATTTGAAAGTGCTCATCTTCAAGTAGTTCCACCTTATTTGAAAGAGTGTTGTGTGCCAATCTTTCCTTCACCCATTTCTTCTCAGATGACCTTTTGTTAAAAATATAGGGTTAGTATGTGAACTTTAAAAAAATGACAATGAATAAACAAGGCATACATGAGAAATTTTATGTCTGTGTTCAAATAGTAGAATGCAGAGACATTATGCAGGGACTTATCAAAGTGAATGGATAAATGTTGCTGGCTTGACAAATTGGGGAGGCAATGCAAGAAATGAGGAGCTCAACAGATGAAATAGAAAAAAGGTCGGTTACCCTAAATGCAAAGGGAATTAAAAAAAAAAAAAAAAAAATTAAATTAATTGACATATGGAGGCCAGTCTCCCAAAGAGACAACAGATGAGTTGAAGTTCTACTTAAAGTAAAGTTGCCAAAGAAAAAAATATTTACAATGGCAGACAAATTAAAAATCCAATATAGACCTGCTGAGAAGAAAAACAAAAAAGTAGTTTAAATGAAAATAAAAGGAAAAATCATTGTTTAAAGTGTGTGTGTGTCTCAAATGGTTAAAACATTTGCCCTTAACAATGACGGCCAGGTTCAAAACCCACCATCAATTTGTCAGGAAGGCAACCTGTAGGAAGTGAACTCAGCAGAGGGTACCATTGGAAAGCGACTGGAAACTACACCATGAGAGTTAACCCAAACCTTGTATAATAAAAAAAAATGGGTATAAAAAAACTGTTTGGAAGTCATTGATGGTTGTGCTAGTACAATGTCGCAAGTCATCATGGTCGAGGGTTCTGGCATTGTTCAAACTGCCGATAATTCCAGATTATGTTCTCTCCCAGAAACCGTAGCTATGTTCCCTCAGAAGAGTTGCAGTATAAAAAAAACAGTTCAGCCCCATATGTGTTGAACAAATGAAAATATCTGAGCAGATATATATAATTAAAAACAAGATGAAAACTTAACTTCAAAATTCAACCCTCAAAAATAAAATACATTCCTCTACCTGCAAAAATAACAGAAATAATAAGACCACTTCAGAAGAGAAAATACAAAACAATAAAACAACCTAATCAACTATGTACAAGCATAATGTACTGGCCATATTCAGGAATTAACATTTTCAAGGATTTGGATTATGATATTGCAAATTGTAACCGATTAGCCAAAAGTAATCAGAACAAACAATAATTTGCACAATTTTTACACACTAAGTCCCTAAAAAGAAATCCCTTGTTCACATACACGAAAAAACAGAAATGAATAGAAGTATTTTTGTCATTTTTAATTAAACATGTATAAAAGATGGATTTCTGCCCAAATAAACAAATATGTATTTATGACTAACAGAACTTAAAATTAAGTGAATTTATTGCATTTGGAAGTAAGATTTTTGCTTGTTTGATCTTGTTTAATGGCACATCAATAGCTCTGTGGGTTATTTAATACCAAAATATAAATATTTTGGATGCAATTTTATGCCCTCAGCTACAGATAAAATGTATTGCTGGTCACTTTACATTATTCAGACCTTTGTCCATTTTTGTTGCCATTGTATGTGATTTCAGACATTGTACAGTCTGGCCTTTTTCAGGTGCTAAGAATTTCGAAACGAACACTTTATTACAATCACTGGGTTGTATCATTTTCATTCCTAGCACTGAAGAAGGCCGGAGCATACGACAGCCGAAATGTCATACAAATGGTAACAAAGATGAGGACAATAGTCTAAATAATGTAAATAGTGTAAATACTACTTCATCACAGAAATTTAGTATTGTTAGCCATTTTTATATAAAAATATATTGCTGGTATTTTTATACTTTTATAGTATTTTCTTTTCATTTGGTCGTAGGGAGGGGTCACTATTTACTCATAGCTAGAACCGTAACAGGTACTACCCAGAGTCAGTGTGAATCTGGAAACAACAGCAATTAAGGGGTGGTTTGACACTTTTGAAAACCGCCAATCTCCTGATGAAAGGCTGATGGCCAGGACTGCAGAAGTTTGTAATGAAAGTGCTAAATAAGAACTAATAAAGCAACAATAGTTAAAAAATAAAGTTCAAAGGCCCTTCTAAATCACAAGTCAGGATCAATGAAATCTATAAATAAAATAGATTGATCAAATGGATCTCACATAATTTGAAATGATTAAAATCTAACCTATGAGGTATCCTTATCATTGCAATATATGCCATGCCCCTACTCTCGGGACACAGCTAATCATGACTCTCCACACCTTACTATTCTTAAATATCTTAAGTGCCATGAAATCTTTGCAATAATCTAAAATATCTTATTTGAAATAATGCTTCTTCATCTGGTGTCAAAATTAATGGTTTTTGTAATGCCATGTTCCTTCAGAATTCAAGCTATCATGGATCTACAGATTTTTTATTTTTCTGGCATGACTTCTTGGAATGATAAAGGAAAGATTTTCCCAATGCTTCTCCACCCCACAGGTTTGAATTCAGTTATCCTTCTCCTTGACTGCCTGCCAACCTGGGCTAGAGAATCAAGTCAACCCTACTATTTAAAGGAAGAAGAGTTGCATTCATGATATTGAAAGAACATTAATGCAAAGTTAGCACAAATAAAACAAGCCAGAATTTTAAATTGGCTCACCAATTCTACACCAATAACCACACGTTCAATTCAGTATTACTATTAATATTTTATTACTAGATTTATTCTATTGTTTCTTTTTTATTACAATGTTCTGCGGAAAATAGACTTTTCAAAATCTGCAGTCAAAAAGGCGTAAAATCAGAAAAGAAAGAAATGATTGAAACAGACCGAGTTGAAACCTAAATGTGTATTTAGCCATTAAGCCAATACGCAATTCTGAGCACAAAACAAAATTGACACCACTTGTTCTTCCAGTTTTCAAGCAGAGTAGGCAAGGAAGGGGGTGCACTTTTCCAAGCAAATGTGCACACATACAAAATATACAGATAAAAAAAATATTTCATTGCTAGACTGGATACATTTGCATGTACACAAGTTACTGTCGAGAGAGACAGAGAGAGAAAAATTTTGTTCTAGGTTAAGTAATATAAATGGATAATGATCAAACACTATATAACAATGATCATAGTGACGAAAGTCAATGTTCAAAGCACAGATTATGATGTTCCAATGAGTTCTCTTAAAAATTATATAAAAGATTTTTTTCTTTTTCTATTGTAAAAAGTGACTAAATAAAAGCAAATGTGAAAGGAAACAATTCTGTACCAATTCATAATATAGGTGTGACGTTTCCAAAAATAAAACTTCATAACATTGGAAATCTAAGAGAAAGCAGATATAAAACTTGTTGTCTTTGAGAAAAGAAATAGTGGGAGAGAGAATTTATAAGGAGCTCCATTCTTTGTTAAGCAAAGTCATGAATTTAAGTGGACCTTCGTTGAAGCAATTTCAAAGTTACCAGAAGAGAAAATTTGGAACAGTTTCCTTGCCTACCGACTTTGGATCGGGTGGGGAGGTGCACTGGGCAAAGACGAGGTGGGCAGTGGAGACAAAGCTGAATGTTATATCCATAAAATATAGAATAACAAAATCAGGAATTGGTGGGACTTTCATGCTTTAGTTATGAGTTGGATCTTTATTTTGGCAGTGAGCATTCAACATTTGTCTGTCCATTGCTCTTTTTTAAAAATGTAGTATGCACGGGCTTTCACATCACAAAAAAGTTATGACAATGCTGTTTTGTGCTCAAACCTGTAAGCTATTTTAATGGGTAAATGTAATTTGGAAGACAAACGTAATAAAGTTTAAGCTTACCAGGCTTCAAATTTTGTGTTGAAAAAATTGAAAAGAAAAAAAAATTTCAGTATTTGTAAAATTAGCAAACACACACACACACACACACGTATGGTGATTGTTTTTAATATTTGCAAAATTTACAACCATATTAGCCCATTGTAGTGGAAAATTCTTATTGAAGAGATAAGATACTAATTTACATCTAAAAATGTATCCTATAAGCACTTTAAGAAAATCAAAAGAAATATCAGTCAAATGTGAAAAGAGAGAGAGAGAAAAAAAAAAAAACTAAGATGAGAATATTAGTTTAATTAATGTGGAATATAGGATGTATGTTGTGGTGTAGTGGATCTTGACTCTGAACAACAAATCAGGGGAGCCAAGTTCAAATTCCACATGAATTCATTGCATTCACTTATGCGCAAATACCCTTGGGAAAGATATTAATCCGTCCTTTCCCTCCAGTTATGAGTTAAATAATAGGACAGATTGGGTTCTAATGCCTTGGCTGGCAGCCAGTCTACTGCAAAAAGCAATGACAACCTACTGTGGGTAATCGTCTGCCCAGTCAGTCATGTCTCAAAAGAGACATGACTGCCCAAAGTGTGTATCACATATGGTACTTAACTGACTAACAGAATGTGGAATAATGTATTTTCTATTTCTTCATTCCACTTAGGAGTTATAGTTAATCAAGTCAAAAAATTACGTCTTATTTGTTAGTTCAGGTTCAATCCTGAAAGTTGTTACAGAATTGAGATTCTGCAGAAATATAAGAATTTTAGGGTTTCAAACATCAATAACTAGCAGTTTAGCCCAGTTTCACTCGGGTAGTTTAAGGAATAAAAAGAATAAAAAACATATGATGAATTTACATAGCAAATACTTACACAACGTCCACCCTCGTCTCTTTTATAGATATAGACTAGCAGTTTAGGCTGGTTTCACTCGGGTAGTTTAAAGAATAATAAGAATAAAAAACATATGACGAATTTACATTGCAAATACTTACACAACATCCACCCTCGTCACTTTTATAGATATAGATAACAATGTAGAACATCTCTATTGGATTAGGGTGAGAGCAGAAGGGACAACTTATAGATAATATAAAGTGGGGTGATCGATTCTATATTATTATCAATACATAAACTGATCCCTGACTTTGTGGAGTGATAATATATATTTTTCTACCCCTAATTTTGGCTTTCCATAAAATTTCAAGGTGTCGTTAGCGTTCTAAAATTTTGATCTACATCTGAGCATATCTCCCATCGAGCTAGACCACAAAATGCAGATGCTAAGTCGAATCTATCAAACAAACAAATACTTACACAACGTCCCCCCCCCCCATCACTTTTATAGATATAAATTTATCTATTCTGGACATAAATGTCATCTTGAGCTAAAGTTTGGCACCTCAGACGAACTTCTTCAATTTTAGTTACTGTGCTATTCCAGCACGACAATTTGTTTAGGAAAAAAAATTTCTTTTTTAAATCTACAAAGTAATTAATATTTGATTAACAATAAGAAATATCTTTCAATTTTGCTTTTCCATAGACAATTAGAAAATATTAGCAAACTTCAGTGCAACTAATTATGAAATATTGATTCTCTGTCTGAATACTTTGTGGATTTTTGTTTTGTTTTTTTTTCTCTCCTCTTAATTCTTTGTCTTCATTGTTTTCAAATTGTCTGAGAGGAAAAGTTTGTTTTGCTTCAAGCATACTCCAGTTTTCTATATAGTGTTGGTTGTCAGTAACAAAAAAATATCTAAGCAAAAATCAATCCATGTAAATCATTTATTGGCCTGGAGCCAATTAGAAAATACTCGAGAATACATACACAAGCACACAATCTCTCTCCCCAACATTATCTCACCTATTGTGAATATTTTCTTTACAAGACTTTAAAAAATAAATCAGTGCAAACAACCCCAAAGAACTCAGCCTCGGCTCTTATTTACCATTGGCACAATGACTGCTGACTAATGACAGGACAGTTCTAGCTTTCCACTTTCAATTGAAAATGACTTATGCAATTGGATTGAAAAGATAAAGTAATCTCCCAAATTTGTTTCCCCAAGATCATTAATAAAAGTTAACAGCCGCTGAAAGGAGAAACGATAACATAGAATGCCAGAACATTTAATCGTGATTACATGCCAAGTGTCTTTTCTTTTACAAAGAGATTTTTGTCTTGAAAGCAAAGAAAAACCGTCTGGCAGAAAGCATTTTTCTGTCCAGTATCTTAGCCCTTATATTAGACAAAGGTTTTTGCCAACATCATCTTTCTTCCTCAAAGATATATTGCATCTGGTTGTCTCTTGAAGTCATTTTTTTTTAAAATCCAGATTCTTTTGTATACCTTGTTAGAAATTTTCAAAAATTCAATTGCAACAAATATTCCTGAGAGAGACTAAAGAATATACTGGTCGAAACATCATGCTAAAGCAAAGCCCACTACACTAGATTGTTCGTCAGGATGCTCCATAGTATCGATGTTCTTTTGCCATACAGCACAATTTACCAGGATGGTCTTTTGTTTTTATGGCATCTGCATTCCCAAGTCCTGTAGCCTGGAGGGCGGGGGGTGTTACAAATGTGAGTTGTCTTCATGCCCCACTACTTACTTGGCTTCCAAATTAGTAATTTGCTGGCAACTGCACCATCAGGTCATATGCAGTAGCCAACTAGACGCATAGTTTTTTTTTGCTGCACTTTTAACTTCCTTCCATAGCTTGCCATATAGTGCAATAATGCAGCCTTCAATAGCAAACTATGTGGTGAGTTCAAAAATAATTAAATTATTTAGAAACTTAATATATCTATACAAACTGACTGCAGGAGGCATAGAAAAAGTTGATCATCAAGATGTTCACTGCTAACTTAAACCAAAACCAGTTGGTTAGAATTTTAACCAGACATGACAATCACAAAAATATATACAAATGCGTGTATGTGTGTGTATCTAATCTAATCCAATCTAAATCTAATCTAAACTTATTTATGAATAGAACTTTGTGTGTGTGTGTGTGTGTGTGTGAGACCTATAGACTCCAAGACGGCTGAACCAATTTTCTTGAAAATTTACACAGTTGTACTATAAACGTCTGCGAGTGTTCTTAGCTAGGTTTTGTGTCGAGGTACCTCCAATAAATATTGAAAACCAATAATCGAAAAAAATCGGGTTATAGAAGGAGTGGTCCGATTTTAATCAAATTTGATACACTCATAGACAAAGACATAAGAAACGATATTCAGAAGTTTCAAGGTTGCAGTTTTTACAATAGTGCAGAAAATCGATTATATATATATATATATATATAAAGGCAAGATGTTTGTGTGTGTGTGTCTATCTGCCTGTATGTCTGTATTTTTTTCAGCCCTTTTATTTTCGTTTTTGCTTCAGGTTTGGCTCTAAGTAGATATAATTGTAGTGCTTAGTCTCAGCCATGATACCACTTACTCAGAGGACTTATTTAGCCTTCAAAATGAAGTTTACAACGAAAAAAACTTATTTGATATCGATACCAGGAAATGAAAATTTGACTTACATCCATTCATTTTTCTTTCAGTCTACGGTTTCGCTTTAACTGGAAACAACTATTGCTTTTTAGTCTTTCGTGCCAACGTCCAAAGAGTCTGAGCTCCAGGACCATGGATTAGTTTTAAAGCTTTCATTACAGCCGAGCAATGCCGGGCTATACTGCTAGTACATATATAATAAGAGAGAAGAGTTTGAGTCTGGTGGTGCAGTTTTAAATTCAAACTAAGCCAATAAAAGTTTTATAGCTAATGGGACACAATGGCACTGTCATGATAAGAAAATCCACAAAAGTAAAATGGACTGTGAATGACAGGGTTGGAAATATTTTATGATAACCAGCAGAGCATAAAATTTCACATCTACTAAGTAGCCATTCACTGATCAAAAGAAAGAAAAACAAAATCTGTTAGGATCCAAGTACCAATTGGCCTGAAATAAAGCTCCAGTCACAGACATATGTAAACAGAGTCACATATAGAATTATTAGTTTGGTTAGTTGCAAGCTGCATGCAGTGACCTAGAGATGGTAGGAAACAGCTGTGATTCTGGCTGGTCAAAGAGAAGATCTGGTCAGTTAGTATGTCATGAGAGAAAACAAGTAGCAGCAAAGTTCTTCCAGGTACCACCCAATAATCAGACTGTGTCAAGTGAATAAACAACTTGAAAAAATAACCTAATATATTTATTGTAAACAGGATTCAGGTATTTTCTCTCTCTCTCTCTCTCTGACACATCAAGAGAATTAAATTTTTGAGAAAGAATTATTTACATGTAGACTATTGTCCTCATCTTCATTGTTACCACAAAGTTTTCGCCATTGTACACTCTAGTTCAGAGTATTCTGAACTAAAGTCTTTATTTAATCTACAGAGCAGGTGAAATTAACAGTCTACCCACCTGGATTAAATAAAAGGATTTAGTTCAGAATTACCTGTAGGCTCTATTAACATCAACAAGCATTTGATGAAATCTGGAGAGCAGAAAAGTCAAAATGACAGCAACAAAGATGAGGACAATGGTCTGTGTGTAAATAGTATATGCGCATTGTAATGCAGTGGATATCAGCTCAGAACAAGAAATCAGGGAGCCGAGTTTGAATTCCAGTTGAATTCTATGCATTCACTTACACGCAAATACTCTTGAAAAAAATATTAATTCGTCTCTTCCCTCCAATTAACAGGACAGTAGTAGTTGGAAACATAAATAAAACTTCTATAGGGCATAAAGTGAGGGATCGGTTTTCTATTGATATGAAGTAATAAACTGATACCCCACTTAATACCTTATAATAATACATTTCTTCACCCTCTAGCTATGAGTCAAATAACAAAACAGATTTGGTTCTATAGCCTTAGCTGGCAACCAGTCTACTGCAGAAAGTAATGGCAACCTACTGTGGGATAATCTTCTGCCCAGTCAGTCGGGTCTCTTGAGACATGATCGCCCAAACATGTATCACGTATGGCACTTAACTGACTGAAGTGAATTGAAATATGGATTCATCTTGTCTATGAAAGATAGGGAACTTACTACTCTTTATCACTGGTGAGGTTATGTTTACACGACTGCTTGAAATAAAGGAGTAACCGAGAGTCTCCTCCTATCCCCATATAGAATCCAGACATCTGTTGAGGTCTACTTGGTGGCTGAAGCAGTTGCGTTTTTATCATTGGCACCAGTAATCAATAATCAAACTAGATAAAAAGCCAGAATTTCAAACAATATACAATGAGCTGGCATTACAACTAGGAGGTCACTTTCCTGAGCTTCAAGATGTACAACTAGTGCTATTATAAAATATATATGATGTAAGGTGTTAGAAAAAAAAAAAAAAAAAAGGTGGGGTAGCATTTTTCTTATTTTCTAAGATAAGTAATAGATTGAGAAGAAATAAAAACCATTAATCAGTTTCATCTTACCCCTAAAATTTACTAGTGTTGTAAGATCAATCTTCACTTGATGATCCAATGTAATACGAGGGTCATTCAATAAATAAGGTGAATCTTTCAGTATAAGGACTTCTAATACAGATAGAAGCTTACTTTTTTTTAACTTTTCAACATAGTCTTCCAGCAGTGTCACACACTTTTCCCATCTGCACACAAGCTTCTGTATTCCCTCAGCGTAAAAATCTTTGAACTTATGTCTCAAACAATCGCTCACAACACTTTTGACTTCGTCACTTTCAAACTTTGTGCCTCTCGTGAACGCTTTCAAGGGACCAAACAGGTGAAAGTCTGAAGGGGCAAGGTCTGGGCTGTAAGGGGGATGAGGGAGCAGTTCCCAGCCCAGCTTATTAATGGTCTGCACCATTTGGGCTGCTGTGTGAGGCCTTGCATTGTCTTGATGCAAGATGATTCCATATGACCAATGACCCCTGCATCTGTCCCAACAGATTGGCTAAAAGTTCTTACAATGTCATCCACTGTCACCCTTCTGTCAGACTGAATGAGGTCATTGACTGATTCGATCACCTCACTTCTGTAGGCCTCCCAGGCCTGTCTTCATCCTCAACACTGCTTCGAGCTTCTTTAAACAATTTAACCCACTTGTAAACATTTTTTTGGCTGAAACATGTGGAACCATACACAGCTGACATTCTCTTATGAATTTCAACTGGTTTGCACCTTTCAGCAACCAAAAACTTGATAACTGACCTCTGTTTAATCCTGGAGAATGCTTCTTGGTCGGCCATCTTTGAAAAAAAACTTTGGAGAGTTTTGGAGATTAACAATCTGCAAAAAAAATAATCCCTTTGAAAAAGAAGTAAAGGAAAAAAATTTTACAAAAAATGTAAGCTTCTATCTGTATTCAAAGTCCTTATACCAAAAAATTCACCTTATATATTGAACGACCCTTGTATATTACCTTGAACAGTGATGAACAGGGCAGATGTGATTGACAGCTATATCTGGTCGTAAATAAAGTCAACAAAGTGACAACTGAAAAAGCAAAAATGTGTGGGCGAAGAGCCATGGACATGTGTGAATGTTAAGACGATATAAAGTCTAGGATTTTGGCTGAAGTGACCCCAGCTGACTTCCGACAGCTCCCTTTCATGTGTGAGTGTGAACTCTCTTCGAATGCCCTCCTGCCCTCTCCACACAAGCATCACCATTGAAGAATAAAAATATAAGATGATATTTTTTATTTATACAGATACATGTTCCTCATTATTTTCCAGCAGTGGTATATAACACCAATATCATGGCCTTGTGTTAGATATCTTAACCATGATCAAGCAGATTCTTTATTCTAATTTCTCAAATGAACAAGAGCAAAAGAATATTAACATCTCCATCAAGCCTTATAGACATTTTCAAAAAAGTGACCTGGATATTAGCCAAAATATAGGTATAAAGTGATAGGTAAAACGAACAGGAACTACTAACGGCTCAAAGCTTGTCTAATTGGTGAAGCAGTAGACTTGTGAAGTGATCTGATTAAAGGTTTATACTGTTTGTAAAGAGAACATTCTAGGTGACTGTGTGTTGCAGAATTATATTGATGATTTCCTTTGATTAATGGCATATCAACTACTGTGGCAGGCATAATGGCTATCGGCTCCGAATGAGAAATTGGAGAGCCAAATTTGAATTCCAGCTGGATTTGTTTCGTTCACTTACACACAAATACCCTTGGGAAAGGCATTAGGCCATCTCTTCTTCCCCCAGCTATGGACTGAATATCAGGACAGATTCGGTTCTTGGTTAGCAACAAGTCTAAACCAGAAAGTAATGGCAACCTACTGTGGGGAAATCTGCCTTGAAACAGGCACGATCACCCAAGTATGTATTACATATGGCAATTAACTGACTGACAACTGATGGGTCATTTAATGCCAAAATTTAATTTCCTTTGGAGCTTTGAAGTAATAAAAATGTTATTCTGCTTTCACAATTGAATACATGGTAAATGATACTCAACTTTTATTTATATACATATTTGAGTGGACATAATTACTAAAAGGTCTATTTGTCGATATGTCTGTTTTATGTTAAAGTTATACTTTGAAAATACAGTTTGATTTCTTTAAGAAATTATTGGATATTATATGGATTAATGTCATGAGAGTTATTTCATGTTGGTAGATAAATTTTTTAGTGACACATCAACACCTTGATGGGCTATTTAATGCCAAAATATTTCCTTTGGAGCTTTGACATAATAAAAATGTTATTCTGCTTTCACAGTTGAATGCATGGTAGATGATACTCAGCTTTTCTGTATATACATGTTTGTGTGGATGTAATTACTCAGAGCAGCAATATGTATATTTTATGCTGTAGTTTATCAGTATTATACAGTTTGATTTTGTAGTAAAAAAAAAAAAAAAAAAAAAAAAAAAAAGATGAATGATGATGGGGGGGAGGCTAAAAAGTGCAGTGCAATGCTCGCTCGCCAGCAGGCCAGCTGTTCTTTCTCTGGTCACCTCAAGAAAGGTAGATGTGAAACAGACACCAACTAAGCCGCTGTTACTTCCTCTTTGTCAGTCTGGCTGTCAATGCACAACTTCGACACATGCAATCCACCGAGAAAAACCCTGTTCTCCCAGCAACGCTGGCACCCGCTTTTTATGCCGTTCCAAGACAGCCAAAAGTTGCACGTGTGCAAATATCGTCTAGTTTTGGATGAGATACGCACGCATAAATTGTGTCTTCAATAGCGACCCTATTTCTTTTTTGTTATTGTCTTACAGGCAAGACATGTTTGCGCTCGTTTTGAATTCTGAGGGAAGTCATGTCTTTCATTACAGATTTCTTTAAGAAATTTTAAGATATCATACAATTTAATGTCATAAGTTCTTTTATGTTGGTTGTTTGGTTGATTTTGTTTTGGGACATATCGATGACATTTTTAATGCCAAAATTTAAATAATTTCAACGCAATTTTATGGTTTCAACTAAATATATAGTCTAAATTGGTATTGCTGGTAATGTATTTTTATGCGTTCATAATGTTCTGTTTTCTTGTAGTCACTAGTGATGGGGTGTAGGCGCTGTAGCCACTAGTGATACTTCATCAAAATTAACTTTAGCACCTCTTATCTTCGACTGTATTGTGTTGACCATTGTTTAGGGATTTAAGTTGATGGTTCTAAGTGGGTTGTTAATCTGTAATATAAGATTTTAGGTTTTGGCCTTTGTTTTACTTTTTGTTTTTGTAGTTGGTGGTGCAAGGACTTTCCCTTTTTTGTTTCAATTGGTCTAATGAATCAACTCAATTTTTTTGTTTTAATTTGATCTGTGTCTTTGGAGTGTTATGCTTTTATTTGCTACTTGTTTTGGTTCTTTAATGGTATCTCTCTCTTGAGTCCCTAAATGATGGGTATTCTATTGAGTGGGATGGGTGGGTGGGGGGAAGATTAGAAATCTTTGTGATTTATTTCATGGGCATTATTCTTTATGGGGATCGGGGCTTTTTTTTTTTTTTTTTGGTATCTTTAGAAGGCGCTCTTTAAATTAGGTATAATTTCTCAAGATGTTCTGACCAGTAATTGTTCTTTTATATTAGTTTCCCCTTTATCTAAATTTTTTTTTTTTTTTTTTTCATGAATTTAAGCAAATCATTTGGACTCACTTGCATCATATTTTCGTATTTATCATTATTAGTATTTTGGAGTGATCTGTGAGTCGGTTACACTTTTTATAGAATCTTTCATGGTTTTCTATACTTTCTAGTGTGATTTATAGTCATTATATTTTTTCTTACTCTGCATCTCACATAATCTGGGGTGCATGCTGTGTGGTTTCTCACAACTCAAGGTCACATGGTCCAGTTCGTTAGTTCCAGTGACTTGACCCAAAGAGTTGTGAGTTGAATACCTGGCTACAGTAGTAGTGAACAAATAACTTAGAGAGTTGAATTAAATGGAAATAACTATATGGCATCTGGAAGTGGCATCACATATGGAATGAGAATGATATATCTCCAGTGATTGGAATAAAGGGTTCGGTTTGAAATTCCTGGCACCTGAAAAACAATGGAGCATACAATGGCCTGAAATGTCGTAAATATGACAAAGATGAGGACAACAGTCCAAACCATATAAATATGTCATTTCATAAGTATAGACGACAGAGTTCCATAAATGAGATGTGCAAGAAAAAAAAATCATTAGCACAGAAGTTATGCTTACATACAGTCATTTCAATGGTAAAACGATGAAATCTTGCTGCCAATCTAATCAGCGAGGCACAATTGAGAAATGAGGTTTCTTGATTTAGGACTGACAAAGCAGATTTTCCCCCACAAAAGGTTAACTTTTCTTTCTGCAATAAACTAGCTACTAACCAAGGCAATAGAACCCAGTCTATCCTGCTATTCAACCCATAGGGAGGGAGGAAAAAAAGAAATGGACTGTTTCCAAGGGGGGAAATGTAACAAACCTGACTGTAATTCAATTTCTGCTCACCAATTTCTCATTCTGAGCTGATACCCCACTGCACCAAACAGTCAGTCAGTTAAGTTCCATACGTGATACATGCTTTGGGCGATCATGTCTTGAAAGAGACTTGACTGACTGGGCAGAATATTTTCCTGAAAAAGGTTGCCATCACTTTCAGCAGCAGACTGGTTGCCACCAAAGGCTATAGAACACAATCTGTCCTGCTATTTAACTCATAGCTAGAGGAAGAAGTGATGGATTAATACTTTTCCCAAGGATATTTTTGCGTAAGTGACTACAACAAATTCAATTGGAATTTAACCTCAGCTCTTCGATTTCTTGTTCCAAGCCGATATTCACTGCACCACAACTATTGTTAAATTCATCAAGTTTAACTACTGTATTTAATACTTCCTGTTACCTTAAGAGTGGAATATCTCATTATCTTAAATAGGGGATACAAGGATGCATGACCGAGAAAGTTTTTTATATTACATTGCCCTATAATAAGCCAAAAATTGTAGTATATTTAATTTCAAACTTAATGTCACCAATTCAAAGGATATAGTTCCAGTTTATATATATATATATATATAATCGTATCTTCCCAAGCAAGGCATTTTAGTGTCACTGTTTTGCAGGGGGGTTACATAGGAGGAAAGTTATGAGAAAGAGTGACAGGTTATAGGGGGTGTCAGGAAGTGGGTAAGAGAAGGATCAGAATACTGATGAGAGTAGTGCGACCGGAGAAAGGAGCATGAGAGAAAGGATACAGGTTAGTGAGATAGATGACTATTGACTTTACATTTAAATTCTTGGAGATTGTAGTTGTCATGGAAACAAGTATATGGAAGGGAATTCCACAGGCGGGAAGTGCGAGAAAAGATGAGGATGATGCCAAGTGATATTGTTGTGACAACACTTGACTGTTCAAACACGTTTATGGAAACCAGAGGGAAAAATAAAAAAAGGTTGACACTGTCAAAAGGACATAATGCAGCAGCTGGAATAAAAAAAATATCTAAAAAGTCATTTGTAAAAATATAATTAAGAAATATGTTGTCATTTTTTATAACACAAATAAAACTAGTTCAAGAATAACCTTTCATTACTTTAAGTTTACTTATAAAATCTATTAGAAAATTGAAATTAGATATTTAAACTTTGGAGATGAAGAAGTATTTACATTATTTTAGACTGCTGTCCTCATCTTTATTGCCATATTTATGATGTTTTGACAGTTGTACACTCCAGCCATCTTCAGGTGGTAGGAATTTTGAACTGAATCCTTTATTTCGATCAGTGAGGTATATCCTTCTCATTCCATGTGCAATGCCACTTCTGGTAGCCATGTAGTTATCTTCCTTTAACTTAACTCACTAAGTAATTTGTTCACTACTGCTGTAGCCTGGTATGGAACTTACAACTATTTGGGTCAAGTCACTGGAACTAACAAATGTGTATATCCACTGGGTCATGTGAGGAATGAGAATGATATACGTCAGTGATCAAAATAAAGGGTTTGGTTAAAAATTCATAGCTCCTGAAGAAGGTCAGAATATACAATGGCCGAAACATCATAAATATGGCAATAATGAGAAAGAAAATAGTCCAAACAATGTAAATAATAAAATTAAATAGATATGCATTTCTGACTTGGTGGTGAAATACCAAACACAGACACACACACACACTGTTCTAAACATGGTTCATTGACTGACACCACACTCAGAGAAATTATATTTTAATTAAAAAAAAACATAATTTATTAATCAATGAACAGTTTCCACGTTTTATGTTACAAAGATTTTTCTTTAAAATATTGTGTCAAGGTGGCACCAACCAAACTTGTTTTCTTAATATCACTTCCGTACTCACTTACTCTAATGGACCAAAAAAAAAAAAAAATGTGCTTCTGTTATTCGTCGATAGATTTTTTTTACATAAACCTTCACAGGTTATGATCATCAACAAAATGCTTCCTTCAAACAACTTGAAGAAAACTTTAAATATTCACCAACTTATACAAAACCATATAAAAGAAGTTTGCATAAGAGTTCAGAGACAAAGTCAGGGTCCGATCTAAAGTCAGTGTTAATTTCGAATGCTGATTTTTTGTAGCAGGCAAGCGACTGAATGACAAACTCAACAAATTTTTCAAACTTGTTACAAAGCACATATTACAAGCGTTTTTTTAATCTCTACACAAGAAATTTCATAATTATTTTGTAGCATTGTCCAGATTTCAATCTCAAGAATTGATTCTGATTGAGAAAAAAAATATTTGTCTGTACAATTTATTTACATATTCTTCCACCTTCCTCAAATGTATACGATATAGATAACTCAAATTAAAAAAAAAAAAACTTCAGAAAATCTATGGAATAATGAAGTTCAGAAAATATACTAAGGCCATGTCTACTTTCCTCCCCTCTGCTGTCCGTAATTTGACTCTCATGGGTCTCTCACTGGCCATCTTGGTGTGACCAAAATTCAAAGACCCTCGTGTCGAATTGGGTTTCTGTTTTGTTTGAAATATTCTTAGTCTTTTTTTTTTTTTTTCAAATTTTAAGCTTTCCATGTTTAATTGGTTTTCTTTAATTTTTGATTTTAGCAGAAATCTCTTGACTGGCATATTGCTAGTTTGTTTCTTTCTTTCTTTTTTGTCAGCCAAATATTAGTCTGTCTACTTTCCTCCCCTCTGTTGTCCGTAATTTGACTCTCATGGGTCTCTCACTGGCCATCTTGGTGGGACCAAAATTCAAAAACCCTTGTCCCTTGTTCAGGATGTGTTTTCCGGCTTTCTCTTTTCCAATCTTTTCACTATTACGTAACCCCCAGCACATCAGTGGCATTACTGCCTTGCTCGGGGTGATACGATTAAAAAAAAAAAAAAAAAATATAAATCACCTAAAATTAAGCATTAAAAACAAAGCAGAAGTGATGCTATGCAGGGTGAAAGAAAAATAGGGCTCAGATTCTGTGTAGATTAATTTTCTTTATCAACAGCCATTTGAAAAAAAAAGTAAAAAGAAAAAAAAAATCAAAGGAGATAATGCTTTTGACTCTCTAGTCAGAAAGATAGAAAATGATCCATTATGATTCAAAAATATGCAAACCTAAATATATAGCAATTTTCCAGTTTTTTGCTTCAAGTGATTTTTGTTGGTAACAATTCAACCAGTTTTAAAAAGTGTTAATTTTTTTTTATTCTCACTTTCATAAATTTATCTTTTTATGGCATCATTAACTTTATATTCCTGTAAATTTTACTTAATCGCATACATATGAATGTTAACTGACAACCAATTTCCTTTAGTAACTGTTTATGAGGTTTTACCAAAAATAACTGTTTATAATTTCAACTCAAAAATTCCAATAAAAATAAAGTTTGCTACAAAATCTCATTTTTGAAAAAAATTGTCTTTTTGATTTCATTTAAAAATAGAAACGATCAAAAGATGGGCTTTGTTAGATTAATGTGCTTATAAACTTTTTTGCAGGTTATTTAAATATTTTTAGAATGTAAGAATTTTTGAGAGATAATGTTTACTGATACAAAAATCTTAATGGCAGGAGGGGGGTGGATTCATACCTTTCCCCAAAGGTAGGTAACCCCACTCAATTTTTGATACTTAACTTTTAAATTGAATTTTTTAAAATAAGTTGTCATGAAACTTTTATTTTAGCTTTAATTGAAAGCTAAATGTTTAAATTTACTATTTCCGGTAAGCAATTATTTGGTGTATTTCAAACAGAAGTTAATTTGATTCTAAAAGTTTTCAGTCATTTTTGAGTGATTGACATTTGTAAACAAAAGTTAATTCTTGGTTTTAAAAATTAGCAAATTTGAAGTTAACTTAATCTGATTTACACAAACATTACTTGTTTATAGCATGAAAATTTTTTAATCACCAAGGTGCAGATGACATCTGGCTGTCAAGCTAAGTATAGTCCATCAGAATTGACATAATTGTCCAAATTTTTTCCATGTAAGAAGAAACTGTGAAATATGTGACCTTTTAATATAACATAGAAAAACAATATATCCTCTCATAAATGAAGATTTATAAATTTTGTATATTATTATAATTAAAGAAAAAAATAAAATTGTAAAAATTCATTATTCATCAGACTATATATATATATATATATATATATATATATATATATATAAGCAATTAAAAGCTTATCTAATTAAATAGATTAAAAAATAGAATATGCAATAAAACTATTCCGAGCAGATTTTTAGAAGAACAGATTTTCAGAAGAACGGTCAACTGTCCAAAAATAAATAAATAAATAAAATAAATTATTCACATTCACCAATGAGTCCTGAGCCTAAGTAATAAAAATTTTTTCGAAACAATATCTCAAAATTTCATGAATTTATGGAGGGGAGGAGTAACAAATGTTATTTTTTTTCTTTAAAACAACCAAGATTTTCTAAAAGTAATTTCATTTGTGAAAACGTCTTGAAAGTTTCATTAAAATCCAACGATAATTTAATTTTCTCAAGAATTTCTAATCTAAATCAATGTTTTTTAAAAGAAAAAACTGAGTTAATATCACAATCACATTCCCTTGAAAACTCTGGTAACAAATTCGTTACTCGCTGATGAAAAACAATTTTAATAAAAAAATTACAAAATAACTTAAAGAAATACTTTCATCTTGTCACTTAATAAAAACGAAGTTATTTTCATTCTGAATATCTAAGTTTTAAGGCCTTTTTTTTCTTCATACGATGCTGTTTTTTTTCAACGAATTGGTGGAGGTACCTATGAAGTTTAGACTGTAGTAAACATTTGGAGGGAGATATTGATACAAGTCTTACTAACTAACCCATAGGAAGGAGGAGGAAGATTCAGCATACCTTCCCCCACCCCCACCCAAAGGTATTTGCGCATAAGTGAATATCGAACTTGACTGCGATTTCCAATTCCGCACCTTGAAGACAGCACCTGTATTTCCAAGTGGTCACCCATCTAGGTACTGATCAGGTAATTTCTGCGACCGTTAGACAACCGGTATTTCAACCTGATATGGCCATAGACCTTCAGAGGATGGGGCCCGATAATTGATTTAACGAACACGACTCTCCCGACGCGAATCCAAAAAAAAAAAAAAAATAGATTAAAGTATTTTTAATTTATTTTAATTCCTGTTGCAAATTAACTAAACAGATTAAGTTTGCTGAATGGAAAACCAACAAAAAAAGTTCTATCAAAATAAAATAGGAATACCTTTTTTGAGTGATTTTGGTCAAATTTTAAGTGTGTATACTCAGACTATAAGAGAGAAAGTCTGTCTGTAGTGAAGTAAAAGATTGTGAAGAACTTTTCATCGCCTTCTATAATTGACGGTTTTGGTTGATGTTTGAGAAACTAAACATTGATAGTATTTTATTTTTATTTTTTAGGATTAAGTGACGTAAATTTCTTAAAGCATTGTCAAATAAATAATGTAATTCATTTTTGAACCCAATCAACGGTTGTAGAAAATAAAACCGACCTGAGCCTGGCACTAAAAATTCACAGAGAGAGAGAAAGGAGGGGAGGGAAAAAAAAAGGGAAACATTAAAGAATTTAAAGCTGCTTCCCCACAAAAGTGTGGGGGGGGGGGCAACAAAGCTCATTTATAAAATCTTCAAAAAATTCATTTCAGCAGACTTTTTTTTTTAGTTTGAAACTTATTCTCCGAGAAATTTTGGTGGGACTAATAATTACTAAGACTAAAAAAGAACTTCTTTCTCAACTAATTTTTTAGTGAATTCATTTTAAAATTTACTTCTTTAAACAAAAAAGTAAATAAAAAAAAATCTGGAAAACATATGGAGAGAACGGTCCGAGGTTTGGTTAGTTTATCACCAGGCGATTAGCGGAAAAATTCGTCAGTCACACGTGTATAGAAAAAAATCTACGAAAAATACTTTGATGACATTTTTAAATTTAGTAATTTAAAAATAAATTACTACAATGTTAAGTTTACTTTTTATTTTTAATGATGTTTATTCCAAGAGTTTGTAAAAAATTTAAATGTCATTTACACGACGTCAACAACATAAGGTCACTTCAAGGACTGTTTGTGAAATATGATTTAAAAAGCTTTAAAAATGTTGAAAAAATAATAAAACCGAAAAATACTGTCGTACACGACGAGTGAATGGAAACAAAAAAAAAAGCCATTGCGGAAACATCTTGTGGTGTGTCGAATTGTTGGATGATTTTTCGTGTCGATGACTTTTAGTTTTAATTTTATTTTTAAATATTTTTTTACTTTCTTCCAGTCCAATCCTCTCTTCTTAAGAAAAACAAATACTTTTCCATTCGTATCTTTTCCCATGACACTACTTTTCTTACTCCGTTAAAGCCCCATTTGCTGCAAAGTTAGACATTAATTTTTATTCAACAACTGACCTTAATTTATTTTTAAAAGAGTAAACCATCCTCCCACGGTACACATGCACCAAAAAAAGAAAAAAGAAATAAAAATAAAAGTAACTTTAAAGGTATTTTTAAGTTAAGAGTAAAGAAAGACTTAAATTAAGTGATCACAGAATGTGTGAGTTAAAAAATCTGATTTAAAAACATTGAAAAACAATACCAAAAATAATAATATAGTTCCCAAATAACGCTGAATGCTGATTTTCCTAGCAGACACATAATCCGATCTTCGTTAAAAAAAAAAAAAAGGTCACGCACTGGGTGACCGATATAGTTGATTGCGTTTTGAAGTGGTCACGAATCGAGGATTCCCTAAAAACTTCCCTTTTCCTTCTCTATGTGAAAGATTGGCGCAACATATTCCCACCTCAAAGTGGGCGTTCGACCAAATAACGCAGACTTGTATGAATAATAACAACAACAGGTCTTCTACGTTGCTTTTTAAAACGGGCTTGTTTAAACAGCTGAACAGTTTTTTGTTTTGTTTTTATCATTGTTAGCCTATAAAAATGATTTCGATTTCAGAGTTTTATATTGTAAAAGAAAAGTAAAACTAATAATGGACATTTCATTTGTGAATTTGACGACATAAAACCATCTGAAATCGTCAGTGAGGTTTCCGGTTTTTATAAAGCATGAAACTATCAGTAAGTATTCCAGGTTCAAACAGTACATTTCAATAACAGGGATACAGGCCAAAAAAGTCTCTAAAAATGTCATAGCTGAAGAGGATTCAAAATAAGTCTTTGAAAATATAGCCATCGTCGCTGGAGACATTAATTTCAAGAAAGTTGAATATTTTATAATCAAATTTTTGAAGGTATTGATTTCTGTTTGCAACTAAAAACAGAGAGAGAATGAATGGAACAAGAACAAGCACCTGCAAATTAGTTTTTTTTTTTTTTTAACTGAGTAGACGAGAAAGAGAAGAAATTATTTCATTCCTTTCTACACAATACCACTAATGATTTTTTTTTCACTTGGAAACCTATCAAACGTTTATTTTCTGACATCCAAAAAATTAAATGATTGTGAGTAAAAATAAAAAGATTCAAGTCCACGAGATTTTGACAATTTGAGCTTTCCAGTGAGAATCGACAGCTCATTAGGGTAGCAATTGTCTATGAAAGAATTAATTGATCTATGGGTAAGCAGTTATTTTGTCTGTTCATAGTGCCTTTCTTTAACTCTCCTGTTCAATAGACATTTAATCTGAATCATTTTTTCTTAATGTTTTCAGTTAAAGTATATGACCTGATTATGAAACAAAAAAGTTATTGTTAATGTTTGTTATCCATTCGTAAGTGCATTTTTTTGTGTCTCTCTCTAGTTGCAAATTTTACCATCGACAATTAAAAACTGAGAAAGGGGGGGGGAAACAAAAAACTAAGGAACCAATATTTTTACTTTTTGTTGTTGAAGCGGTTAAAAAGTTCAAAAATAAACTTCAACAACTCATTCGATTTGACTAAAAAGTTACATAGAAAATAAATCCGTTGTAAAACCGCAACTGAAAGTTTCATGATCAAAATATGATCAAGCTTCTAACAATCAATTCCCAAAATAAAAAAAAATCATTTAACTTTTACTTAACTACCTTTTTTTTTTTTACTGCTTTTACAAAGCTCGCCAATTTTTGGCATCGAATGTTTTATTTGTGGTTCACAGCTTAAATGAGTTGAATACTGATACATTTTTTTTTTTACACTGTTGTTAGTGTTACACTTAATTTTTTTGTGCGTGTGTTTCTGAATGAAGAATGTGATTAATAAAAAACAATGTAACGCAGAAGTTTTGTTGATTGTTTCAAAAAGAGACCTGTTATATTTCGTTACATATTTTTTGTTGAAGTCGTGTATATTTTTGGTCAATCACTTTAACACAGGGGACAAAAATAAAAAAAAGACAAAGGAAACAGTAATTTGATTTCCAGAAAAAGTTAAAAAAAAACGAGTTTTGAAAAAGAAAAACATTTTTCTACTTCAAAGTTTGAAGTAGAAAAAACACACACGCATTTTCTGACTAACATTCAGAAAAAAACTAAAATGCTCCATTCAATTCTATGGGCCCCTTACATTTATTACTGAACTATGTAACTTTGATTCTAACCAAGTGGCTTACACGATAGTACTGTACTAAAAAGAAAATGAATCGATACAAACAATACAAAGAAATAACCTGACTATATTTCTTATTGTGGCCAAAATTCGAGTTTTCTAAGACGATTTGTTATAAGGAAAGAGAATATAAATCAAGGGGGGGGGGTGAACATTTTCCTAAAGTTTCGATTAGAAATAAAAATTATCCAAGACGACCCCCAGGTAATAAAACCTGGTAACCTTGCCATTCAGAAAAAAAAAAAAAACACAGAACATAGTTGGCTTCAACATCGTCTTTTACTTTCTTTCTTCATTCATCCTGAATGTCTTTGCTTTTCTTTCTATCCATTTTTGTAGTACGTTCAATCCAAGTTATCAATAAAATCATGAATTACTTCCAGACTAACTGCAAGTAGTAAAAGTAAAATAGACACCCACCTTTTTTCCGCAATTTTCACACAAATTAAATAAATTTAAATACAGGAAATCTTTATTTTTATTTATTTATTTTTTTTTTTACTTGAATGGATCAAGAAAAAAAAATCCCGAAAAACAAACGTAGTAAATTAAAAAAAAAATGTGTAAACTATAATCGAATCTCATTTTGTCACGGATGTTCCTCATTCATTAAACACATCTTTTGATCTTTAAAATAAAAAGGCAATTTAATAATTTTTGACTGCGGTTTTATTTTTAAGAGTACTGAAGACAAGACAAAAAAAGGGACAGTCGTGTTTGCCGGGAAAGAAGTTGAAAGATGCAATGACCCATTTCGATGTCAACTGATTTTTTTTTAATCAAGTTATTTAATTTTATTGTTAAAAACCGAAAAGAAAAGACAATCTCATATGAAAATATGTCATTTCAAATTTTTGACACCACTATTTTCCAAGTCAAAGAGAAATTAAATTTTAAAAAAAAAAAAAAACTGAAACAGTACATTTTAACGAAAGAAATCCGATTAATGAAAAGTGAAAAGATGCTGTTTGCGTTTCATCATTTGTCATAAATCGTGCTTATGACAAACTGAGAGCTAGCTATTATTTTCAATCATGCATGCAAGTTTTCTTCATTTAAGGCTTTAAGAAAAAAAAAAAAAGGTCTACTAAAAAAAAGGTCTACTAAACTAAAAAGTTTTAAGTCGCATCAGCTGGGATTTTGTTTCTCACTTAAAAAAGAACTCGTAACCAACACGTAAGAAAGACAATTAAAAAAAAAGTGATTCTAAAAAAAATCCGTTTGTTTTGAAATTCATAATTTTCGAAAATGAGCAGTTTTCTTAAGAAAAATTAATCGAAAAATTGAAAATATTTTTTTGGCCTCGCAAATGCCTTTTTGAAATTTGGATACTTTTTTTTTTGCTTCTTCGTCTAATCGCGAATCGCTGAGTATAGTAGTTAATTTACATTTTCTATGTTTTTGACATGCCTGAATCATGAAATAAATAAAAAAAAAAAAACCGGCGCAAGCTTTTATTTTGCTTCTTTTTAAAATTAAAAACTTGGTATTTAAAAAATTTAAAAAAAAATGAGAATGCAGTCGTAAGCGGATTTGTTCGAAACTTCAATTTTTTTTTCTAGTATTTAAATTCGTTAAAAAAGTTACCCCCACCCAACATTATTTGTAAATTTATTTTGTTTGATGTTATCTTTTGAAAGGGTTTTCTTTTCATGAATTGATTTTGATCCCTAAACCGATTAATTAGGTTTAAAACAAAAAAAAAAAAAACGCATCCTTTCACAGATCAAAATTTCAAATAATAAAAAAAAAGAAAAAGCATTATACTGATAATTAGTTCCATGCTTTTTTAAATTAGTTATTAATTTAAGTCATAGTTTTAACGATCAGAAAAAGGACGGAAGAAGACACGTTTATTGTCCTGTAGGCTGGACTTTTGTTTTCACTTATTTTTATTTTTTTAGAAAACAGAACTTTGTTTTATATTTTCTTTATCATATGTCATAATTTCCGTTTTTGTTATGTAACCAGTATTTAAATTTTGGTTTGTTTTTGTTTTTTGCTTTTATTGAATGGTTAAAAAAAAATATATATATGAATATCCATCCAATTGAATTTTATAATTGTCAAAAGTTTTCATTTGCAAGAAAATTCTGATTAAGGAAAATAAATTCAGACTCATGAGGTCAAAAATTAGAAATCAAACAGTTCGATGACAAAATTAACTTAAATAGATACAATTAAATTCACTTAATCTTTTTTAAGGTGACTTTTCTCCGCTAAAAAAAAAAAAAAAATACACGCACCTTGTAAAATTAAAATGTTTTTTTTTTTTAAAATAAGGACACGTTTCAAATACAAAAGATGTTTTCTAATATTCAGCATGTCATTTTTTTCTGATTTTCGCATACTTTCAGTTAGTTATAAATCAAAACAATATTTTTTATACACTTTTTTTAATATTTAAAAATTTTCCTTCTTTCTGTACAAATAAAAATAAGATCAAGGTTCTGAATTAATTCCCCGTCCCCGGTGACAAATATGAAGTAAAAGAAAAAAAATTAAGACAAGAAGGAGCTATGATAGCGAAATTCAGATCTATATCTGAGACAGAAGAATCGCTTACCCTACTGGTACGATCAGTTTCGGAATGTTTCTGTCCAAGATTAAGAGTCTTGGAATGCTGTGACACCAGGCCTAAAGGTTCGACATCCACGCCTGGTTCCGACATTTTTCCTTCTTGCCGTTGTCAGGTCACGTGATAATGCAGTGCGCCTTTTCGTCCCAAACACCGACTCGAGTTATCTGCCCTTGTCGCCTCAGACGGTGGCGCTGTTCGACACGGAGACCAAGATAGCATTTCCAGGAGGAAAGAAAGGACTTGGTGCGCTGGAGTTTTTAGCCCCACTGGACATTCACAATCAAAGGAAATCTAAATCCCACTCGTTCAAATAAATTAAATGGTGTGTAATGAAATCGGTCTTCTTCATTAAGAATACTATTCCTAGTGCCTGATAAAATTTGGCTCCAGCCTTCCTCCTCGATTATAGAATTATTTTTCGCGCATGATAGTGGTCGGTATTTTAATAATAAAAAAAAGAACTTTGTCAAAATTTCGGAAGCTACTTTTTTTAAGTGAATTAGGCTCTCTCTCACACGGTGATTTTCATAGTAATATTCCCACACTTCTCTATTTCTTCTGGAGCTTTTTGTTTTTGATACAGCTCAATAAAAAAATAAAAATAAATAAAAAGTAAGAAAAAAAAGTTATTGTAATATTTTTTATCGCTATCACAGTCACTTGTTCAAGAAAAGACTCTTTTAAAAAGAGTCTTTTTTTTTTTAGATTTACCTGGTTCAAGTTTTTATTTGTAATTTTATTTTTAAATTTTTAATCTATTTTTTTTTTCATCCGTTTCTATTTATTCATAATTACTTACACTGAGCCACTCGTAAAAAAAAAGTGAAATTGTCAGAATCGAATCTGGAAGCAAGTGGATGTTTATAGCCACACTGATGAGCTGTGATACAGCGAAACAGGCTTGTGTGTGAATGACAATATTTCTATCGATTTAAAGGCCAAGGGCCAAAGGGGGTCCTGTTTATAGATATTATCTGATTAACAGAATATAACTGGATTTCGTTTACATCTGTTTTTCTTATGAAAACAAACCTTTTTGGTAGGGGTACAAAAATATTTATTTATTTGAAATTTAAACGGATGCATTTGTAATTAAAGAACAAAAATTTGTTCAGATTTAAAAAAAAAAAAAAAAAAGTATGTATCCGTTATTCTTCATTTAAAATAAATTGTAATGTTTGTGAATGTGCTTTCAAAAAGTTCCATGGCGGACCTGAAGGAGACTACTACCACCTTTAAATTTGTCACTTTTTTTTTCTCTCTCTCGACTTTTTTTAGTGCAACTTTTATCGATTAAAAACTTTGCGATTGACAAAAAAAAAAAAAAAAATTGTAAAAATTTCAACATTTAAACAATTTAAATGGTGTAGGCTCAGTTTTTCATACAAACTTAAATCGATCCTGTGCAATTAACTTTTTTGCTTGCGCATATTTAACAACTGAATCCTTTGCGAACTTTTTGAATAAAGCTATTCTTAGAGTTTCCGAGGAAGATGCCATCGTAAAAACTGAAGAAAACTTGAAAAAGACAATAACAGGAACAACTACTCGCCCCCCCCCCCCCCCCGGAAAAAAAGCTACCCCAACGCGAGTGGTTCTAAAATGGAGGATCGATTTACTATAACGTTGTATGAGAAACTGAGCCCCCTTTAAAATTGTTTAAATATTGAATTTTTTCCTAATTTTCCTTTTTGATAATCGGAAACTTTGTAATAATCGGTAAGACTACACTGAAAAAAATTTAAAAAAAAATGAAAAACAACAAATTTAAAAGTGTTTGTAGTCTCCTTCAGGTCCGCCAATTCCATAAAGAGTTTTTTTTAATTTTAAAGTAAAGTTAGAAAAATCATTAAAAATATGTATGCAGATATTAGTTATATAAGTTTGAAATTGTGATAATATGATTTGAAAATAAATGCTGTCCAATAATTCTGTAAAGGACAGGAATGAACTTGGCAATGATGTATCCTTTCTGAAAGGATAAGAACTCGTTTTCTCTGTTCAGACAAGTGCCACATCCCAAGAAAGGTCTAAAACAGCTAAATATTTTTTTCTGTATAAAATACAAAAATTATGGCACAAGGCCAAAAAGAGGGTGGTACTCACTATCCTATACCTAGCGAAACACTATCACGACCTAATCACTCATTAACAATTTGCGCATTCACCACAAGAACCCTTCCATCTCCTCTCAAACCTTCATACACCACAATATCACATATTTACAAGGGCGCCTAAAAAAGGTGGAAAACAAACCCATGATGTAAAATGCTAATATATACAAAATATATTTTAAAAGATTTAATGATAATGAAATGAGGGAAGGGGCATGAAATACCCAAAAAAGAAATAAAATACAACATAATTCTTTTAACTAAAATAAAACTACTGTTAATAAGACCCGTCCAACCCACAAAAAAAAGAGTGGCTGCTGTATTCCGCAGGTCTAAAACAGCTAATCTATAATGTAATATATATTCCTTATTTTTTTTACGAGTGGACCAGTCTATTTAAATTTATCTTCTTTGATGGCTATTAATAAAAACAGAAATCCCCTTCTAAATCGATAACAAAATCATTTTTTTTATTCTAACAAATGTCGTGGCACAGTCAGTTAATTGCCATACGTGATACACGCTGACTAGGCAGAAGATTTTCCCGCAATAGATTGCCATTACTTTCGGTGTTAGTCTGGTTGCCAACCAAAGCTATAGAACCCAATCTGTCCTGCTGTTTAACCCATAAATGGAGGAAGAAAAGATAAATGCATACCTTTATTCGAACTCGGCTCTCCCATTCAGAGCCGATATCCATTGCACCACGACGCACAATTCTACTTTCTTTTTTTTAGTTTCTCTATTTTTGACTAGTGAACTATTTGAGTTGTTCATTTTTCTTTTTTTTCTTTTTGAGTGATTTGGTGTGTGGGATCAGAAATTATGGTTTACTTTTGAAAATTACAATAGAAGTTTTCAAAAGTACACCCCCTCCAAAAAAGTGTCTGTGACAATTGAATATATGTAATACTCTGTAAAATGACGATTTTCCAATTTAGATGTGGCACAAGGTTGAAAGTATGGGGGCCCTCTGTAAGGATTGAACTCACTATTCAGTTATAATTAATCTAGCGACATTTTAGCTTACTAACCTTTACACCCCGTCGAAGTGCCTAGTACCCCGACACCCGGAATATAGCGAGGGTCACAGCAGTACTTAGAAATGAGTGAGAAATTAGTTTGTTTTATTTTATTTCTAGATAAAATAAATTCGATGCTTATTATCATTTACGGATCTGTTTTTAAACTTCTTAAATGTTTTTAACATTTTACAGAATAGTGACTACACAGTTTTCAAGTTCTTACAATTTTTAGTTGCAATTTTTACAATTTTCCAGTATTTCCCGATTCCTTTAAGAGTTTCTAAACCTCAAGTGAATAACGATGCTTTATAAATAAATAAAATAAAAACATGAACCAAGAAAAAAATATATATATATTTATTGCATGTTTTAATAGTGTGACTTTTTCTCCGTTAATATACAAGTGTTTTAATTTGCGAAGTTAGCGGTTCAGAGGTCGGACAATAGGTTCCGTTCTTGGCTTTAACCTCGATCATCAGTAACTGTTCTCGTCACAAATCTAATTTTCTAAGACATTAAAAAAATTATATCAACGGTTCTTCTAAACCTATTGAAATGTATTTATTAAAAAAAAAAAAAAAAAAAAAAAAAAACTGTCTAAAATGTGCAAAACGCTTTGTACTTCCCCACAGATTATCCTGTACTTATAAAATATGCTAAACTTGTAATATATATATATATATATATATATATATAGACGGAAATGACTATCTTAATGATTTGTCGATAAAATTCAGTGTATGAAAGGAAGAAAATATTTATTGTATACAATTATACAAATGTGGCACAAAGGTGGGGTTAGCGGATAGTCTTCTGTAACTATCCTATGCCTAGCTAAACACTTTCACGACCCTATCACTCATTAACAATTTGCACATTCACCACAAGAACCTATCCATCACCTCCCATATATTTATTATTGTCTTTTTTTTTCTTTTCCAGTAAATTTGGCACAAGGTCGAAAAAGGGGGTTAGGTTGGTACTCTCTAACTATCCTATACCTAGCTAATCAGATTCATGACCCAATCACTCATTACAATTTCTTCATTTACCACAAGAACCCACCCATAACCTCCCAATCCTTCACGCACCACAATACCACATATTTACAAGGGGCACACTCGCTAAGGAAAAGAGGGGGGATAAAATAAATAATGGAATGAGAAAATCAAAGCCTGACCCAGTCAAGATAAAAAAAAAATGGGACTAAAAACAATGTGAAAACTCAGGGTTGCTGAGGTAATTCGCCGCTGGCGCACAAGACCAAAACGAGTATGACCCGGCCACCGACAAGCCGAGCCGATCACGTAGAGGGACCTTCGTCGTGACCCCCTCCACTAATAAACAATACAAGTGCCCCTGAGGCCGAGAAATGGCCCGCAAAGTAACGTGACACCGAGTAAGAATTCCGATTGATTTCGGGGCCTATGTTGGCGCTCAGCGAACCAGGAGGAGTGATAGTAATGCAAAGAAAGGCTTCCCTGATATTTCTTCCAAAATCAAATCCTCTGTCAACACACGGCGTAAGAAAGCCAACCTCGAGGCGTGTTGGTGACTCGCCACGAGTGGCATTCCCAGCTCTATCGTCAGCTGACGTTTACGACAAAGAGGGAGTATCGACAATCGGTAAAGGACGTGGAAAAAGACGTATATAACACACGCCTCAGCCCTGCCCTTCACGGATAACCAAGTCTGGACCGACGCTCCGACCTTTGCCAGTATCTCCGACCAATTCTTCTTTAGCTGGAGTTCAGGTCCGAACCACATTCCAAGAATGCGGACGTGTCCGTCAGTTCAATTGAAGGGTCCTGGGAGAACAACGCCCTTCCAGGCACCTAACTGCAAACTGGAAAATTGTCGCGGTTAATTTTGGCCCCTGTCACTTTTTCATACCGCTCAAGCGCCTTCTGTACCACCTCAATGTCTTCCCGGGACGACACGAAAATGAATACGTCATCGGTGTACGCAGAAACCCTGGCTCGAGCCATACAGGGACGGCGATTCCGCGTAGGGTCAGACTGCACGCTCTGTTCTTTAGCCGGCGAAGTTGGGACGCTCCAACACCAAAGCGTAAAGTAAGAGCGACAGCAGGCAACCCTGACGAACCGATCGAGACAGTGCAAAAGCGCTTTCCGTTCACCTGTACCACAGCACTTGGAGGAGCGATACAGTAGGCTGATACACTTGCAGAAGTTGGCCTTGAATCCGGCAGCCTGCAGGACAGCTGCCAGATACTAATGGTCGACCCTATCAAATGCTTGGACTGATCCAAATTGATCATCGCGGCTTATTCGTTGTCTTTTACACCCTCTAAGATCGTGCGGATCAAGTGCAGGTTGCTCTGAATTGTTCGGCCCTTCACAGAACAAGTCTACTCGGGTCCCTACAGAATCTCTGTAACTGTCTGCAAGCGCTCCGTCAGGATCTTGGCCAAAATCTTTAAGTCCGTGTTTAGCAGAGTTATTGGCCTGTAATCGTCTAAACCCTTCCCACACCCTTAACCTTTTTCAACAGTGGTCACACCCCTTGAAATCCGGTCGGGCTACCCTACCGAAACCAGTTGTTGAACACCGCCGTCAAAATCGGTACAAAGATGTGCGACAGTCTCAAGTACAGTTCATAGTGTAGACCAAGTCCCGGAGACTTGCCTATGCCGACCCTTTTCAATACCAAGTGAACTTCGCCTTCCGTGATCTCACCCTCGCAGCTAGCTGCTTCAGTCGGCCCAAGCCGAGGAAATTCAGCTAAATAGCTACGCGGAGACCAAACTTCTTGGAAAAGCGACTCAATAAATGCCGCCGAAACGCCTCACACATAACTTTGGTCGGCTTCAGATTACGCCCGTCCGGGATCTTGACCTCTCGAATATATCGATCGCCACCTCGATGGATTTTTTCCTTGCGCAATTCTGCGCCCATGCTCACGGCTTCGTTAGACATCTTGTTTAACCTATGTCTAATTACCTGACCCTGATACTGTTTGCTAGCCAACCGGTCCAAGGCATGCCTAGCTAACGCTATCTCTAGGGGATCACCCCCAGCCTTCCCCCGGGACAGACTAACTTTAAGTCTTTACCTTGTTAGCTTTAGCTAGGGCGAGTCGACGGCTATAGTCAGCGGTGAAAGACCTAATGCTATTCTTAAGCCTCTCACACCACCTATTCCCGATAATCGCCCCCACTAATGCCGGTTGCGCTAATCTAGTTAGCTGTTGCCGGAAGTCCAGCTTGTCCAGTAAAGGCACGTTGAACTTCCAGTGTCCAGCCAACGTAGGCCTACTGTCTAACGCCACCCGGGCACAAACGAGTTTGTAGTCTGAATAGCCTAACCAGTGTCATGTGGGACAATCTAACAAATCTCGATCGACCCTTCTCACTAACATTCTATCCAGATAGAGTTGGCCGTCTACCCAGATAGTTTACTGAGCCCACGTCTACATCTTTCCAACCAGGGTGATTGACCCGGTATCTATCGACGAGACCGAATTCGTCAATCAGATCAACCAGGCTACGATCACTCAACCTCCCGCTCTCTATCTAGATTGGAGTCCAGGACGGCATTCCAGTCCTCCACTAAGGCTAGGCGCGAAGAATCCGCCAGTAACGGCCCAAACTGAAGGCAAAACGAGACACGCTCGTCCCGGTTATTGGGCGTATAAACCGCAACGACCCGAAACGACCTATTGTTAACGGTAATATCGGCCACGATCAACCGTTGCCCCTCACACTGACATGGACAAGGTTCACCGTCGTACCCAGTGTACGTTTAACCAACAAGGAAACAACTCTGGCCTGCGGATCCCCGTATGCTGAATAGACAAAGTCACTAGACAGCACAATAACATCAGCGTCGTAAACAAAGTGAATCTCCTGGATCGCAGCTACATCCAACCTGAAGGACAAGAGATCACGAAGCAGGCGGGCAACCTTACCCCGATCCCTCAAGCTCCTCACATTCAAGCTGGCTAGCTTGATAGACATTTTTAAAAGTGATTCATTGAGCACAGACTGAACGGAAATCTGCTGGAGTGGGACATTGACAGATTGTCCCAAACTTCCAGTTTCAATATCAGACGTAATCCGTCCCTCCGGGACAATCCCGCCAACGTACGTCGGGAACGTTAATTTTATAGCCCTATACAAAGTGGGGTGGAGGATTACAGGGACCTTCCCTGCATAAAACACTGATAATTTTCTTAAGTTTTGGGTCCCTATCTGGGCCATACGTATAGTAGGGAACGCTACAAGAAATCCCAGACTTTTAGGTTGCCCCTAGTATTCCTCAGAAGATTCAGCACATCCGGGGGCATCTGGAAAGTTTCTAGAGTCCTTGGTCGACAGAAAGGTCAATTTAAACAATGGCCTTAGGAGAGACTTCCTCTGTGAGGAAAGGTCGATCTCTAAGGCTGGTCTGTCCACCTTACAGACCTCCTTATTTTTGTACGGATTCATTTTCTTTTTCCTTTTCTCTTTCTCGGGTTTGGGGGTGGGTTGAGTATCTTTAGAGGAGGGTGTTTCTGGCTGGGAGGCGGGTGTTTCAGTTTAGGAAGAGGGTACCTCTGGCTGGGAAGAAAGCGCCCTTCGGTTAGGAGAAGGTTGTGGGGGAAGGAGAAGATACATGTCTTACTGGGGAGGCAAACTGAATCCGGGGGCATCTGGAAAGCTACCTTTATAGCTACAGTTTTTACGGGTGATGCAGGGGCGGATTGAGTCTTGGCGACAACCATGACCGGTGTTGCTTGTCTCTCGTCCTGCTTTCTTGAAGGGCACGTCTTGGCCAAATGGCCCGCCGCTCCGCACATCACCAGTGCGGCTTGCGCCCCTCCACCGTAACAAAAATCTTCCTGCCTCCGCAGATCAGGATGTACGGTACACGCAGGAAGCTTGGTCGATCCACGATTACGTGTACCAAGACATCCTCCATGGGTACGCCCGCTTTGCTGTTCACTGGAGCCACCTCTTCAACTGCTCCGAATTGGGAAAAATAGACCCTAACATGGTCACAGGCGATTTCAAGCAGCACCTCGTGAATAGTAATCTTGGTCTACCCAGTCCCCATGTATTCCGTTTGCAGACGGATCCCCTTTGCGCTCATCGTCGTTCCTGCCAATTTTTCGGCCTCTTTTTCCGAGCTGAGGAGCACGTTCCACATGGCTCGAAGGTCCCGAGATATCACCTTGTGGGTGATATTGAGGCTCCTAAAGGCTTCCTCTATGCTCTCTCTTAATAGGCTTGAGAAAAAGAAGATAATAATAATAATACATTAATATTATTTCATTTATTTTCTCAGATAAGATCTTAATATCGTGCAATTTTTCTTTGACGCTAAATGTTTTTCCTTCCCTGCATAAATTCTCTTGAGAGATTTGCTTTCTGTAACAGTTTCCACTGGGCAATCGGGTGTCAATTTTCTTTAACCCTGTCTTCATTCTGTCATTGGCCGTATCAAGTGCACCAATCATTGTGATCTTCTTGAATTTGAAATTCATTTCGCGGGAAAAACAGCATAGCGTAATGAAAAAGGCCACAAACTTAACGAAAATAAAGTTTTATCAAAATGTTGATGTTATTATTAAGATGAAAAAACAAAGTAATTTTTAATTATTTTTTAAATTTTTTTAATCTTTTCTAAAACGTTCGAAATTTTGGTTGAAATCTTGTTTTGTTTACGTCATCGCCGTGGCTAACTTTTAACATTGACTTTTTTTGCGCATGTTTTCCGTTGAAAACACATTTATTTGGAAATTCTTGTAAAAATCAAATAATTGTCCGATTTTAATGAAATTTTCAGGACTTATTCACAACTGAATGAAATTACTTTTGAAATGTTTTTTAGAAAATTTTCGTAAATTTTCTTTCAAAAATATGTTATCCCCCACTTATTTAATTTCATGAAATTTCGCACAGAACCTTTCTTTCCCCTCATTTTTTTTTTTTTTTTTGTTAAAAGTAGGAGTCTCTAGAGATTGAAAATCACCTACTTTTTTTTCAAATTAGTTGTATTTAAAGGAAAATATGCTCTGAACTGAAAAATAATGAATAAAACAATGACATTGCTTAATTAGAAAACTTGTAATTGCTTTTGTAAATAAGTAATATTAAGGACATTGTCTGAAGAAATAAAATTTTTTCTGATGAATAATGAGTTTTTACAAGAATGTTTTCAATTGTTTTACATTATAATTATAATAATTTACAATAGTTTAAAATCGTGTGCATTTTCTATTGGGCTTTTCCCTGGATGTGATATAATAATTAAGAGAAAACGAAATTTACGAGTCCAAAATTGCAAAGATTATTAAACGTGGTGGTGCTATCTATTTTTAAAATAATTTTTATTTACTTAATACGTCCCTTATTTTCATGTATGGTTAACTGAAATTGCCATTATTATGAAAAGGTTACGTAATTTAAGAGTTGTATCCCTTCTCTTAGATTTATGAAAATTATCATTTATGGTCATGCATAGCAACTGTCATCGCTTCGTCATTCAACAGTCACGTCAAACGTTTGATCAGATGAATACGACCAATTGTTAATAATTGGTTGTATATTACTTTTTATGCTCTAAATAAGTAATATTTCTTTAAAATCAGATTAACTTTCAATTTTCTAATTTTACTAAAATAAAGCGTTAGAAATCTTTTGAAATATTTTTAAAATCGATACATTTTTGTTTGTTTACATATTTCTTAAAATTAAGAAAATGGCAGCTTTTAAGAAAATTTTAAGAAATCAAAATTATATGTGACATTACAATCTATATAATTTCTATCTGAAATACACCAGAAATTGTTACTTAATGAGAATAATGAATTTAATCATTAAGCTTTTAATTAAATTTAAAATGAAATCTTCAAGAATGTTTTTTCATTTTAAAAATTTCATTTTAAACTTAGGTATCGAAAATTTATGCCGAAATAGTGAAGGTACCTAGTGTAACACAGACTTCCAACAGTCATCAGTGATTAGTTTCTTTTCTTCATTTTTCTCCATCCTTGCATCAATAGTTAACTCTTTCTTTTCTATTTTATTTTCCACCAACATTTCCGTTTTGTTGTGTTCCAGTTTCTTATACGTTTATATTAAATTATCCCTCAAAATCTTACATGTTTCTGACTCACGGATATTCTCAGTTTTGTGGTTGTTATGAAAATCCCACTTCTCACACAACTTGATCATGTCTTCACCTTTTAGACTCCTTTTTCAGCTAAACACTGGCACTTTTTCACAGTATGGGCTACAGGTTCATATATTCTCACATTATTATTATTATGTCATTTTTTCATCATATTTCAATTTCTGCCATAGTCGCACTACCAACCAAGTCTGCGAGAAGACCTAAGGTAGTTCGTCGCGTGTTGTTATGGCTCCATTTCATGTTTTTTCTATCTTCCCTATCATCCATAGCGTTACATAGACAAAGTTTTCCTTAGAGTGTGGGCTGTACATAACAAGACAATTGTTTGTATATCTCTTAAGCTGGGGTTTCCAGGGATTCTTTCAATGTGTTGTTTTGTTCCATTTTATGTGTTGTTTTGTTCCATTTTATTATTATTATTATTATTATTATTATTATTATTATTATTATTATTATTTCTTTCCACATCCGATGTGAAAAAATCTTACTGAAACAAGATGGCCTGTCGCTAGAAATATTAAGTCTTTTGCTTAATTTAATCTCTCCTTTCCTTTGTCTTGGTTTGTCCCCTGTCTTGAAATACAACCTCAAATGAAGCCTGATCGCTCGTTGAGGTTAATGTGTACTTTCTACAGCACAAAGAATCAATCTCCGAGTCTTGATAATGGTTAGAATTTAAGCTGCTGAATTTGAAATGAATAGGAAAACCGTTCCTATTTAGAAGTTTGGCGCAACACAATCTTCCTCATCCTAATTCTCGATTATTTGCCGTGATAGATTTATTGAAATATCTAAAAGCAAAAATGCTGATTTTTATGAGAACAGACTAACTCTCTCTATTAAGTAGTTAACGCAACACGATCTTCCTCCTCTTAATTCTCTATTATCTGATTCTGAATGCTGATCTTCATAAAAACCGGAAAAAAACACTTTGTGAAATTATTACTTGTGTGCATTTTATAAACCAAATGAATTCTACTATTAATTGCAACTCTAGCTTTGCTGGTTTAATGAGTCTTGGAAGGCGGATCTACGTAATTTGAATTTTTTATGATGATTTAATCCCAAGCAAGACACTACGACCACTGGTGTGCTAGGGGTTACAATGAGAGGAGAGGGAAAACAGAAACGAAAAGAATATGGTACAGGGGATGTTGAAGAAAAGATAAGAGAGAGGCGGGCGTCAAAGAGGTAGAAGATGGCAATTGACGTTGCATTTAAACAATTGAAGATTGTAACTATCAGGGAAGCAAGCATGGGGAAGGGAGTTCCACAGACGGGATGTGCGAGGAAAGAAACAACTAGTAGTGAGGGTTACATTTATCTATTTTGACGGTAAAAAGGTGGGACCTAGTTGCCAGTCTAGTTGCACGAGTGAATTCATCAGGGCGGGGCACCAGGGAATGAAGCTCGTCAGAGCAGAAGCCGCGAAAATAATTGTAGAAAAGACAGAGGGAAGCTACATGCTATCGGCGAGAAAGTGGCTGAAGGTGAGCTGCCACATCGGGACCGATTACATTGCAGATCCTCCTTTGGATTTTGTCAAAAAACCTGAGATGAACAGCAGAAGCATCCGACCAGGTATGGCAACAGTATTCAATGCACGGACGAATGATAAATTTATAAATCCTTTATCTAAACTTATTTATAAATGGAACTTTCTGTGTGTGTGTGTGTGTGTGTGTGTGTGTGTGTGTGTCCGTCCGTTACCTATAGACTCCGAAACGACTGAACCGATTTTCGTGAAAATGTACATAGTTGTACTATAAGCGTCTGCGAGTGTTCTTAGCAAGGTTTTGTGTCGAGATACCCCCGATAAATATCGAAAATCGAAAAAATCGGGTTATAGAAGGAGTGGTCCGATTTTAATAAAATTTGATACACTCATAGACAAAGACATAAGAAACGATATTCAGAAGTTTCAAGGTTGCAGTTCTTACAATAGTGCAGAAAATCGAGAATATATATATATATGAAAGGCAAGATGTTTGTGTGTTTGTTTATCTGCCTGTATGTCTGTATTTTTTTCAGTTTTTGCTTCGTGTTTGGCTCTAAGTAGGTATAATTGTAGTTCTTAGTCTCAGCCATGATACCATTTACTCAGAGGACTTATTTAGTTTTCAAAACTCAGTTTATGACGAAAAAAACTTATTTCATATCGATACCAGGAAATCAAAATTTGACTTACATCCATTCATTTTTCTTTCAAACTACGGTTTTGCTTTAACTGGAAACAACTATTGCTTTTTAGTCTTTCGTGTCGACGTCCAAAGAGTCTGAGCTCCAGGACCATGGATTAGTTTTAAAGCTTTCATTACAGCCGAGCAACGCCGGGCTATACTGCTAGTTTTGAACTAAAGTTTGAAAAAAGAGAAATCTGTATTGATGAAAACGTAACTCAATTTATGCTAACATAAGGCCGAAATTTGTTTGGCAGACGGAGTCAGAAGATAATAGTTGATTGATTTTTCTAGCATGTGAGGTGTTCAGAGAGGTATCTACTAGTTATGGCTAGAAAAGAGCTTTTTGTGGGAAGTTTTGTTTTGACTAAATCTGCTGACCTGAAATAAAAACAAATGTTCAGTTTGGACTAAAAGGGAATATTTTTGCCATGAAAAGCTATGTGCAAAATGTGTTCAGACGAACCCAAAAATTGAGTTCATTGTGGATACGTAATTGATTACTGTAAATCGATCTTCATTGGGGAAGGCTGACGATGGAAAACTCAGAAGCTTTAATTGACCGAAGACGGATTATCTGCTGACATACAAGCGTTGGTCCCACACTCATGTTAGCGATGAAGGATATCTGAATCAGTGAATTAGCTAGCTAGCAACGCTGGAACTGGACTGGAGAGGGAACTAGCCAAGCCAATTTTGGAATTGTGCGGAAAATTACTGGTTGAGAATTATTAATCTGTTATCTCAAGCCCTAAATAACTTGAAAAGATCGTCAATAAATGCCGAAAGGTTTGGTCTGTTAAGAAATTGTTGATGAACGAGATTCGTGACCAATAGATTAAGCACCACCCCTCTTCCTTAGTGAGACGAACTTTTCATCGGAACAACTTGAGAATAGAAGTTACAACTTGGGAATTTCTGATTGCATAAAAGTCAAGTCGAAAAGCCATTGAAAATCAACATTGGTTGTTGGATGGACACTATAATTCCGTCTGGACTAAATCAACTACCAATGCAATGAAGCAGTAAAAATTAACCATATGAAAATTGACTGACAAACCCTAGTTATAAAAACCAGTCACCGAACAGAGAAGAATTAATATCAACATTTTTATTCTAAACAAACTTTGTTATTATTATACAAAAAGTTTTGCCCAGTGACTTCATTGGATCTAAAATAAGCGCTATGTGATTGGAGTGAAGAGAGAACAAACACTGGATTGGCGATGAAGTCTCATCATTTTACAGCTGAAAGGGTTAAATGTAACCGTAAGTTCTATTCTGACAGTTTTTTCTCTCACACTTCGCTCTTCTGGCTTTTTGTTTCCCAGTCACCTTTAATTTTCAAAAACTTAAAGGCAATGTCAATCGTTATCTTCTGTCTTAATTTCCGTTCTTTTATTGTCCTCTCCCTTTTATAATGTTTTTATTTTTATCACATTCTTCCACACTCGGTAACCCATTGCGTCTTAATTGCTTTATTGCCTTGATTGGGGTGAAATGATTTAAAAAACGATCCAATACGGTAATTATTTATTGAAATATTTAAATTAAAAATTTTGAATTCTGTTTTTCAAGGGAATAACTAAGTTCTCCCTCTTTGGAAAGATGACGCAACACACTCTTCTTACTCTCCAAATTCCTTGGCTTTATAATTCATTGATTAAAACAAGAGCATCAATAGTCTTAATAGTCGCGTATGTTGAAACATTAATTTCTTTTTTAATCGGTAACTGAACTCTGCACAACTTTAACTGAAATAATGATGTCATATAATATGCCTCCTTCAAGGCAAATACAATATTTTCATACTTGCAAAATCTCCGATAAATATCAGAATAAGTTTTCAAAGACAAGGCGTCCAATTTATTGTGATAAATTTTGATAAATCTTTTCATGAAAATCTGATATTTAAATATAATTTTTCCATTTTTTGTCTGTAAAAAGAGCAACATATATATTTGATAAGAAAATGCCGAATTTTAAGAAAGAACTAGAGAGAGAGAAAGAAAGAAAGATTGAAAAGAGACATGGAAAGAGGAAACAGTGGTGGGAGACAGAAGTATTAATTTCTTACTATCAGTTTTTTTTCTCGCAATTCTCGCTTGTGGAACTCCCTTCTGGCTCCATACTTTCTGCAGCCAACTTTAATCTGCAAAAATTTAAATCTAATGTCAATGTCAATATCTGTATACTGTCCTCCTGATGACTATTTCATCTTCATGCTCATTGTTAATGTTTTTGTTCCTAATTCTTCCACACCCTGTAATCCATTATGTCTTAGTGACTTTACTGCCTTGCATGGGGTTATACCAATTTTTTTAAATTTGTTTCGTAAAATCAGGTCTCTTTTCCCTAATGTTAAAAAAACATTCAAATAAATGCATTAACGCAGAAAAGAAAAACTTGCTTTAAAGTTACATTTGTCAGTCAGATATTTCATTTTACATGCGTTTTCTATTCCTCTATTCAATAATCATTTATAAGGTGTACAGCAGGAAAGAAAGAACGCATTCTCGAAACCAAATCGCAAAAGCCAATATGGCTTCCAGCTGCAGTGATTTTAGCAATGAAAATCCTGAGCGTTTAAAAATAGAACCATCCTCATCTTGAATTCTGTTGTGACTTCTATCATTGTATCATCAGCCTGGAACTGATTATAAAAATTGATTGGCTACATTTTAGCATTGATACACACGATTTATGTTGGTAATACTATCACGGTTTGGTGTTTATTTTGGGTCTCCTGCTGCGACAGAACAAATCATTATAGACTAGGTTCCAATTGGTACAGCTGCGGACTGTTGTTTGACACATGCGCAGCTCCGTCCTAAGTACCAATGCGTTGTTTTGACTGATACCAGTATTTGACCTTCTTCAAAGGTCATCTTGATAGTCAAGCGAAATGGCAGAAGGACATTGAAAAATGGGACGACAGATAACATGACTACCTTTTATATGTGGCTTAAACACACTAGGATGGTTTTCATTAAAGTTTATAGATAAGATACGATTTTGCGCTATAACGTATTTTTTTTAACTAATTTACCCAAACCAAGGCGATTATGCCACTAAGACGTAAGGGCCTACTATGAAAAAGAATGAGAAGAATTTGGAAGTAATGAAAACCCAATCCTAAACAGGGAACAAGGGATAAACCTCTATTCCTGTTTAAAAAACCGGAGAGAAGAGTGAACCGGGTGACAAGAGTTAGTCAGTTAAGTGACATACGTGATACACGCTTGGGTGATCATGTCTCGAAAGGAACATGATTAACTGGTCAGAAAATTTTCCCGCTATAGGTTTTCATTACTTTCTGTGGTAGACTGGCTGCCAACCAAGGCTAAAGAACTCAATCTGTCTTGCTATTAAACCCATAGCTGGAGGGAAAAGATTGAGTAATACCTTTCCTAGGCGTATTTGCGCGTAAGTGAATGCAATAAATTCAACTCATTTTCGAACTCGGCTCTCTGATTTCTCGTTCCGAAGTGATATTTACTGCACCACAACAGAATCAACTGAAAACCTTACATTGCATATGTTCTCTTTACAATGGTAGAAATTTTAACATAGGTTTAAGTAATGAAATACTGGTTTATTAAATTAAGTATTAGATGGTATTTGAAGGTATGGCTCAATATTTGTGTAATATAATATTTATCACGTAGTTTGTAAAACTATAATCACTATTGTTGTCTTGCAAGATGGCCATATAAAACAATGGACGATGTCATGATTAGCTAAAGTTTTCATTTCTATCTTTCAACTCTATTTCACGCCGTATTGTTGGTTACACATTTGTGGTAGTAAATACATTGAATTTTTGTTTATCTTTTAGATCCTGAGATAGATTATTCTCATTAAAATATTTTGAATACTTTTAATTAGTTTTACTGCTTATCACAAAGACACTTTAGACAAAAGACAGTCTATAGTTCAAATTCTAGTAATTTTAGCATATTAAGTGTAAAGACTTCAGAGGCATATCCAAAAGTCAATCAGTACACACACCTGCACACGTATATATATATATATATATATATACGTGCGCAGGTGTCGGGTTTCAATCCTGGGTTAAAAGCAATCGGAGTCTAGTCGTACTGATGAGCTGTGATACAGCGAAACAGATCTGTCTGCGGATGACTATAGATAGATAGATAGATAGAGAGAGAGATAGAGAGAGAGAATTATGCCAACTCTGTAAATGGAGAGGATAATCCAAAAAGATCGATTTAAAATAAACTATTAAGCGATAAATCTGTATAGGGAGCTTAATGAATGTTACCCAGAGCAATATGATATACATAAAGGAAAATTCAATACAACATCTAAAGTGGTTATAAATTATAATTTATTTCGACGAGCTAATATGCTCACCTTTTCAGACTATGTGGTCTAAAGAAATGAGCTCGTCGAAATAAATTATAATAACCATTTTGATAATGTCTTTTCTTTTATATGTACATATTTATATTTATCCCATTTTTCAATGTCCTTCAGCCATTTTGCATGACTACCAAGATGACCTTTGAAGAAGGTAAAATACTGGTATCAGTCAAAACAACGCATTGGTACTTAGGACGGAGCTGCTCACGTGCCAAACAACAGTCCGCAGCTATACCAACTGGAATCCAGTCTATAATGATTTGTTCTTTATATATTTCATTTTGAAATGAATTATTTCCGAAACCTAGGTTTCAACCTTTTGGTATCTTCAGGTTATTTATTATAACTGATATTCCGTCTTTCAAATCTACAAACAGGAAATTTTACGAACGCTTTACTGGAATTTTTAAACAACCAAAACTATTCAAAGTTAGGGAGGAGTTACTTAAATATCTTAAAACACTTTCATCCAGGTTTTTATGAGCCTAGTATATGTTTCTATGTAGAATTCAATCTGGACATTATTTCTGATCTTTCATTCAGTTATGGTTTTTGTTCTGTAAACAACATAATGGCAGCTTTTCCTCTTAGCATAATCTGAGGACACCATCACCGTTGTATGGCTTGTCTTTTTTACTATACTCTGTTATATTAGGTTCTTTTTAATTTTCCACGCGTTCGTAAAAAATCCTTATTTGTACGCTTGAAAAACGGAAAACCAGTTATTATAAATTACCTGAAGATACCGGTAGGTAGAAACCTAGGTTGTGGAAATAACTTCTTTCCAAATGAAAAATATTCAAAAGTTCGACAATATAATTGTATTGAACACTTTTTAATGCAGCTGAGTACTGGTCTAATTAAATTATGACCAAAAAATTAAATTATATATATATATATGAAATGAATTGTTTGAACATTATTTTTTATCGATACTTGTATTTAACCCTCTAGGGCCATTCGTATCATATTTGATACAGTATTTCCCTATAAGGAAACATTTGGTATTTCCCTATAAGGAAACATTTGGTATTCATTGACAGTACTGCTTTCATTTGAAATTTATAAAATATTTCTCTTAAAAAATTTTTCAGGAAAATATTTCTTTCAAGGCTTGTTTTCATACTGTATCAAATATGATAGGAATGGCCCTAGAGGGTTAAGTAGATATTCTGTTTTTAATGAGACAGCATTATATATTTATTTCTACCGGCCTGATTATTTACGATAAATCTTTATTACTAAGGGGTCGCAGGTTCGAATCCTGCCGAATGGCACACATTTTCGTAATAAAGATTTATCGCAAATCAGGCCGGTAGAAATAAATATATAATACTGTTTCATTAAAAACAGAATATCTACTTAAATACAAGTATCGATAAAAAATAATGTTCAAACAATTCATTTCAAATTGTCGGTTGCTTATAATCAAGTTTCGTTAAAATTCGTTGATTTCCGTAATATATATATATATATATATCAAGCACATGAAAAAGGATACCTAAAATAAAATGAAAAATGTGTCGGTGTAGAAAACCAAGCAGAAAATGATTTTTCAATCAATCGTTGTTGTTTTGAATTAACCTGCGCTCATTGCAAAAATAAATAAACAAGAAACGAAGCGGATAGAGATCAAAAGACTCACCTGCAAGCGAAATTACATTGTCAGCTTCTCTAAGTTAATATTCTTGTACTTCTTACCTGTAAACTCTGATTAATGACATTTATGAATTTTCCGTACATCAAACACCTGTCCATTTCTACGGCCATTTCACATAATAGTAATGATGATAATGGGGTGTTTGGAAAGAGAAAAGAAAAATGTTGGCCTTTTCCCCTTCACAAGATCCACTATAGGCATCAGTATATCCGTAATATTCTAATACTTTAATATGACGGAAAGAAGAGCTAAAATAACCAAATTCTACTTTGAATTTCATCTCTGCTGATTACACAACTATTTATTCTTGACTGAATAGTAAGTCTGATCGGTTTGATAGGATAAAATTGGCAGACGATTTAAAACATGGCCTACAATCTGTTATAAACTGTGACAGCGAATGGCTTTTTAATTTTAACGCTTCTAAAACGAAACCGAACCACTTTTACCTTCCATCAACATGGTTGATGCTAACCTCCAGGACAATTTTTTCTTTTTATAATCATATCGCCCTAAGTAAGGCATTTTACTGCCAGTTCTACAGGGGGTTACATAGGAGAATAGTTCTGAGAAAGAGTGACAGATTATAGGGAGCGTCAGGAAGTGGGTAAGAGAAGGATGACTGTGGACATAAAATGAGGGATTAGTTTATATATTGATTGTAATGTAGAATTGATCCCTCATTTTATATCCACATTATAATAGTGTAGAATTTTTTTTTATAATCATTTCGCCCCAAGCAAGGCAGTTTACTGCCACTGGTGCGCAGGGGGTTACATAGGAGGAAAGTTATGAGAAAGAGTGACAGGTTATATGGAGTGTCAGGAAGTGCGTAAGAGAAGAATGACTGTGGCCATAAAGTGAGGGATCAGTTTATATATTGATTGAAATGTATAACTGATCCCCCACTTTACACCCACATTATAATAGTATAGAATTTTTTTTTTTTTAATAATCATATCGCACTAAGAAGAACGGCATTTTATTGCCACTGTTTTGCAGTGGGTTACATAGGAGGAAAGTTATGATAAAGAGTGACAGGTTATAGAAGGGTGTCAGGAAGTGGGTAAGAGAAGGATGGGAATACTGATGAAAGTAGAGTGGACGGAGAAAAGAGCATGAGAGAGAGAGAGAGAGAGGATGCAAATTAGTGAGATAGGAGATGACTATTGATTTTATATTTAAATTCTTGGAAATTGTAGCTGTCGGGGAAGCAAGTAAACGGAAGGGAATTCCACAGGCGGGAAGTGCGAGAAAAGAAGCTGTTGGAGTAGAATTTGTCTTTACATTTTATTGGTTTCACAGTAAAAGATTTGGACCTAGTTGCTAATCTTGTGGCTCGAGTAAATTCATATATAGGGGGTATCAGTAAGCTAAGTTCATCGGATCAGAAGCTGTGAAAGTGTTTGTAGAAGAGACACAGGGAAGCCACTTTGCGCCGGTGAGAATGACCCGCTGCGATTTCTCGAGCTAACGTTTTCTGCTGACGTGAAGTGGAAAGATTATATTGAATCACTCGTTAGGCTCACTGCTAAGTCTACTGTCTCCTATGAGATAATCTTTATTGGCTGAATCTGTCTTACGCATTTATAAATCTACCATTCGTCCTTGCTTTGAATATTGTTGTCACATCGAGTCTGATGCTTCTGCTATGCAATTGGAGATTCTCGATAAAATTCAAACAATCTGCATTGTTGCCAATTTTAATCAGCTTCATCTCAGCTTCAATCAATTTTCAACCGCCTTAACGTATTTTCACCGTGCCTTTGCTGTAAATATTTTCATGGTAATTGTTCTGATGAGATTTCGTCTTTGGTCTTTACAACTTGAACGCATTACTTGGTTGGCGGCTAGGTCTCATCATTTTATAGTCGACCTTGCTCGGTGTAACCTTAAGTGCTATGCTAACAGTTTATTCCCTTGCACTTCTTGCTTGTAGAACTCTCTTCCAGCTCCATGCTTTCCACTCATTTTGATCTTCAAAAATTTACATGCAATATTAGTCGTTTTCCTTTGTTTCTTTAAATTTTGTTCTTTTACTAGCATCTCTACTTAATAATGTTTTTTCTTCAGATTCTTTCACACTCCTTGGATCTTAGTAGTCTTATCGCGTTACTTGGGGTGAAATGATTAAAATAAAAACTTTCACTCTTTTTCCCGATTTTCAGTCTAGATTAACTGTTGAAAACTTGGTTAAAGAGAATTCTATGCAAAATAAATTAGCGAAATATCCATTGTTACTTTCTTTCTAAGCAGTAATAAGTCACCTTATTAAGCAAGTATTATTTCTGTGTATATTTGTTATGTCTCATCAGGATGTCAAGAATCATGACAGTCCACAGCCTCTTTCACTTTATTCACTGTGAGTGTCTGATTTCTTAATAAATATAGTGGAGTGGTTTTCCGTTGTATTCTCTACGACTTTGGAATTCAGAGTTGTTCACGAAAAGTTAGTGAGTCCAATCTTTCTTTGCTATTTAGTATAACCGAGTGTTGAGGCGAAAAGAGAATGGTTCATGTCTTTTCTAAAGCATAACAGAGATTTGAACTCGGTTCCGATGCCATTTCTTGCACTAATAACCGTTACGCTACCTGCACACCCTTTATTGGACCGAGATCAAATTTAATCGAAATTCACCGTGACAAGATAATATTCCTGTGAATTAGGATTTTACAAGTACTAGTTTTGTAGCATTTTTAAACAAGCTGGAGAGGATAAACAGGTGTTTTTATGCACTTCCCTTATCATGAATGTGGTTCAGAAACTAGATGAAATTGACAGACAGACAGACAGACGGAGCTGGTCGAACAAATTGATCGAATACAATCAACTTTCGAATATACGTGAGCCTCCCTATATGTTGGCTTCAAGAACGCAATGAGACCGTTTCACAACAGAAGAAGCATATCCATCCGCCTAAACCCACCATGACGACTATCATGACCAAAAGGACACGCAGTGAGGATCCTCATTTTACATCATGATTGTTTTCGTTTTCAATAAATTCAGAATTTTCCGTCTCCCTTGATGTATTATGATTAAATGTATAATGATTAAAATAAATGCAGGTTTAGAGATATATCGTTAATAAATTTGATAAAAACTTTATACATTATTTCATTAACAAATCCTGTCCGGTCACAAGTGATAGCTGATTAAAAGATGATTCTTATAGCGAGATTATCGTTGTAATCACGCTGCTGAACGAGAGAAAAGTGATCAGTAGTTAGACTGTACAAAGTAGCGTTAAAAATTTCTTGATTTAACCAAGAAGCATTCCTCGACAACGCACCTAAATAAAACCTGATGGTAGCGAGAGAAGATAGCGAAAGAAAGTGAGAAGAAAGGACTAAATATAAACTACAAGAAGACAAAATGCATAATTGTCAGCTAAAGGGGAGTCCCAAATGCACATTAGAAATCGGGGATAATAAAATCAAACAAGTACAACAATTTAGACATCTGGTAAGTGTTCTAAGACCCAAAGATGCACTGGGATGGCCAAAACTAAGCAGAGTATTAAGAGACAGAAAATTTTCAATGAAAACAAAGAAAAGAATACTGATCTGTAAGGTGATATTCGTTCTTCTGTATAGCAGTTAATTTAAAGAGCCTTGAAACAACAGAAATATGGTTCTACAGAAGGATGCTGAGGATACCATGGGGCGAATATGTGAGCAAAGACAAGGTTTTGGAGAAAATGGAAACAAAAAGGAAACTTATATTTATTACCAGGAAGACGCAGTTGAAATTTCTGGAGCATGTAATAAGGAAGGTGGCTTGAATAATCTTATACTCACCGGGCGAATTGAGGAAAAGGGAGACCAAATCAACGTGTAACATACCTGATTGACTTGATAATAGAAAGGGGTTCGATGAGAAATAGCAAAAAGAAGAGTCAATCAAAAAACCTATCTATACTGGGCTGGTGCTATACTATCTGACCCAAGCCGTCGCTGTAAAGTTACTGATATATTTAGACCTTGCAGAAAAGATCACACACACACAGTATATTTATGGTCGAAGGATGCTCAATATTGGCCGTGGAGCATTTCTTGATAGTAACAAAACATAGGAATCAATACAGTTTCATACCTCAAGCGATCATCAGACCATTGTATAATATTTATTTATATTTTTATAAGCATTTAATCCCAAACAAGACAAAAATGCTACTGGTGCACAAGGGTGGGGGGTTCAGTGAGAGAAAAAGGTACAGAGGGTGTCGAAGAAAAGATAAGAGATCGATAGGAATCAACTTGATAAAGGATGGCAATTGATGTTGCATAAAAAACTTTTGGAGATTGTAGCTATCAGGGAAGCAAGTCAATGGAAGTGTGTTTCACAAACGGGAAGTGCGAAACAAGAAACTGTTACAGTAGACGAGGCGGTTACATTGAACGATTTCTACGAGAAAAAGGTGTAACCTTGATGCCAAACTAGTAGCACACTTAAATTCACATGGACGGAGAACCAAGGGAAAAGGCCCGTCAGAGCAGTTGCCATGAAAATATTTGTAGAAAAGACAGAGGGAAGCCGCATCACATCGATGAGAAAGTGACTGAAGTCGAGATGCCAAGTCAGGGTCGATTATATTGCAGATCTTTCTTTGAATTTTGTCGGGAACCTCAAGATAAATAGCAGGAGCACCCGACCATATATGGCAGCAGTATTCAATGCACGGACGAATGGTAGATTTATAAATGGGCAAAATGGATTCTGAATGTAATCCAACCTTCATAGCAATAGATGTAGCTATTGGTTCAATATAGTCATTCCATTTGAGGTTATTTGAGAGAGTGATGCCTAGGAGGCACAGGGCGTGCTCTTTAGGAGACAAGCGTCATCTACTCTAATGGTAATCAGGAATTATTCTCAGTATTGACATTATTCCGACTGTTGTCCTCATCCTCGTTGCAATTTGTACGACGTTTTGGCCATTGTACGCTCCGGCTTTCTTCAGGTGCTAGGAATTTTGAACAGAATCCTTTATTGCAATCACTGGGGTATATCATCTCCATCCTTTCTGCGTAGAGTCTCTTATTGGTAGTCTCCCTTTAACCCTGTAATTTACTTGTTCACCAATGGCTGGTATCGAACTCACAACTCTTTGGGTCAAGTCACAGGAATTAACCAACGTTTATATCCACTGGGCCATGTGTCCCTATAGATGTTGGTTAATTCCTGTGATTTAACCCAAAGAGTTGTGAGTTCGATATCAGGCTACAGCAAAATGCCAGTATGGACACTTAATATATTATACAAAAAGAATGTACTCTTAATAATAGTCATAACAATAAATCTACAATTTAAACAAAATGTTCGCGTGTCTCGGACTTATCTATCTATCTATCTATCTATATATATATATATATATATATATATATATGAACTTCTGAAAGGTTCATATTCTAAAGAAGAAATTCTTTTAAAAGCATCTTATGTTTTTCATTGGGTCAGATTTTGACGTGTAGGTCAAGCCAAGAATCTTTCAGCTCCTCTTCTAGGAGGAATGTTGTGAAAGAGGAACAAAGATAAAAATGAATTTGACATTTAAGGTAGATACGAAAGCTACTTGAGTAGGCTTAAAAGAAAAACCTACTGCCAAAAGCGCCCTTGAAAAAAAAAAGTTCTGCATCAGAGATGATTTACAAGAACCAAATTCATTGTAACTACAAACAAGACGAATCTTCACTCCCAAACATCATTTGAAAATACGCAACTCCCGTTGACGCTAAAAAAAATAATCATATATTATACTAAATTTAAAACGGCTAACCTCATCATCAATAACAACAATTCACCTGCGAGATCCAAACTACAACGAAATAACATGATTTACAAATTCACTCATCCTTTGAAGAACTGCGTTCTTGCTCCAAATTTTGTAAATAATTATATCGGCCATACCACTACGAAACCAACTAGAAAACTGACGTTACATCTCTCTCAACGGAGCTCAGTTCGATCTTATTTAAAACCACACTACCAAACCCTATCTGGAACATACTTGTTGACAACAAAATAATCATAGCATCATCCACATACAAAACTAAACTAAAATAATGGAGGCCTTATTAATAAAAACAAAAAACCCAACACTCAATAACATCAACTACGAACACGCTAACAACATGCTGACCGTGTTCGGTACATAACACATACCACTACTCCACATTATACATGACACCACTTACATTCTCTTACACGTAAAATAACATTAATCTTCGAAAATGGCTAAAAGTATAGTCGAAAGCGCTCAGATAAGAAAAACATTTGGGCAATTTCTATATAATGTATGTCCCCAAAAGAAAGAAATTATAAGATCCCATGAAAAATTACATTAAAAAATCACACCTTGACTGTCATTTTTAAACGAGAGTTGCTGCCCAACTATACTAGATAGATAGATAGATAGATAGATAGTGATGTCAAGTCCGTGAACAGCGAGGATAATTAAAAAGATCTATTTAATATAAAATATTAAGCGATAGATCTGTATAGAGAGCTTAATGTATATTATCCAAAGCAGTAGGAAAAGCGAGAGAGAGAGTGTGTGTGTGTGTGTGTAAATAAGAAATTTATATGTACATGTAGAAGGTATTGTGTATGTGTATACATATTTGTATGTACAGGCATGTTACTTTTTGGTTAATTTTTGGATATTCTGGGAAAATATACCAAATAGAACGTGGTCTGAAGAGATGATCTTATTAGTTCATTGAAATGGATTATAATTTATAACCACTTTAGATGTTGTGTTGCGTTTTCCTTATATATATATATATATATATATATATATATATATATATATGGTGGGGGATAAAAACAAAAGGAAAACTTGTCTTAGCCAACGCGTTTCGTCTTTTAAGGGACTTTATCAAGGTAATTATTTGTCCCCCAGAGGAAGAAAGGTAAATTTTCCTTTTGTCTTTATTTATGTTGTCCTTTTACATATATACTCTATCTGAAATTTTTACACACACACACACACACACACATATATATATATATATATATATATATATATATATATATATATATATATACTGATTTAAAAAAGCAAAAAAAAACATTTTCGCTTTAGGAAACCTTACGGCCAACACTTCATCAGAAGAAAAACGTTGGCGATAATTATGATGAAGAAATGGCGAAAAACGATCCATACAGTAATAAACATAGAGGAAGAAAACCACGGAACACTATTCAATTCTTGTTCATATATATATATAAAGAAATTCCCAATTGACGGATTTGGTTGGTATAATCACATGTCGACATTCAACCTAGAAAGCCTTAAAAACTGCACCAAACTAGCCAACCACGTATGGAAATTTGAATAAAAAACAACAAAGACCTTGATATAACATCGAGCATAGAAAAAAAGCGAGACCTTACACTGGTGGTGATGTCTTCAGTTTTTGCAATGATGAAAAATTAACCATAATATTATTTCCAGAACGGGAAAGGTTACTAAATGAAAAGTCCGAAGGAATTTTCTGATGAAGAATTATCAGAAAATATATCTTAAGATCATACAAACCCGGATGAAAGTGTTTACAAAGTCCTCTCTTATTTTGAAATTACTGTTATTTTAAACTGCCAGTTGTGAGTTCTGAAAGTTCCTGTCGTCCGTTTAACAAAAAATTGGAGAATCAGTTGATATAAAACGCCCGAAGATGCCGAAAGGTTGAAACCAAGGTTGCGTAATCAACTGATTTCCAAATGAATATATATATATATATATATATATATATATTGGGGTTTGCTCGCATCCTGTGAATAACCTGCTATGAAAGCTGCCTTTCCCTACCGTAAGCCGATATCGCAGTGGGAAGATATCCGTCTGATAACAAATCAGTCGGATTTCGATCCCGGCACGAAGCAAACAGTTAATCTAGCTGCACTGAAGAGCTGTGAAACAGGATGTCGGTAGATGATATTATATATATATATATATATATATAAAGTGCATTTATCTATCCATATACCTCAGTCTGTCTATCTAAAATCTTTCATATATTTTTCTAAACCTGTTCTAATCTACATAAATGTTTACCAATTTCAATTATTGTTTTTTCCTTTTTTTTCTTTCATAATTCACTATAGTTTATTATTTTCTTCAAAGTTCTTTGTACTTTTCCTTACTCGCTCTCTCTTTTTATATATATATATATATATAATGTTCTCCATTAATTTATGTTGTCAGATACGCCTGCGATAAACGCTGAAATTTACATTGTTTCTTCACACAAACACAAATACGCACGGACACAGACACACACACAGAGACTCTTTTTTATGTGTGATTCTTAATGTTTTGTACGTGACAAACTAAAAAAAGACCGTCTCATGTATCTGCACATTGCCTTTTTGCATCCGGGTATTTTTAGCTCCTCATTGTTGATGATCGCTTTCATTTGACTCGCATAAATCCCAACAACGTGATCTCCATTTATCTATGCGTCAACAAATCACTTCTTTTTCGGCGTTCTTTGCACTAATTTCCCACCTGAATGCTTCCAGTCCTTTCGCTGGATTTGACCAGTGTTCTTTCGTTAAAGAAGATCTTTGTTGACGAACGAGATTTCTTGGCCACATACATATTTTTTATGTGATACTTGCTGTAATTATATGTAATACTTCAATATAAGATCGGAAATAACATGACCCAACGCATGCGTAATGCCCACACATCTGCCCCTCTTCCTCCCTCTCTCTCTCTTCCTCGCTCCCTCTCCCTCCTCTCTCTCTCTTTATATATATATATATATAAGTATGGATGTAAATAAGTACACATGTGTATACACGCAGGTACACACCTATATTTAAATAGTCATCAGATGTTAATAGAACAATGTTCAATGTAATATAACAGAGACATTAAGTATATATTAATAAATATACATATTATCCTACGTCTAAAGCACGTCTCGGAGTTTTATGCGCTACACAATCATCAGGTGCATATTATTAATTCATATTATAAACTCATAATATGCACCTGATGAATGCGTATTGCATAAAACTCCGAGACGTGCCTTAGACGTAGGCTAATATGTATATTTATTTGTTAATATATATAATAACTATAGTAATTACAATACCAATAGTAACAGAACTAACTCTGTCAAAACTAGTACTAATTAAGCTATACTTGAAATCGTCTTGTACAACCCACTGAGGACGAACTCGGAGAGAAAAGGAGGGGAAGTAAAAAAAGAAACAAACGAAGTACATGAAAAAAAAGTCAAATACTCGTAGGAAAGAAAAAAATCCAAGACGAAAACCCTAACACTAAAGCGCTCAAGCTAGGTAGGTTTGTTGGCTCTTGCTTAGATTTCTGTCTGTCAGTCTGTTTGTCTGTCTGTCTGTCTCTCTCTCTCTCTCTCTCTCTCGCTATATATATATATATATATATAGTGTATCGAGGCAGCAGATAATTTTCTAGACATATACTGTTAAATATAAGAGACAATGAATGTCTATTAAGTTTAATCATGAGCCGTTCTAAACATCGTATTTTGGCTTTCATTTTAGGTGAAAATAAAGACAAAAATACTCCAAAATTTGGATAATTTTTTATTAAGTTGGTTCTAAGCTTTCGGCTCACATGAGCCATCTTCAGAAAGGTTACAAGGACGTTAACATAAAAATATCTACCATCTGCGACAACTTTATCTTGTGTTGACATAAAACTTTGCTAGGCAACGATAACAGTTACCAAAAATAGCAAACGCAGTTCGTAAATTTGTAATGCGGTTCTATGACGTCACACCTCTTGAGAGCTCGAAATGATAACAGAACCATATATTTAAATGCAATGTAATGTGTTATGACCAGATTTAAACGTGATTTTATTAAGTGTGGGTTGTTTGGATTTAATGTTGATGGCCTCCAATATTTGAAGGTTGTTTACTGTGTGTATGAGTGAGGATTATTGTATTGTTGACTAAAATTTGTCTGATATTACTTTCATGTCTATGTTTTTCTAAGAAATGTTGTTTAATTGTACTCTGATTAGAAAGGTGACAGGTAAGTCTATGTTAACATCCTTGTAACCTCTCTGCAATACAACTATCAACATTAGACAAATATTAGTAGATAATACCAAAATACTATATTATAACAAAATGCTATATTGGGCACTCACTACAAGAAAAGACTCAAAATTCTAGAAGCCATTTTCATACGAATAAAACAAAAGTATTTTTTACAAGAGCCAGTATCTTGAAGTGTGTATAAAATATTCAATATGTATAAATAATAATAATAATAATAATAATAATAATAAAGAGGAGGAGAATTCAGATGGAATTGTCACACAAGACAACAACAATTGGCTTACTAACTTACATAGAAACAACAAAGGACTGGATGATACAATTAGTTAAACAAGATGAAAACAGAAAGAAAAAATATTCATTAATGAAAGAAGGCAGTAAATTCAAACAAGATTTACATTTAGTAGATTCTGTAGAAAAGCAAAACGAAAGTCAAGAGCCAACAATTGCGGCAATAAATATGAAAATGAAAGCCAAAGATAAAGCTCTTGAACAGATGAAACAACTCTGGCAAGACAAACCTCTGCATGGCCAATATCCAGAACGTGCCAATAACCCAATGTTGATAAAGTTAATACTCATCGATGGTTACGTGCATCTGGATTAAAGTCTGAAACTGAAGGCTTTATTCTTGCTGCGTAAGACCAAAGTCTTTTCACCAGGAACTTTCAGGCGAATATTATACATAATAATGTTGATCCAAAATGCAGTTTCTGTGATAAACACCAAGAACCAATAGAGTATCTAATCTCAGGATGTTCTATACTTGCCCCAACTGAATATAAAAATCGTCACGATAGAGTAGGGCAATATTTGCACTGGACAATGTGCAGACACTATGGAAAATATATAAACAAACACTGGAATGAACATCACACAGCACCGGCTACAGAAATAGAAGATGTCACCATTCTATGGGATTACACCATCTACACAGACAGAAAAATTGAAGCAAATAGGCCTGACATTATTGTTAAAAACCAAAAAGAAAAAACTTGCTTATTAATTGATAAGGCTTGTCCAGCAGATTGTAACATAGCAACCAAGGAATTTAAAAAACAGTCAAAATATAAAGACCTGGAATTTTAAATAGAACAAATGTGGAAATTGAAAACAAGTATCGTACCAGTGATAGTGGGTGCACTTGGAATGATAAAAAATGGAACAAAACAACACATTGAAAGAATCCCTGAAAATCCCAGCTTAAAAGATATACAAAAAATTGTCCACGCACTAAGGAGAACTTTATCTATGTAACGCTAGGAATGTTATGGGAGATATGAAAAAACATGAAATGGAGCCATAACAACACACCACGATCTAACTTAGGTCTTCCTGCAGACTTGGTAGGTAATGCGACCATAGCAGAAATCGAATTATAATAAAACAAATGACATAATAATAATAATAATTAATAATAATTGATAGATGCATTTCCTGTGCAGTCTAGCTAACTTTAACACATGACAACATCCTGATGAAGAAACTTTCAGTTATCTTACTTAGATGTGAATATTTTGGTGGCCTAAATGGTAAAGCAGATTCATTTTAAAATGGTTTCCCTAAGAACACATGTCCGATTTCTGTCGGAAAGCTTGTTTGTGAATAGTGGGACTTCACGATCTTTAGACTGGTTGATATTAATTTAACTGCTTAAAATGAAAAATATGCGTCAAATTCACGGAGCTCATTTTAAGCAATCAAATTAGCAGAAATGTCATGGTTATGTTGGCTTCTCATTAATAATAGGATCTTTATGTCATTGTTTTTAGAATCCGTTCTACAATGTACTACTATCGAATAGTTGTTACGTAAAGTTTTTGCCTTTTAAAAACAGCTTAAGAGATATACAAAAAATTGTTGTGTTAAGTACAGCCCACTCACGAAGAAGTTTGTCTATGTAACGCTAGGGATGTTAGGGAGATATGAAAAAAGATTAAATAAAGCCATAACGACACACCACAACCTGCCTTAGGTCTTCCTGCAGACTTGGTACGTAGTGCAACCATAGTAGAAATCGAAATATGATGAAAAATGACAACATAATAATGATAATAAACAACAACAAAAAAAAACAAGATCAGTGTCGAAAAAAAGCTTTTAAATAAGACAGTGTTAAGTTCGTGTCGTCTACACCCACCTTTGTTATATGTTGTGAACACGAAGTGGTATAATCACTAAAAGCTTTTATCGTTACGTGCCACGGGTTGTCAGCTTGCTTCAGAAGCAATGGGAGAACCAAACGACATTGATGTCTCTACATTCAAACACGGTTTTTCTTACACGCCGAATAGACTGACATCCTAGCATATTCTACCCAACATTCCCAGCATATGATACCCTATTTACGTTTTGAATTGTACTCTACTTGACAATGAAAACCTGATTTATTGACAATTGTTTGCATTTCTCTTGAACTAAATTCATAGTAAATTTGCCTCAGACGTTTCTCTTATGACCTTTTTAAAACGAGTTCTTTACAATTCTGTTTTAGATTTGCATTCGTTGATGAGAACGCTCTTCGTAATTGAAGTTTATTTTAGTAAGAAAAGATTTCATTTATGCGGTATGCTGCAGTTTCTGCTTTAAGTATGTATTGAAAAAGACGATAATGGGCCTGACAACGACCGACAAATCAATTGTCAAATATATTCTACCAATGAACTCTCGTCGCCACATAATGATATGTAAATTAAGTAGTAATATAAATCCTCGTTTCTGATTGGTAGTTGCTAAAGTTTAATCTTTATAATAACTAGCAGTATTACTCGGCGTTGCTCGGGTGTAATGAAAGCTTTAAAACTAATCCATGATTCTGGAGCTCAGACTCTTTGGACGTTGGCACGAAAGACTAAAATGCAATAGTTGTTTCCAGTTAAAGCGAAACTGTAGACTGAAAGAAAAATGAATGGATGTAAGTCAAATTTTGATTTCCTGGTATCGATATCAAATAAGTTTTTTTTTTCGTCGTAAACTGAATTTTGAAGGCTAAGTAATTCCTCTGACTAAATGGTATCATGGATGAGACTAAGAACTACAATTATACCTACTTAGAGCCAAACCCGAAGCAAAAACTAAAATAAAAGGGCTGAAACAAATACAGACATACAGATAAACAGACACACACACAAACATCCTGCCTTATATATGTATATATATTATCGATTTTCTGCACTATTGTAAGAACTGCAACCTTGAAACTTCTGAATATCGTTTCTTATGTCTTTGTCTATGAGTGTATCAAATTTGATTAAAATCCGACCACTCCCTCTATAAACCGATTTTTTCGATTATCGATTATTGATTATTCATATTTATCCGGGGGTACCCCGACACAAAACCTAGCTAAGAACACTCGCAGACACTTATAGTACAACTGTGTAAATTTTCAAGAAAATCGCTTCAGCTGTCTAACCGTACTGGTGAGCTGTGATACAACGAAACAGATCTGTCTGCGGATGACTGACTATATATATATATATATATATATATATATATATATATATATATATATATATCGTTATACATGTCAGTCTGACTGCCAAGTATTAGACCGGGGTGACTCAACCCAACTCAGCTCCATCCCAAGAGGCATATTCTTTCGGTATTCATAATAATAGGAAGAGTTCATTATAGTCCAAAAAGGGTAGGTTCCATAACTACGAATTGGGATAAATATTATTTTAAGTTTAAAATATCGCAGAAATGCAATTTTTTATCACAGCGGTAACAGTTTATTTAAGGTGTTGAAAGGTTGACATCTTCACTGACAGACGGAAGTTTATCTAATTTTACTTCTACGGCTGTAAAAGCTACTTGAGGAATATAATGCGAGCGCATTTTTATATAATGTTTAACTACCCACTAATCTTTAAAATTTAAGAAAAGATTCTCCGAAAACTTATGTTTTTTTTATGTGCTTTGGTTTTAAATCTATTATATTTATTGCTCTTATTTTATGATAATGTCGTGTATGAACATCCGTATTTAAAAAAATCAGCACATTTCTGCACACACAGAAATTCAACATTCCTTTTAAAATACTGGATGTTGTTGAACTGTAGTTTTTTCATTTACCATTAGTACATGGAGTTTTTACTTAACAACATCAGCTAAACAATACAAATTAATGCAGAAATTTAAAAGATTTAAAATTTTATAAATTATTCTAGTTAAAATTTTAAAAAATGACATCAACTTTTGTAAAAAATTCATTATTCATGTAAAACTTATTTTTTCTTAAGACAATGAAAGTTCATAATTTATTTTCTTCGTAAAAACAAAGGTTTTTCAATCCATTAATGTTTTTGTTTTATTGTATTTTAACTTACGATTTAGAGCAGGTTTCCGGTAAACAGGTGGTCCTGTTTTACCAATTTAGTATTTAAATTATCCAAGAAGTTCTTCGCGTTACTAATATAAACATTAATTGGTACAAAAATAAATGTCTCGAAATTTCAAAAAAATTAAATAAGTGTGTGTTCGTGTGTGTGAGGAGGGAACAGATTTAAATATATATTTCTAACAACATTTTCTTTGAAATAAACATTTGTAAAATAATTTCATTCATTTGTAAATAAGTCCTGAAAGTTTCATTAAAATTTAATTATTTGATTTTTGCAAGAATTTGTAAAAGGACAAAATAATATAATTTAATAAGCAAAACCCCTTTGGTCTTTCCTCTTTAAAATAAAAGACAGATTTTCACGATAAAACTTTGTTTTTAAGTTTCATCCTGGTATGTTCATTTTTTAGCGAATCTGTTGAAATGTGTGTGCGTGTTTGTCTCTCTGTGTGTAAATATTTATGAGAATAATTTATTTCAGCATTTGGTGAAATGACGGGAAATCGATGATATGAAGATTGTCTTCTGAATGGAGAAAACACACCTCACGCCTACTTTCTAAATCGGAAATCTTGGCTTTTTATTTAGACTCGAACGCCAGCGAGAAAAAAAAACAACTACTTTATCCACCAAACAGGTTACCTTCCCCCCAGTCCTCTTGACAGCAATGTACTTGGTGTTTCGTCGATCTTTTCTTTTTTCAAAATATTGGATTGGGTTTCGTACCCAGCTTCCTGAGCTGTATATTTTTACTTAAAACAAAATGATCACGTGACTCTTCTTACGCCGTTTCACCATTTAATCAAGCGAAAGAAGCACAAGCAAAAAAAAATAAAAATAAAAAAACAAACAAACAAAATCAAACAGTGTTTCTTCCGAGTAACGACGCCATTTTCAAAATCCCAACTTTGACAGAGTAAACAAGGCCGTAACTAGAAACGGAGAACTCTTTGTTGACCTCTTGGGTCTGTCAGTCAAATTGGCTGGGGTTAGGACTGGGAAAAATAACTTGTTTTGAAATCGATTGGTATGGCATTGAGCCAACAGAAACGCAAAATCGGAAGAAGCGAAAGGTCATGTCCGTTAATGCGTATTTGAAGAATAAATGAAAGACATTTGACCTCTAAACACTTTTATAAAAGCCTTTAAAGAAGGGCGTCTTTTAGAAAAAGAGAAAGATTCAGAAATTACTGTTAAGGTTTCAGCTGCAGTCTTCTTTTTTCCCCCGTTTTCTACAATTAAAAATGATCATTTATTGCTTTATTACACGTGACACGTAGCTAACCAATAAAATCAAGCCTCAATAAACATACTGACTCTTTGAGTTTAAAAAAAAAATATTATTCGTCTTAACAAGTTTCTGAAGAACCTTAATAAAGTGAAACATATTAGACTAAAGACACGTTTTCCATTCACACAGACACATACATACACACACACACATACACAAACTAGAAATAATAGAAATATAAATTAAAACAATCACATTTAAAAAATAGACACACAATCAACAATAGTTACTCACTTTTGTTTATTATGCAACGAATTATAACCATTAGCATTCACTAATGGTTACATAACTTATCACCCTCTGTAGCTTTTCTTTACGATGCAACAAATTATATCCATTATCATTCTCTATAGGTTACATAACATAACTAATTTGCGATTATTTTAGAGTTTAAACTTAACGATATTTGCTTCCACGTTACATGTCTGTGTAAATAAAATACAAGTTACGAAATAAAATCTTTGCATTTAACTTCAACGTCCCCGAGAGAACTAAACGCGTTGGTAGAGACAAATTTCCCTATTTTCTTTTATTTTTATCGTCTTTACAGATATATTTTTTAATTTAAATTTGAACTCACACACACACACACGTGTAATAAGTAATAAAAAATAAGACCATCAGTTCTTAGTTTATCATTTAAACTGTAAAACAAAAAAAGGCGGGTGTCAAATTAATTGAAGAGCGCTACAGACAATCTACACTATATAATTAAACAGTGCAAAATACATTTGTACAGTTTCACATTCATCCAAATTCAGTCGTTTGAAGTTAACCAAATCATTACATTTGTTGATCCTTTCTATGTTTTTATATGATGGGCAGATTTATCAGCTAATTGAAAACAAATGAAGCTGAAACAAAGATGAACACTCAGCCTCTCTCACCCCCTTCCAAATTGGGGGATTTTTCCTTCTTTCTTTTTTTTGAATCCTAAGTAGCATCATTTTTTGTATGTAGATTTGCTTACTAGTACGTTATTAGTGTTATTTCAAGACTCTGCGAAAATAGATTTTTTAAAATTCGGTACCATATTGGCCGATGTTCTGATACTAAAAATGGAAATAACTGCTACAAGAAATTCTATTCCAGGAAGTACATCTCAAGGATCGATGTTATTAAATGTTGAAACAGTAGAAAAATTAACAACGTCTATATATAAAAACAAAACAAAACAAACAAACAAAAAATACTGTAATTCGTGTCATTATTTACCCAGATTACTAATTCACATTTTTAATAATCTGACGTTTCTTTTATTCTTTTATTCCTTTATTCTGTGTTTTATAAATTGGATTCTTCAGTTCAGTTGATTCGTATTTTAATCTGTGTAATCTTTCTTTTTTCTATTATCGATATACGACCGAATATTTATCCTGCTTTCTCTATTAAAACTGTTTAATATTTCATATATTTCTTTTGTTTTTGCAGGTCCTGACTAAAAAGACCCAATTCCCAGACGTCTACCTGTTGTGCTTTGCAATTTGCATATATTATTCATTTTCTGTTTTAAATTATTAAATTACAAATAAAAAGTCAAATTTCATTTTATTTTTACTTCTTTTTCCTGTTTATTTCTGTTTAAAACACATGTAAAAGTAGGCGTTATTTACTAAGCATCATGTCGTCGAATCCTAGACCGGATGGATGTGTACCCTCACAGCTAAAACTGAAATTAGCGAAAACCAGTTAATGGGTAGGTTGTTCCACACATAATTTTCGTTACTGAAATTGTAATTTAATTTTTAAGTATATTTCAACCAATCACTAGTTTAAGATTGTAAATTGTAACTTAAATTTTAAGTATATTTCAACCAATATCTGTTTTAAAAATTGTAAGTTGTCATTAAAATTTTAAGTATATTTCAACCAATCACTATCGTTCTCGGCAAAAATGAAGATCTTTCAGATTCAACAGAAACAGATGATTTTTTATATCATTTCATCCTCACCCAAAGGTAAGGCGATAAAGCCACTAAAACGTAAGAGATGACTGTGAGTGAAAGAAAATGAGGAAACGTTTGCAAGGAGAGAGAAGAATAAAAACAGATTTTAATGAAAACAAAAGCTTAAGATTGACGTTACATTTAATTTCTTGTAAATCGTTGTTAACAAGAAGTCAGATGAGAGTTCCATAGTCGAGAAATACGAAAGAATAAACTATTAGTATAGAATTGACAGTTACAGCTCTTTATTTCAACAGTAAAATGATAATACGGTTGTCGATCTGGTGCTACGCTTAACTTTATGAAATCGAAGATACAGAAGAGGAAATCTCATCAGAATAATTACCATGAAATTATTTATAGAAAAGGCAGCGGGAAGCTACATTTTGATGGTGGTAATCTGACAAGGGATGAGAGCACAGCGTATCCGCTTTTATAAAATTATCAGACAAAGCAAGTGTTGGAATGCTTCGTACATAGATAATTTGGTTCTACAATAGCTTAGACTGTTATTCAGTAATGTGGCACATAGTGAGAACCGAATTTGCTATACTATCGAAGTGGTGTTCTCTGAGAACAGCTTGTTAGCCCTTATATGACGGTCGACAGCAAATCCTCGAAAAATAGCAAGGAAATCACCAAAAAGTAGTTAAAACTTGTGAAAACGTTCGTAATGTATACTATAGCGCTTCAAAACGCCAATTCCGCAATTTTTTCCGTTTTTTCGTGATCACGGAATATTTGCGTTCCGAGAGTATGTTATTTTGTTTAAAGTACCACTTATTGTGGGTTAAGTATGTTGAGGGAGGGGGGGGGCAAGTTGCATTTTGCGGATAGAAGGGCCGCAAGGAGCATTCTGCGGGTGGGGGGGGGGGGCACGACGTTTCTGAGCACGGCACTGTCCTCGATATTACTACAAATGCATACAGCACCTTTGTTAATCTGGACATATTGCTAATAAAAGCCACTTTCAATTAATCGACTTAACAATTCATCCATTAGCTTATTTCATGCCTCGCTATGAAGTCAGAACTTTCATGTTTTTCTCGCACGTCACTATAACTGATTTTGTCATAATGGTGGCTTTCAATCAGACGACTAAAGCTAGGTTTAGCAAACACCTATTTTGTTCGCTTTTAAAAACGTCTAAAAACACACGGACGTTCTAACGAGAATATTTAATTCTAAAAACGAGATTTAATGTTACGGTTTATATATTTAAATATTTATATTTGTTCAGTTTACTGTGATAAAAGGCTAAGAATAAAGATGTTGTTGCGCCAATTTATCAAGACGAATAAAAAGTTAATATCTGAAATTTTTGTTTTGCCCATGCAGACGCGGATGATGACCAAAAATCAATGGTCAAGAATTATTTAAATATTTTAAATCTTTGCGTGTGACAAAATGTCATTTCTAGATAATTCTTTTGTTAAGGGCACAGATTAAAAGATAAAATAAAAAAAATGTTTAAATATATTTCTCAATGTTTGGTAGCTATTGCGATCTGTGTCTTTAAGCGCATTTCTATAAAAGGAGATTATAACACCGGCAAAAGGGTATTATTTAAATAGTGACTAGAAAAGTTATAATTCAAAAACTGACGCGAAAGGGCATTATTCAAATACAGAAACGAAAAGGCATTATTCAAATACAGACGCGAAAGGTTAGTTTTAAAATACAGTTCAACGTAGTGCTTATGGCGCCTTTCCATTCGAATGTCAAATCGCTTTAAAAATACTTAATAATAATAGTTAGGTAGATCGCATATTAGCTTAAAACCCAATAGTACGTTTTGTAGATGATGATGATGATGGTGACAATAATAATAATAATAATAATAATAATAATAATAATAATAATAAAATCCAGAAGGAGAAAACTTGTCTATTAATTGATATGGCTTGTCCAGCGGATTGTAACATAGCAATCAAGGAATTTGAAAAAAAAACTGTCAAAATATAAAGACTTGGAAATTGAAATAGAAAAAATGTGGAAATTGAAAACAAGAGTTGTGCCAGTGATAGTGGGTGCACTTGGAATGATAAAAAATGGAACAAAACAACACATTGAAAGAATCCCTGGAAACCCCAGCTTAAGAGATATACAAAAAATTGTCTTATTAAGTACAGCCCACACGCTGAGGAGAAATGCTAGGGATGATAGGGAAGATAGAAAAACATGAAATGGAGCCATAACAACACGCCATGACCTACCTTAGGTCTCCCCGCTAACTTGGTTGGTAGTGAGACCAAAGCAGAAATCGAAATGTGATGTATAATAATAATAATCTCGTTCCTTACACCTTTCGTTTTCTTTTTTCTCTTTCATTATCTCTCCCTCCCTCCTTCTCTCCGTCTGTCTTTCTGTTTCTCTCATTTATTTCCGTCTCTCTTTCTCTTTATTCCTTGTGGATAAAGACATCAACATCGTAGCAAGAAAAAAAACAAACAAAAAACAATCTGTCTTCATAGCGACAACGGTTCGAATGATATGATTTCTCGTACACACGTCTTCACACCAAACGTATTCTTATGTAGACGCGTTTCGATGCCAAAATAAATTACCAAACATACAAACCCTAGCCTTACCACCCAGATAACATTGCAGATTTTAAATGAACAAGACTGACTGCAATTTGATTTGCGTTCAGTTTGAATCGCTCTGTTACTGTCACATAATTGCACTGTGGTGCAGTGGATATCGTCTCGGAACTAGAAATCGGGGGGGGGGGGGTCAAATTCCAGTTGAATTCATTGCATCTATTTACGCGCAAATACCATTGGAAAATGTATGAATCCATCTCTTCTTTCTCCAGCTATGGATTAAACAGCAGGATAGGTTTGGTTCTGTAGCAACCTGTCTACCGCAGAAAGTAATGATAAACTCCGCAGGCTCCAAAGTAGAATCTGTAATGTGATAGGTCCCATCTTGGCAGCTCGACTTCAGTCACTTTCTCACCGACGGGATGTGGCTTTCCTCTGCCTATTCTACAAATAGTTTAATGGCTTCTGCTCCGACGAACTTAAGTCACTGGTGCCCCCACCACTAGAATTTACTCGTGCAACCAGACTGGCAACAAGGTGAGGGTTAGGTTTACAGTTAGATCAACCAAATGCAGCCGTCAATTCTACTCCGTCAGCTTCTTTTCTCCCACTTCCTGCCTGTGGAACTCCCTTCCATATACTTGCTTTCCTGATGGCTACAACCTCCAGGAATTTAAATGCAATGTCAATGCCCATTTTTTATCCACTTGAGTCCAGTTCTTTCTACATCAGCCTGTATATCTTGTTCTTTTCCTTTCCATCTACCTTCACAACTCTATTCATACCTGTGTTCTCATTCTTCTCTTTCCCTTTCTCTGATATCCCCTGTAACTGGACTGTTTTTCTTTTCACTCTCCTCCTGTCTAATCTTTTACTCTTACGTACCCCACCTGCGCATCAGTGGTGGTACCGCCTTGCTTGGGATGAAACGATTAAAAAAGACCTACTGCAGGAAAATCTTTCTGTCCAGTCAGTCATGTCTCTTTCGAGACCTGATCGCCCAAGCACTTAACTGACTGACTAAATACGCATGATGTGTTTTTTTCTGTTCTCGTCTGGTAACCAAGGGTTTGTGCACGTCATTAATCACTTCAACAAATCCTACCCACAAATCCTGACGTTCGTAATAAAACGTGCGGAGTGATTTTTATCCAAAACTTTTTTGGTGAGGTAAGAATTCATATTTAGGCAACAATCCTACATTAATACATGTTTGCTGAAAAGTTGACATGTTTTTTTAAATTTTTGCTCGACCTATACTGTTTAGAATGTGCGTTGTGGTGCAGTGGATATCGGTTCAGAACGACAAACCGAGGAGCCGAGTTCGAATTCCAGTTGGATTCCTTACATTCATTTACGCACAACCCGTACATAAAATAGTTTTTAAAGGTTTACTGGATGAAATAGCGCCAGTCAAATATTTAGGGTCCTGATGACTGGCCTGGACACTGAGTGGATCACATTGATACCTTCAATGTCACCATTGCGCGCACGTGTGCGTGTGTGTGAAAGAGAGAGTTGTATTCCGGTTTAGGCAGCTGTGCAGTAGATGAAGATGAATGAACGGAAACGGTTAATTTCTTTATTCTTGATCATCTTTCAATCTCAAATGACTAACTCTCCTGGTCGAAAAACATTCATAAGCAATTTACGTCCAAAGATTCACAGATGTTAAACAAAAGTGTCAAAAATAAATGCAAGAAAACAAATTATGAAAGACACAACAAGACGTGTGCAGAGATAGAAAAACTACAAAAGACAGACATTTGCTACTATGAATAAAAAAATATGAACAAATAACACGGCAGGAAATACGCTCCTTAAATGAATGCGTAAAGTCAAACATGAAACGCTCATAATGGAAAAAAATGAAATATTGCAAAAATGAAACGAATATATAAGCGAATGCTTCCACGACAACAGCAGAATTAAACCCCCGATGTATAAAAACATTGAAGAACCTGTATTATTAGAATCAAGTGAACCGTCTGATCTTTCTAACTATCGGCCTATTAGATTTCTACCTCTTTCTAGCAAAATACTAGAGGCCCTAATCAACTCACATTGCAGGTTTTTTTTGTTTGTTTTTTTTTTTTCGGATAAGTAATATGGCTTTCGCTTCTCTAGGTCAATTTCTGATGTGTTAACAATTATCGCTGAAAGATTCTGTCAAGCTTTAGATGAAAATGGCGAAGTTCGATCTGTTGCTTTGGACATTTCGAAGGCATTTGACAGGGTTTGGCATACCAGTTTTCTTCACAAGTTCAAAGGTTATGGTATTTCTAAACATATTTTTAAACTAATTTTTTCTTATCAAATCGTAAAATGAATATTTCCTTGAACGGCTACTCCACTAGATGTTTCTGCCTTAATGCAGGCGACCCTCCCCCGAATTCTCTCTTAGGACTTTACGTTGTTCCTAATTTTCAACAACGATCTTCCTTATGGCATCAGTTCTCAGCTTGGTATCTATGCTGATGAGATAATTATTTAATCCTGTCTTAACAATAAGTCTCACCGTTCAGATAAAATCAAATTAACAGCTTCTTTTGTTTTAAATATCTACAGGTTGTTGTTAACTAGAGCAAGGAATGGCTTATTAATTTTAATATTTCTAAAACGAAAACTGCTGTCTATTTACCACCTGACAAACTTCTTTCTGTCTTCCATCAGCATATGGCTGACGCTAACCCCCAGGATTGTGACTCGTTGCGACTTCTCGAATTAACATTTTCCGCTGACATGAAGTGGAATGATCGTGTAGAATCAGTTGCTAGGTCTGCTGCTAGAAATGTTGGTTTGCTGTGTCGTGCTAGACAAATTTTTCCGCTACAGAATCTATCTTACATATTTAAAAGTTTACCATTAATTATTGCTTTGGATATTGCTGTCACATCTGGTTTGGTGCTCCTGATATACATTTAGAAATTCTTGATAAAATACAAAAAACAATCAGCAATGTTATTGGTCCCAACCTGGCATCTCGGCTCCACTCACTTACTCGCCGCCACAATGTAGCTTTCTGCTGCGTTCTATACAAATACTTTCATGGTAATTGTTCCGAGGAATCCAACCCTAGGCTCTTAATAAAGTATTATCAGTCGGTGCGCTAGATGAGGTCAATTTCAATATCGGTTGGATACGAGAGGTGCTGTAGAAAGGATATGATTCAAGGAGATAAGAAACAGCAATTGACGTTGCATTTAATCTCTTGGAGATTGTAGCTATCAATGAAGCAAGTATACAGAAGGGAGTTCCACAGGCGGGGAGTGCAAGAAAAGAAGCTGACGGAGTAGAAGTGGTGGCTACATTTGCTTGTTTTGACTTTAAAAAAGGTGGGACCTAATTGCCAGTCTAGTAGCTCAATGAATTCGTGTAGATAGGCACCAGGGAGCTTAGCTTTTTGGAGAAAAAACCGTAAAAATATTTGTAGAAGAGACAAAGAGAAGTCACATCACGTCGGTGAGAAAGTAACTGGAGCCGAGCTACCAGGTCAGAATTGATTATATTGCAGATTCTCCTTTGGAATTTATCGAAAACTCTGAGATAAATAGCATTTGAATTTGAAGATGGGACCACAATGCATATAGCCCACGCTTCTAGAATTTTTCTTCCATCAGAGAGAAACTATAGACAGATTGAAAAAGAGGGTCTGGTCATAATCTACACAGTAAAGAAACTACACAAGTATATTCACGGACTGAAATTTACTTTACAAACTGATCATCGACAACAACTAACAATTTTCAAATCCAAGGAGGATATTCTTACACAGCAAACAGGCTACAGCATCAAGGAATAATTTTATGAAATTATGATTTCAAAATGGAAATTCTGCCCTCAAAGAGGCTTGCACATGCCGATGTTTTATCCAGATTAATCCCGAATTTTGCAAAGCCTTGCAAGACAACGTTAATAGCTGCTCCAAAGGAAAAGAAATATCAGTATTGTTATATAATACTATCTGTGAGTTACAAGTGACTCTAGAAGATAACAAGAGAGAAGAAGAAAAGGACGAATTCATTATGAAAATGAAAAAGCAAGTATGGCTAAATGAAACATATAAAAATGATCTAAAATATCACCTTTTCGATATGAGATAAAGTACTTCTATACGCAGACAGAATAGTAATGCCTTTTTTTACTACAAAAGAAAATTCTGAATAAATTTCACTTCGGTCATCCTGCTATTTCAAGAATGAAAGCTTAATGCGTAGCTATACGTATTGGCATAGAATGAACCAGGATATCAAAAAGATTGTGAAAGCGTGTAGAGGTTGCCAATTAGCGGCAAAGGCCCTACCGGTAAATTTTAATGGCCCAAAAACAGAAGTTTCGTAGACAACACTGCACATTGATTATGCTGGACCCCTAAAAGGTCACTACTACCTAACAGTTGTGGACAGCTACTCCAAGTGGCCGGAAATCTTCAAATGTAAGCACTAGACATCCTCAACTATTATAAATGTGTTGAACAAACTTTTTAGTCGAGTTGTTGTGTCCAAAAAAAAAGTAACCAACAATGAGACTCAATTTACCGGAAGGAATTTAAAAATTTCTATATCTTTAGCCATTTACCAGACTGCAACACCTCATTACCATCCCAGATCCAAAGGTCAAGCGGAAAGATTTTCAGTTTCAAAAGAGCATTAAGAAAGAATCATTTTTTGAACACAGATGAGAGGAGCATTCAAAAATGCAGGAACCACAGAGGAGGACTTTCAACAGGCTGAAAAGCAGAAAGCAGAGTCGCAGTAGTTATAGAGTTTGGAGAGGACAGATAAGAGTTTAGGAGTAACATTTCTTCCTGAAAATGACAGGGATTCCGTCACCTCTAGTCACCTTATGGGGGCCAAAAATTAAAATTATGTTAGAGACCAGAGAGGGGGTTATGTATACGTCCCTCAGTTGAGCCTCAGTTCTTGGTGGGAAGTCGGGCGCAGATGTTCCAGACAAGTGAAATGTGGAGTTGGAAGAGAATATGCGAGCAAAGCACTCAGCTTTGTCGGCTGTGGCTATGAGGACCTCAGATTTATTGATTAAATGAGAGATGAAAGTTTGACTGTTGTTCAACACACTTTTGCAGAGTCACCAGTAGTCTTTGAAGCCGAACTTGCAGGCTGCTATACGCTGCTTCATTCTATCAGCAAACAGCAGCTTAGCATCATTTAGGATCCTCTTGCACTGATTACGAGTAGAAGCAAAAAGCGCCTCCGATAAACCCTGAAGAAGTGATTCCTGTGGGCAATGGTGGTTGAGTAAGCAGGAGAGAACCAGGGGGACAAATGAGGTTTAAGACGGAACTTCCTGGTTGGGATGAAATCATCGATGCTAGCTTTCACTCAGGAAGAAACCTCAGAGGCCCAGTCCTCAACGGGGAGACTAAGCAATTTTTTCAAAGGGACTTCACACAGAAAATCGTGGAACGAAACTCAGTCTACTCTTTGGTAGCAGCAATAAATTCTGTTGGTAGGAGATTCCTGGGGAAGTGGGAGTGGAGAAAGATAGCGGAAACCACAGTATAGTCAGAGTTTCCAAAAGGGCAAGGCTGAATGGATTGGCAAGAGTCAGGGATACAAGTGACGTAGAGATCTAGCAGACAAGCGTGACCTATAGGGATACTGGGGAATCGCATGGGGAAATCCACTACTTTCGTGAGAGACTAATTGCAAGGTTCATAGTATGGATGCCAGCAGGATCAGTGACAGCGTTTTTCAGCAACTTAGTATGGTGGGCATTAACGGCACACAGAAGTTTTAGCCCCTTGGTTGTACTTATCAACGCTCTATCTACACCTCGACATCGAGAACTTTACGATAAAAAACCTGTTTGCCAAAATACATTTTATCAGTAAAACTACTGAAAAAAACAATAACTTTGGCGCTAAACATCGTCACAATTAAGCACTATATTTAGATACTAGTAGTATAGCCCGGCGTTGCTCTGGTGTAATGAAAGCTTTAAAGCTAATCCATGGTCCTGGAGCTCAGACACTTTGGACGTTGGCACGAAAGACTAAAAAACAATAGTTGTTTCCAGTTAAAGCGAAACCGTAGACTGAAAGAAAAATGAATGGATGTAAGTCAAATTTTGATTTCCTGGTATCGATATCAAATAAGTTTTTTTCGTTGTAAACTGAATTTTGAAGGCTAAATAAGTCCTCTGAGTAAATGGTATCATGGCTGAGACTAAGAACTACAATTATACCTAATTAGAGCCAAATCCGAAGCAAAAACTAAAATAAAAGGGCTAAAAAATACAGACATACAGACAGATAAACAGACACACACGCAAACATCTTGCCTTTTATATATATATTATCGATTTTCTGCACTATTGTAAGAACTGTAACCTTGTAACTTCTGAATATCGTTTCTTATGTCTTTGTCTATAAGTGTATCAAATTTGATTAAAATCGGACCACTGCTGGCGATGTTAAATTAAACAGATATAATTTTAACTTAGTGACCTGGAATTGTAGTAGTGCTGGCATGGGCTGTTGTTTGTCAGAGGCGAATAATCGTGTTTTAAGAATCAGGCGTCCATGAACAGCTTCTGACAGGATGTTGACTGTAGCTCCTGAGTCAGTGACAACATACAAGTGTTGATGTCCTAATGACAATGTTGAAGTGGGATAAGGTGTGGCTCTTGTTGGCGGTCATGAATACGTATTCGATTTCACTATTCGACGCAATAACGTCGTAGTCGTTGTCTTTGTTTCTATCTTATTGAAGACCGAGGATGCAGGACTGCTGACGTTTGCTTAGCTTTGCTTTAGGTTGAAATGTTTCCTTTTCGAATGTTAATGTTAGACGGAAGGAAGGTGGTTCTTGTGGAGCCATTATATGTGGGTCAATTCAGTAGATCTTTTGGGTTTGGCCACGAACACTTGTGACAGTTGTGGCTATTGCCTGTGCGGCTAATGGCTTCCTGAACAATGATATTTCGCATTGGCACTGGAACGATGACCGCTGCCACGATGTTTAGGATTAGCTATACGTTAGGGATGAAAGCCTGCAAACTGTGGAGTCTAGTCGTAAGGGAATTTAAGTCCTGCATAGGCATTTTTTCTTATTTAGTATGACTTGCAAGCAGCGAGAACTTTTACTATTTCAGCATTGTTATATATTTATCATTTTATAATAGAATATTATTTTTTATAATTTATTAAAATTTCGAAATTTTAAAAACATTTTTATTTACAATGCGACAATAAAAATCAGAGATGAAAGTAGTTATAATTCATTTTCAGTTAAAGTAAAAAAAAAAACAAAAAAAAAAACAATAGGACACTTAATAGAAATTATATTTTAGGTTACCTATGTTATTCCTTGGAAATTATTTTCTGACGAAGCCCGTTTATTGGCGAGAAATATCAATATATATATATATATATATATATATATATATATATATATATATATATATATTAATCGTATCACCCCGAGCAAGGTGGTAATGCCACTGATGTGCAGGGCGCTACATAAGAGTGAAAAGTTTAAGTAGAAGAGAGTGAAGAGGAAGACGAACCAGTTAGAAAGGAGCAAGAGAAGGATGGGAATACAGGTGTGATGACAGTTGCAAAGGTGGAGAGAAAAGAAAGGATATACGGGGTGGGAAAGAGCTAGAGTCAAGTGGTTAAGAGATGGAAATTGACATTGCATTTAAATTCCTGGAGGTTGTAGCCGTCAGAAAAGGAAGAATATGGAAGCGAGAGAAGAAGCTGCAGGAGTAGAATTGTCGTCTGCACTTGGTTAATCTAACTGTGAATGGGTGAGACCCAGTTGCCAGTCTGGTTGCACGAGTAAATACCTGTAGCGGAGACACCAGTGACTTAAGTTCCTTGGAGCAATATATATATATATATATAAGATAAGGAACAAATAAGAAATGTTTGTAAATTTAAAATATTTTGCTTTTCTTTAAGCTTCATGATACATTTTGTTTGAAAAAGAAAATTTCAAAATTATCTCCGATGAAGATTAAGTAAAGGTGATACATGATAATTTTTTCCTATATAGGTATATATATACATATATACATGTATATATATATACAGAGAAAGAGAGAGAGAGAGAGAGAGAGAGAGAGAGACTAATATAAATAAACATCTGTTATATATATATATATATATATGGTTGGTCTGACGATTGCGTTTAGCATGGAACACTGTTGTGTTGACTTCAACGTCCACTTTTATATTTACATATGCTCTATCTCTGATATTGAGCACTTAAAGCCTATAATATAGCATACATTAATATATATATATTATAATAAAGATCATTGTGTATTTATTTGTATGCAATATACATATTCCTATCCTGTCGCGCTCAAGTGTTTGGATTATCATTTTCATTTTTTACTTATGCCTTAATCTAAGATACTCAATCGTAGGTACATCAATATTTATGTTGCTGTCATTTTAGACGGAACGGGCCCACTCTTTATTAAAAATTGATTAAAACTTTGAAGTTGTATTTCTTGTGCCAGATTTGTGAGTATCATTACCATGCAACTCTACTGCTTGAGAAAAAAAGCGCCTTCACTCTATGCAAGACAAAAGGATGTATGGTACGCCAAAACATATTCTATCGTGTTTCCCATTTTTTTTTTCTGCGCTGGTGTGTGTCCAACTTGCTTTCCGGGTTCGACTGGTCTCTTCGTTTAGGAAACATAAGTATCATTGAAATTTTATAAGTGGGACAAACACCAAGGTCACATCGGAAACAGAGAATAATATATATACAAAGAATAATTTAAGGACACACACATACAATACACACACACACACACACACACACACTCATAAATATCTATCTATCTATCTATCTATCTATCTATCTATCTATCTATCTATCTATCATAAAAATAGTTTACCAAGACATATACAGTCAATTGTATGTAAAAGGGCCATGAAACCCTGAATACACGTTCATATAATTTAAGTGAAACATTTTATTATATAAATATATATGTGTGTATGCGTGTGTGCAAAAATATACTCAATTACAATCTGAAGAAAAAAAAAACAATATGAAAATAAATGAATAATGAAGACAAGAGGAAAACTGTATTTTTCTTTCCTGTGACAGACTTTATCCAGGCAAAAATTTCAACTCTTTGTCTTGATAAATCCATCACGTGACAAAACGCGTAGGGGAGAAAAGTATAGTTTTCCTCTTGTCTTCTTTATTATTTTGCATATATATATATATATATATATATATATATATATATATATATCTCCAATCTTTTTACTTCTTTTTTTTCAATTGGAGTAGATAGACTAAACTATCGCCCGGTTCACACTCCATCCACGTCTATTGAACAGGTGAAGAGGCTCACCCCCTGTTCCCTGTTTAGGATGTGGTTTCCGGGTTTCTCTTTTCCAATCTTTTTACTATATATATATATATTTTAATCATATCACCCCAAGCAAGGCGGTAACGCAACTGATGCGCAGGGGGCTACGTAAGAGTAAAAAGATTGGAAAAGAGAAAACCGGAAACCGCATCCTAAACAGGAAACAAGGGATGGGCCTCTTCACCTGTTCAATAGACGTGGGAGGAGTGTGAACCGGGCGATAGTTTAGTATATCTACTCCAATTGGAAAAAAAAGAAAAGAGTGAAAAGATTGGAAAAGAAAACCGGATCCTAAACAGGAAACAAGGGATGAGCCTCTTCACCTGTTCAATAGACGTGGGAGGAGTGTGAACCGGGCGATAGTTTAGTATATCTACTCCAATTGGAAAAAAAAAGAAAAGAGTGAAAAGATTGGAAAAGAAAACCGGATCCTAAACAGGAAACAAGGGATGAGCCTCTTCACCTGTTCAATAGACGTGGGAGGAGTGTGAACCGGGCGATAGTTTAGTATATCTACTCCAATTGGAAAAAAAAAGAAAAGAGTGAAAAGATTGGAAAAGAAAACCGGATCCTAAACAGGAAACAAGGGATGAGCCTCTTCAACTGTTCAATAGACGTGGGTGGAGTGTTATTTAAGTCAAACTTAAATAATACTAATGAGCAGGAAGAACAAAAAAGAGTAATCAGGAGAACGGTAGAGAGCGATTGACATTTTATTTATTTTTTTGAAGATAAAGGTTGGCTGGAAAAATTGTCCAGAACGACAAAGTGAACCAACTTTTTTGGCCGGTGACCTACCAACGGATTCACTTTTTCCAGTTTATGTCAGCCAAGAAACTTAGCCGGAGAAAGCGCAACGAGTCACTCTTTCCTAGAGGTTAGCATCAGTCATGTTTAATGGAAAGCAAAGAGGGGATGTCTCAGATGATTAATGGGGAGTGGTTTAATTCTGGAGGCGTTATAATTCACAAGTCATCCTTTTCTCCATTTAACAACGTCGTTTTGGAGCCCAGCTGCCATTCCGATGTTTTCGAATCAGTCTTACTATCCAGACGAGTAAATGGTTGTGCCATCAATGTAGACACCAAATTAAGAGCTGATGTCATCGAGAAAATATTCAATAGTAAAGGGTTAAAAAAGAAAATAAACCAATTATATTAGGGCAAATGAATGATTAGATTAAATTAAGTTCTGGACACTTTTTTCGGCCAATTCTTCCCGTTTATAATCGCCCCAATTCAGTCTAGTTCCAGGTCCTTCCATTCCAGTTCTTATTATTTATAAATTATAAATATGCTTATATATATAAATATGTTTTTTTTACATCACACACTTGGTTTAGCAATAAATCGTCATATCGTAATTTAATTATTTTAATTTAATTTCTTTCATAATTCTAATTATTCTTCATTACCTCAGTTTAGTTTTTCCTCTCATCAGCATTGATTATATATATATATATATATATGCATTTGGCTGATCCAACTGTGAATGGGTGGGATTCAGTTGCCAGTCTGGTTACACGAGTAAACTCCTGTGGCAGGGGCACCAGTGACTTAAGTTCGTAGGTGCAGAAGCCATGAAAGTATTTATAGAACAGACAGAGGGAAGCCACATCCCGTCGGTGAGAAAAGGGCTGTAGTCGAGCCGCTAAGTCGGTACCTATCACATTACTGATTCTCCTTTGGAGCCTGTCAAGAACAGCGATGAACAGCAGGGGCGCCTGATTATATAAGACAACAGTAATCACTGTGTGGTGGGGGTAGCTTTCCTTGTATCGTAAGAAGCGTTTTACTTTCCATCACGCACTAACAGCAGATTGGCAACGTTATTGCTGCAAACACTGAAACGTGAGACTCACCTCTGGACTTCGTCAGGATAAGGATGTATAAGTTGAGAGGGGAGGGTCTTCCAAAATGGATTTTCTCTTCACGAAGATGTGATAAACTTTCTGGTTTTTTTTTTCACTTTTCGGGAAAGGTGCTTATTTATCTTTTTGTCATCCGGTTGTCTCACTTGTGCACATCCTAAGTGTGAATAGTACAATTACTTTTTTTAATCACTCCTGTGACACCAAACAAAACGATAAAGTCACTAAGACTCAAGGGGTTACTGGGAAGGAAAAGGAATGAGAGGACTTTATTGAAAGGAAAGGAAAATAAAAGAAAGAACTCGAAAAGACAGAAGACCGCAATTGATGCAGCATTTAGATTTTTGAAGATTGTAAGCGGCAAGGAAGAAAAAAAAACGGAAGAGAGAAAAGAAATTATTGCTATAGAACTTAAGGTTGCCTCTACCTATTTCAACAATAAAACAACAACGCATAGTTGCGAATCTAGTAATACGTTTAAATTTATGCGGTGAAGATACTAAGGGTAAGAGATTATTAGAACAATTGCCATTAAAATATTCATAGATAAGACGTAGGGAAACTACGTCACGATGATGGAGAAGTCACTGAGACCGAGATGCTAGGTCAGGACCAATAACATTGCTGACTTTTCTTTAGATTTTGTTGAGAATTTCGAAATATATAGCCGGGCTCCAAACTATTTATAACAGCATTACTCAATGCATGGACGAATGGTAGATTTATAAACATTGTCTGGTATGACACCAGTGAACCAACTTTACTAGCACCAACCTGAGCAATTGATTCAATATAATCGCTCCACTTTCTCTCAACGGAAAAACTTGAGACTAAGAAGGCGCAATAAGTTAATCTCGTGGATGTTAGCATGTAGGTTAGCATGCTAGTGATGATATATATATACGATACTGTGCAAAAGTATTAGGACAACAACTATTTTATCTTTTATGAGGCATCAAAATAAAGATTAAAATCACCCCTGTCCTAGCAATTTCGCACACTAACGGTAGTGTGCAAAAGTATTAGGACAGGGGTGATTTTCCTAAAAACTCACTGAAATTTAAATACAGGGTGAAAAGCCAAACCTTTGTAAGAATTATTTAACTAAAAAGGAAGAGGGAGGAAGGCTTCGGAATTTGCATTGGCCCCCCACAAAGCCCTGATCTCAATCCTATTGAACATTTATGGGTTATTTTGGATAAAAAAATTGATAAAACTAATGTTACTTAGCAAGACACACATTGGGAACAAATACAAGCTGCTTGGCAGGAGATACCATTAGATACATTGAAGAAGCTTGTGATTTCAATACCTGACAGAATTAAGGTTGTGATCAAAGCAAAAGGCTATTATACTAAATATTAAATTTATTTTGTAACAAGTGTTTTTCTTATTAAAGCATTTGTTAAGTAAATCAAATAAAATTGCTTTAATTAAATTGTTTATTTATTTTATGTTTTATTTCAATATGCCTCATAAAAGATAAAATAGTTCTTGTCCTGATACTTTTGCACAGTACTATATATATATATATATATATGTTGACATTGAAGTCAACAAGAGGTCACATTCTGTTTGATTGTTGTGCACGACTATTTATATATGCAACACAGTGATGCATTGTGGGTAGTCTACTCACAATGCAACGCGTGTGTTTTTTGTCTTTTGTAAACACCGATTAGCTAGTTTTATAGGAGTAATGGATCAACGAGAAAAATAAATAGCCATATTCCTATCATGAATCAAATGTTTTATTTTCTAGTTAACGTTATAACTGTTTACTATACTTTATTTAGACTGGCACAAAGCTTCAATAACAGAGAATCGCGTGAAAATAAGAAATATATAAATATGAGGGGACATATACCCTTGTGTATTTCAATTGAAACAACTGCTTTAGTTTCCTTTCTTTCACCATACGGTCAGTTTTAGACGCACTAAAGTGGCAGGGTGTAATCGATTTCTATATTTTCGTCAGATTAGGTCATTTGCATTGGTGTGCAGCAATATGAATTTATTTTCTGCGAATTATGAATAATGAATTTTTATTGCGTCATCCGGGATTGCATCATATTTTTTATCACGCCCAGACACTATTATCTCGACTGTCGATTATTTGTCCTACGAGAATTGTAACGCTGCACAAACACACTGGCAAGCCTTACAGAAAGATTGCGGATATGATTGGTGTCAGCCTTTCAACTGTCAGTCTTAGCATTAAGGCGAAGAAACAAACTGGAACCATCAGTTTAAAACCTAAAGGAAAATGTGGTCGGAAGAGAAAAACAACACGAGATGACGCATACGTGATCAGGGAAAGAAGATATTATTTGTTTTGTTTCAATTTATTTGCACAATGGTGTACAAGTGATAAAGGTTAAGATATTTTTAGACCTGAGAACTGTGCTCATAATACCAAAAGGAGAACATTACGTGTGTGCGTATGTGCAAGTGTGCTTGTCTATCTATCTATCTATCTATCTATCTATCTATCTATCTATCTATCTATCTATCTATCTATCTATCTATCTCAGTCCTAAACGTAAAGGAAAATAAAGTCAGAAGGGAAAAAACAACACCAAGAGATGGCGTGTAGGTGATCTGGGAAAGTGTGAAAGATCCTAGGAACACATTATTTATTTTGTTTCAATTAATTTGCACAGGGGTGTATGTGTTACATTGAAGTGTGTGCAAAAATCATTATTATGTTTCAGTCAAAACCTAAAGGAAAATGTGGTCAGAAGAGAAAAACAATGCTAAGAGATGACGTATACGTGATCTGGGAAAATGTAAAAAATCCTAGGAAGAAATTATTTGTTTTGTTTCAATTAAATTGTACAATGATGTAAAGTGATAAAGGTTAAGATATTCTTGAAACCTGAGAACTGTGCTCATAATGCCAAAAGGAGAATATTACGTGTGTGTGTGTGTGCAAGTGTGCCTGTGTGTGTGTGAGACGTTGTTGGGTGCGAGAGAATTCACTACGTAAAGTTGACATCACAGTGACAAGAAGATAAAATGAATCAATTTCACTGTCAGGAAAAGAATGTTCGAAATATTTTCCTCCTTCACGTTTTTATTCAGCCAGTTTTTCTTTCTTTCTTTTTTCTTCGCTATTCTTTTTTACCTTATTTCTTTTCTTTATTTCTCTACTTATTTGCACATTTCTTTTGGTGTCGACTGAGTGACGTTAATTCGTCACTAGCCATTCCTCGTCTTTGAAGAAGATAGTCAAAATACACCAATTCCCGGTTTCCTGGGGACCTATTTTCCCGGTCAAAGTGTATGTCCGGACGTCTACGGTAATATGCCGATGGAATCGGGAAGTTTTTCTCCCCAACCCACATGTAAATAGATAGAAATTCCAAGAATTATAACTTGCCATCTGCAGGAGATACCGAAAAAGCCTTGGAATGAGAAATTTTCATCTCAGAATTTATGTTCAGATCAAGAGAAATGAAATATCAGGTTCCTTATTTTCCGTTGTCATTTTTTTTGTCAAACATATTTTGGTGAGAGCCGATCTGAAGGTTGACATTAATTTCGCTTGCATATCTGAGATTTTATAAGATTGCTTTGACGAGTAATTAACTTGTGTGTAAAGTGTGTAAATGTGTCTGTTCTGAAATAAGAACAATAATTATGATGATGATAATCATAATAATAACAAAAACAACAACAATAATAATAATAAAGTGCGTACCTACTTGGAATTTAAAGTTATCTGTTGCTGGTTGGAACTGGTGAGATGGATGAGAGGAACTGTGTCATGAGGATCACTTCCGACTCGAAAGCTGCGCCAAACTAAACAAAAAATATTCACATCAAAGGCTGACATAAGCTAACGGAACGTAGCAGAAATTACTTGATTATATATATAAGTTAATTGATATATATATATATATATATATATATATATATATATAATCAAGTAACTTATATATATATAGACAGCTCATCAGTACGGTTGGACTCCGATTGCTTTTAACCCAGGATTGAAACCCGACCGAAGTGGCGTTAGTCGGCGATTCTACCTCTGGGCCATGGGTGCACGGTAGAAGAGGGCAGACTTTTTTAGCATGTATATCATCATTATACACGCCCAATAGCCAGAGTGATCCAATTCATTAGTGAATGAGCGATGCGTACATTCCGGGGTAGCTACTGTTTTTCAAAATCTACCATTCTTCCAGAGTGCTCAATCAGGGTGTGAGAGCATAAATAGTCATCCGCACACACACACACACACACACACACACATATATATATATATATATATATATATATATATATAAAATCAAGTAACTTATATATATAGATATGTATATATAAAATCAAGTAAATTATATATATATATATACAGTCATCCGCAAACAGATCTGCATCACAGCTCATCAGTACGGTTAGACATTCGATTGTTTTTAGCCAGGATTGAAATCCGACCAAATTGACATCAGTCGGTGATTCTACCTCTGAGCTATGGACCGTCGGTAGAAGAAGGCAGACTTTTAGCCCGTAATATACCACGTAAACATATGCCAGTAACTAAGTGTGTTCTAATTCATTACTAAATGCGTTTATGCTAGAGTAGCTACTGTTTTTTCAAAGTCTACTATTTTTCCAGAGTGGAGAGCGTAAATAGTCCTCCGCAGACAGATCTGTTTCGCTGTATCACAGCTCAGACGATTGCTTTTAGCCAGAATTGAAACCCGACCGAATTGACATCAGTCGGCGATTCTCTCTCTATCTATATAGGGTATTTGTAGGCAGCATGTGTTCATCTAAACAATTAAAAAGAACTGTGATAGTCTGTTTTATTTTTTATTACATCTTTTTTCAATTTTTGGATGAGATGTTCACTATTGTTGTGGATAAACTGCCTGAAGTTTTTATTCTGTTCTTGTTTTCATTAATTAATTTCGACTTTTGCAGTCATTATCAAGAACCGATGTTGTTTTCTGTGTGGTAATTAGAATGTTTTAGTTTGTATCCTGGTATTCATTGGGGAGTTGGATATTTGAAATGATCCAAGGTAACGTCATGTGTAAGGGCGATTAGGAACGAGGCCGCTTGAAAAGATTACGATTTTCGGATAAAGATTTTGAAGTTCATATTTTCTTTTTTTACCTTAAAGAAGGGAGAGATGAAAAAAAGAGAAAATATATTCATTTTAAATTCAATGTAATACTCTTCTTATAGAAACTCTAGACAAAAAGATACAAAATAAAGTCACTCTGAAAGAAAATATATGTAATAAAATATACACAGCATGAATTAATCCAACATTTTCTTTAACTAGTCTAAATTATAAGAACCTGTCAGCAATAGTTACGATCAGCATTTCGGCAGCCTCGACATTTTTTGGAAAGACATAAGAGTAATCAAGAATCTCTACTGGCAGCAAACGGCCTGCATACGGACAGGTAACTATTTCAGTATATTTACAAAGATAGAAAGAGGCGTAAGACAAGGTTGTGTCTTTTCACCGGATTTGTTCAACTTGTACAGCGAGAATATTTTGAGGACCCTAGATGACAAGCCAGGATTTGTTATTGGAGGCCACAACTTGAACAACATAAGGTATGCAGACGATACAGTGCTGACTGCAGACACGGAAAGGAAACTAGAAGATCTCCTACAGAAAGTAGCGGTGGAGAATGACAAAAAAGGACTACAAATAAACTTCAAGAAAACTGAATGCATGGTCATCAGCAAAAGGTGCAACCCAAAATGCCAAATACAGGTGGGGAATACCAGAATCAAGGAAGTACACAAAATTTAAATACCTAGGAAGTGTTCTAACAGGAGATGGAAAGTGCGACACAGAGATCCGAAGGCGAACTGGTATGGCAAAGGACGCGTTCCAGAAGCTGAGTAAAGTACTAACACACAGGAAAATTTTACTAGAAACAAAGAAAAGCGTGCTGGATTGCTATGTGATGTCAGTTCTTCATTACGGAAGTGAATGCTGGACAATATCATCGAAAATGAGGACAAAACTGGAAGCAGCGGAAATGTGGTTCTACAGAAGGATGCTGCGGATATCGTGGACTGAGCATGCAAGCAACGATGAGGTGTTGGAAAGAATGGCAACAAAAAGGAAATTAATACTGAGCATCAGGAAGAGACAACTGAAGTTCCTGGGACACGCAATGAGGAAGGAGAGTTTAGAGAACCTGATACTGACTGGCCAGATAGAAGGGAAGAGGGACAGAGGAAGGCAGCGGATAACATATTTGCAGGGCTTGATCAGGTGGTTGATGGAACGGGGGTTGCCAGGAGTAACAGGAGCAAACATACTAAGAGCTACAAGGGATAGGGAGACGCGGAGAACCATGATCGTCTACGTCTTGAAGGGACAGGGCACATAGAAGAAGAAGAAGAAGAAGAAGAAGAAGAAGAAGAAGAACCGATGTGGTGTCTGTGTGGTAGTTAGAATATCTTTGTCTGCATCCGGGTATTCCTTGGAAAACCGAAAGTCTGAAATGGTCTAGTTTGATGTCAGGTTTGACAGCGACTGGAAATGAGGCTGCACGAAAGAATGCTTTTATCTATATACTAACAGTATAGCCTGGCGTTGCTCGGGTGTAATGAAAGCTTTAAAACTAATCCATGATCCTGGAGCTCAGACTCTTTGGACGTTGGCACGAAAGACTAAAAAGCAATAAATCTTTCCAGTTAAAGCGAAACTGTAGACTGAAAGAAAAATGAATGGATGTAAGTCAAATTTTGATTTCCTGGTATCGATATCAAATAAGTTTTTTTCGTCGTAAACTGAATTTTGAAGGCTAAATAAGTCCTCTAAGTAAATGGTATCATGGCTGAGACTAAGAACTACAATTATACCTACTTAGAGCCAAACCCGAAGAAAAACTAAAATAAAAGGGCCGAAAAAATACAGATATACAGGCAGATAAACAGACACAAAGACAAACATATATATATATATTATCGATTTTCTGCACTATTGTAAGAACTGTAACCTTGAAACTTCTGAATATCGTTTCTTATGTCTTTGTCTATGAGTGTATGAAATTTGATTAAAATCGGACCACTCCTTCTATAATCCGAATTTTTGGATTATCGATTTTCGATATTTATCGGGGGTACCTCGACACAAAACCTAGCTAAGAACACTCTCAGACGCTTATAGTACAACTGTGTAAATTTTCAAGAAAATCGATTTAGCCGTTTCGGAGTCTATAGGTAACGGAGACACACACACACACACACACACACACACACACACACACACACAAAGTAAAGTTCCAGTTATAAGTAAGTTTAGATTTAGATAAATTATTTTTTAGAACATCTACAATGTTTTTGTTTATTTATCCACTACAAATTATACATTTTGTTTGACATTGGACTTCTAATGTCTCATCAGGTATTCCTCTGATACTATCCACTGTTTATCAATATCAATTTCATATTATAGACTTCTATCCCTTTATATGTAGAGACCTCCCAATAAACTGTAATAATTTCCCTAGAACCTATCTAGAGATCACAGACGAAGAAACTAATATTATTCTAGCAGGTACAAAATCCCTCCTAGCTCTTAACGATTCCACCTGAACTAAAAGTCTTAATAGTAACTTTGATGTACCCATGGTAACATTTGATTCAGTCTAATTTGCCGATTTGGTAGGCATATATATTTTAGACACCCTTAGTAGGATTGTGGATTTTAAACAAATAAGCCTATACTGAGATGATGGACTAATGTTCATCCCTAATATTAATGACCCCTCACTGCGAAGATTCAAAAGAAAATCGTTAGGGCTTTTAAGGTACAACGATTTAAAACTGAGATTTCTTTTAACATAAAGATTGTTAATTACCTAGCCGTCACCGTTAACTTCAATAATAATTCTTTCAAAAGAAAATGAAACCCTGGCTACATCAACATTTATTCTAGCCATCCCAATGCCATTGTAAAACAGATACTTAAAACCGGTAATTACCAGAATTAGCCGGTTATCTTCCAACCTTATGATCTTAAATGAAAACAAAAACTGCATGAAAAAAAAACCCTCCAGAGAAGGCTATAAAGATAAATTAGCCTATTTAGCACCCGATAGTAAATGTGAATTGCTGAAGAATAAAAGTAAGCACAGAAAAAAGATCATATGGTTCAACCCACACCCATACTATAGACTATCAAATATTAATATTGAACAGTTTTTTCTGAAATTAATATGTAAGCACTTTCATAAAGATAACCCTCTAAATAAACTATTTGATAGAAAAACGATTAAGAATATCTATTCCTGCACTAGTATTATGCACATTATCAGTTCCCATAATAACCAAGTTGTAAGAATTTTTTATGAAATCAATACTAACCCCGGTATTTTAGCCTCCTGCAATTGCTGATACAAGAAAAATTGTTCTATTGAAGGTAAATATAGATCTACTAATGTGATCTACCAAGCGACCATTTCCTCCAAAGAGAACAAGGGAAATTATGTGTACATCGGAATTTCGGTGGGGGTTCGGAAACAAAGATTTTATTCTTATAGGCACACTTTTACCAACACTAAACTAAAATTTCAGACAGTCTTTTCCCGAAAATATTGGGAACTGAAGGAAGAATGCCTAAACTGACATGTAGATTGGAAATTAATAGGTTCAGCACGAAATCCCAATAGTATGAGTGATAAATGTGTTTAGTTTGCGGAAGTTGAAACAAGTTAGTCGGTTAAGTGTCATACGTGATACACGCTTTGGGCGATCATGTCTCGAAAGAGACATGAATGACTGGGCGGAAGATTATCCTGCAGTAGGTTGCTATTGCTTTCTGAGGTAGACTGGTTGCCATCCAAGGCTATAGAACCCAATCTGTTATATTATTTAACCCATGACTGGAGGGAAGAGACGGATTAGTATCTTTCTCAAGGGCATTTGTGCATAAGTAAATAAGTAAATGCAAGGAAGTCCAACTGAAATTCGAACTCGGCTCCCAGATTTGTCGTTCCGAGTCGATATCCGCTGCACCACAACGAAAGATTATCTGCAGGTTGAATAATTTTATTGAAAAACTCTGAAATATGCCAATGTAGGTCTGATTAATGCATATTGATCACTCCCACTGATATTTTTCCTGTATCAAGAATGGTCTAAAAATAAAAAATAAAGCTATAAAATTTTTAGACATTGTGGCAACGAAGAAAAGCTTAAAATGTCGGTTGCTAAACCAAATGCTAAACATAATGAGACTAATCACTAAGCCTCTTTTAAAAGACATTCTTCAAGGAAATCGAGTGAAAAGGTAAAAGAATATATTAATAATATATAAAAGCCGATATTGCAACCGTTCTTTTCACCGAAGAATATCGACTTAATAAAGAAAAGCATGCATTGCTTCTGGCAAAAATCGCCCTAGCAGATTCAGAAGTCAACAATACGGAGTTGTGGTGTGACATTTTAAGAAAGGATTATAGATGGTGAAGTGATGGGACCATGTCTATTTCAAGTTGCTGTTCATATGACAGCATAGACGTTGATTATTTCAAGGCTCACGTGACTCATGTTTTAAGAAGCCAAACACTCTCAGAATGAACATGACTTTTATGGACCACAATGCCTCGTCGCATTTGACGATGAATTCTTGTAAAAATAGAAATACAATTGATTTGAGTGGCACTTCCTTTATGAAGCGAGCGGTTGGTTCAACCGATCATGACATAATTTTTTGTGGAACATTCTGAAGAGGAAGGTTAGCACTAGTAAATGGCAATTCTCCAGAGAACATGAACCTTGGAATGCAGTTTGCTTCATATGAAGAAATAATAGAATAGATTGCAAAATCGGTGGCTCAATGGCCCCTGGCTTTAGGGGTCATTGAGCCATTGATTTTGCAATCTATTCTATTTTTGGCGTCAGCAAACCTGCACGTGTTTTGTGGTGCAGTGCATATCGACTCGGAACGACAAATCTGGGAGCCGAGTTCGAATTCCAGTTGAATTCTTTGCATTCACTTACGGACAAATACCCTTGAGAAAAGTAGTAATCCGTCTCTTCTCTCCAGTTATTGGTTAAATAATAGGACAGATTGGGTTATATAGCTTTGGTTGGAAACCAGTCTACCGCAGAAAATAATAGCAACACACTGCAGGAAATCTTCTGCCAGTCAGATCTCTTTCGAGATCTGACTGGCAGAAGATTTCACCCAAGCGTGTATCACCTGTAACAGTTAACTGTCCGATTGAATATCATAGTTGGAAACATAAGTAAATTCTCTACTAGACATAAAGTTGGGGATCGCTTTCCTATTGTTGTGAAGTAATAAACTGACCCCCCCACTAATTACTACTTATTAATATAACAATATGATATAATATAATCCGTTTCTTCTTCCTCCAGCTATGTGTTACATAGCAGGACATATTGGGTTCTGTACCCTTGGTTGGCAACCAGTCTACCGCAGAAAGTAATAGCAATGTACTGCGGAAAAAACTTCTGTCCAGTCAGTCAGTCATGTCTCATTTGAGACATGATCGCCCAAAGCGTGTATCAAGTATGGACCTTAACTGACTGACTACAAATTATTTCCAGTTTTTTTAAATACGCTAATATAGTGTATGACTTTTAGTGCCCAGTCCAAGACAACGTTTCTTGTCATAAAAAATTACCTCTATTTGACATGCTACTACTTCTTTCAGACGACGTCTTAAATGTCACCTATCCAACCAAAGTTCAAAAAAAAAATTATTAACCTATAATCAATACGAACTCTTAAGGAAAATTTTGGTCGAAAATGCAAAAATGCTATTTTTTAATCCCAATATCAATAAAAGAGGCGCTAGATATCAAACAATTCTCTCCTACATTCAAACTTACATATTTAACAGTGTAAATGGAGCTTTGAAAGTTTTTTTTTTAAATAGAAAGACGCTCACACCATGTGATAGCATTTAAAGAACTCTCCTTTTCAAAAAATACAAAGTAAATTACGTTTCAGTCAAAACATGAGAATAAAATAACAACTTCGGAAACATGACATCTTGACTATGACTAGTGAATGGCTGAAAGGACTTGGAACAATTATGGAACATTTTTACATTTCTTTTCTCCAGCAAAAAAGTAAATATGTAAGAATATTGGAAAAATTAAAACAAAAATGAATAAAATTTTCCTTGGTCTTTTTTAACGAAATATTTAAAGACTAGTTCACTTAAACTCTAGATTTTGCCATGGATATTCTGACTTCACAAATGAGAAAAAATATCATATTAAACTCCAAATAATCGGTTCTCATCCACAACAACGAACAGTAGACAAAGACGAATTCCAAGGGATCATTGAATTATCCAAAATTTTCGGATCTCGTAGGTTATTTATTTTGAACAATCTAAATGTGCATAAAAGCTGACATTGGGTTATATAGAGATGATGATCTGATGGTTTTCCATAATTCTACAAACTCTAGAGTAGGTAGAATTCGTAAATTAATAAATAAACAAGTGAAAAACTTCAGTCTTAAAGTATTAATAGAAACTAACCTAAAACGCTTATTTACTAGATATTACTGCAGATTTAACTATTCTCACAACACTCTCATCTACCCAACCCTCATTCTCGGTATCCTCACCCGCCTATCACCCACCCTCTGTTATTTCCTATATTTAACCAGCCTTTCTCCACTCTACGTAGCCCCCTGCACAGTAGTGGCAGTGACATGCCTTGCTCGGGGTGAAACGCTTATAAAAGAAAAAAAAAAAAACGCATACTCACCCTCCGTAAAATAAAACGGTAACCCTCTTTATATACATCTTAAATCAAATCATCCACCATCTATTATTAGACACAGAATTATTGAACACAGAATAAACAACAATTCCTCTATTGAATATATTTTTATAAACACAGTAAATATTACAATACTGTCCTAAAAACAGCAGCTATAAATGCAATAACATTAAATATTATGAGCAAAAAAAACAAAACAAAAATATAATAATAAAAAGAGAAAAATAATTTGGTACACACCTCCATTTAATCAAATGGTTAGTATTAAGTTAAGCAATAAGAGAATTTAGATTATTTTTATTCCTGCATCATTTATACAACAATATATCCATCGCAGGGATGTGCGTCTGTGGTGCAGCGGGTAAGTATCGACTCGGAAAGACAAATCGGGGAGCCGAGTTCGAATTCCAGCTGAATTCCTTGCATTCACTTACGCGCAAATACCCTTGATATTAAACTGTATCTTCCCTCCAGTTATGGATTAAATAATAGAACAGATTGGGTTCTATAGCCTTGGCTGGCAACCAGTCTAACGCAGAAAGCAATGGCAACCTACTGCAGGATAATCTTCTGTCCAGTCGGTCATGGCACTTTCGAGACATGATCACGCAAAGCGTGTATCACGTATGGCATCCAACTGATATCCATCGCACTATATATCTATCTCTCTCTCTCTCTCTCTCTATATATATATATATATATATATATATATATATATATGCGCTATTTTGTTGGCGGCTTAATAAGCATAAAAAACGACCAAGAAATGATTGTTTCAAAGAAACAGGATTCTGGAAAGCAAAATCATCAAAAAAGAAACAGACGTATGGAGGATCATCAAGTAGGTCGGATTATATTGAAAAATCTTCATTCTTAGTGGTTTTAATTGATAATAATTTCGTGCTAGAATCACTTTATTAGTATTTTATTACTTTGTTCATGTTTCTCATCAAATCATCTTCAGTCGGCATATTATTGGGCTTCTAGAATGAAATTTTGTTTATTTGAACCAAAGAATTAATTTCAATTTAATTTTCATTTTATTATCCGAAACCCGAGAGGATCTTATGAAGCTATTCTATGTTTACCATCAAAGACGTTGACAGCCGAACGCAACCATTAGTCCATTTATACTGCCACGGCCTTAGTTGCTTTTTAATCACCACTCCTAATCATCGTGTTAATTATTGTCTTCCATAAGTAGCACCAGTAACATTTTTGCAGTTGTCCTGAGTTGATGTAATGTAGTCATTGCAAACATTTTTGTTTGGGCCCTTAATTTATTTTATACACGTTCTTACGCGTTTTGAATCTCATTTGAAGCATTTTTTTGTTGTTTCGAATCCCAGAAATGCAAAAAAAGTCATCGACAGAACTTGTGATAAAATAAACTGAAGCAACTTGATATTAGTCACAAAGATGTGTCGACAACAGTAAAAATTTCATCTTTAGAAAATAATATTCGGATTATAGAAAAAATAATATTTATAATTTAAATTGTAAGACAGAGGTAAAGTGAAAAGATAAAATGTCTATAAAGTCTATATAGTTGGGGAGAATAATAATAATAATAATAATAATAATAATAATAATAATAATAATAATAATAAGAAGAAGAAGAAGAAGAAGAAGAAGAAGAAGGAAAGAAATAAAGAAAGAAAGAAAACAGAACAAAAACAAGATTTTCTTAACAAGATTTCTCGATTATTCCGGCTGGCATATATATATATATATATATATATATATATATATATACTTCGTGTTAGAATTTTATAATTCTTGCAGGATTGTTAGTTTAATTCTTTAATATGTTTACAATTTACTGAAGTTTCATGTCACTTTTCATCTACTCAATAATTTCCATTTTTCTTGTCGACAAAGGAAACATGGTTCATTCACCGAATTAGATATTCTAGCTTGTTTGAGGATTTCCAATTAGCGTTAGGTGTTTTATTCTCTTATTTTAACTTCCAAAAATATTTAGAAAGTGATGTCATATTTTGTTTATCTTTATTAGGAAAAGATGAGAGATGATTGTAAAAACGCTTTTTAAAAATGTTCATTTTATTACTAATATAAACTTTAGTAAGCCTAAGATTTTCTACTGAAGAGATAGAGCACATGTAGACAAAGGATTTAGTTAAACACTTATTAGATAAGCGGCATTGGTTGGGGTTTATGCATTTGCATAAGTTTTTACTATGGGGCAAAGCAAAATGAGTAATAAAATTACTATTGTTACTGTTGTATAATTTCAATATTTTATTGTTTTGCAATTTAATTTTTTTTTTCTAAATTGTTAGAGCAACTATAACTGAGTTTTAGAGTGTTCCTATTGAAAATTTTGCTTAAAGAGTTGTTTTTAGGAAAATATTTATAAATTAATTTAAGAAATTTATGCCCTAGTTAATATTAACTATTAATATTAATATTTAGTTAATATTAACTAAATGATTAAATGAAGGATTATACCATATGATTTTTTTATTTCTATTTTTCTTTTTGGAGCAACTATATTTTTCCACAAAAACTAATCTCAGAAGATCAAAACTAATGAAGCCTAAGAACTTTATCTTAAATTATTTTATGTTTTTCGAATATTTCTTTGCTATAGGAGTGTATGTTAATGCGACGTTCAATCGATGATGGAATATGATAACCAATGGTGGATGATTAGAGCCAGGGTTTATATAAATTGGGTTAACATTATTTGTCATGTAAGCTTGAAAATTATTAGAAACTAAGTCTAGCATTATGTCTAAGAAGTCAACTTTGTTTATAATAGAATTAATAACTACGACAAAATCAAAAGATTTAAAAACACTATGGATTAATTTTCTAAGTTTAACAACCTTATATAAAAATACTAGCAGTATAACCAGGCGTTGCTCGGGTGTAATGAAAGCTTTAAAACTAATCCATGGTCCTGGAGCTTAGACTCAGCCTAAAGAATATTTGTGTAAATTCTGGTGAGAATCGGATAAAATTCTGGAGTTGTATAAATGAGATACAGACATAAACAGATACACACACAAACATCTTGCTTTATATATATATATATATATATACATATATATATATTATCGATTTTCTACACTAATGTAAGAACTGCAACCTTGAAACTTCTGAATATCGTTTCTTATGTCTTTGTCTATGAGTGTATCAAATTTGATTAAAATGGGACAACTTCTTCTATAACCAGATTTTTTCGATTATCGATTTTCGATATTTATCAGGGATACCTCGACACAAAACCTAACTAAGAACACTCGCAGACGCTTATGGTACAACTGCGTAAATTTTCAAGAAAATCGGTTCAGCCGTTTCGGAGTCTATAGGTAACGGACACACACACACACAGACAAAGTTCCATTTATAAATAAGTTTAGACACACACACACACACACACACACACACACACACACATATATATATATATAGTCATCCGCAGACAGATCTGTTTCGCTGTATCACAGCTCATCAGTACTCTTTGACATCCGATTGCTTTTAACCTAGGATTGAAACCCGACCGAATTGGCGTCAGTTGGCGATTCTACCTCTGAGCTATGGGCGCTAGGTAGAAAGAGGCAGACTTTTAGCGTATGATCTATTATACACCAGTACCCAGTGTGCTACTATATATAAACAAAAAACAGTGCATCTATTCAAATACGCGTATCTATTAAAATACTGTTCAAACAAATAAATTTTAAATATGTCGGCGTTAATAATTTCATAACGGATTTCGTAAAATTTCGTAAATAAATTCTCTTTCTTTACATTTAAGTTAAGATACGAAAACAGAGTAGATATGGATTCTTCGAAAATTCGGAAAATGTGTGTTTAAAAGCATTATTTCGGGCTTTGCTTGACTATAAGTACTTCGGAGTCGGTCGATTGGTCAAGACAAATCCGACCAGTTGATCTAGAGGATACAGGTTAGAATGCTGTCGGAGGACGCATATATTCTTAACAACATTCTTGATTATCCAGGCCAGTAGATGTAAATAATTATATGATTTAATTATAAAAAACAGAGTATCTACTTAAATACGAGTATCCCTTAAAATTAATGTTAAAACAAATAAATTTAAAATAACAATAAAACGCTAGAAAGAAAGAAAGAAATAGAGACAGAAAAGTTCAAGGAATCGAAACTAGAATAAGAGAGAAAATCTTTTAAAATACGAAAAAGAAAAGGATTGTTTTTTGATGATGTCAAATATGTCAAAATCAAAACAGCAATAAGAAGCATGAAGAAAAAGAAAATACGTCTTTTCTTTTCGTGACAATTAAGAATTCTTAAGTCATTTGTCTTTGAAATCAATTCTAAAAACACACTTTCCGTGTATGTATTTGATCAAAGAAAACATCAAAAATCTTTCAACGTTTCCTTCTGAAATAAATGCTAAAAAGAGAAATTAGAGTACAAGTGTAGAATTATCAAACTTACCGTAGCCTGGCAAAGAGCCATAGATACTGAGTGGCCAGCGAGTAACCGACACACGACAACCATCTTTTTCTTTCACTGACCAGATCCGTAAATTCATATTCTGCATACTAAACAGTAAATATTCTCTCTCTCTCTCTCTCTCTCTCCATATATATATATATATATATATATATATATATATGTGTGTGTGTGTGTGTGTGTGTGTGTGTGTGTGTGTGTGTATTTAGGAAGCACACTTTCTTTTATACATGTCAGATTAAATTGCCCCTGCTGTTCTCCTCGGGCTTCTCGATAAGGTTCAGAGGAGGGTCTGTAATGTGATAGATAACGACTTGGCAGACCGCCTGCAGTCTCTCTCCCACCGGCGCGACGTGGCTTCCCTGTGTCTCTTTTATAAATACTTTCACGGCTTCTGCTCCGATGAACTTAGATCACTGGTGCTCCCTAGGTTCGAATTTGCACGAGATACTAGATTAACAAATAGATCCCATCCTTTTACAGTGAAACCGATAAAATGTAGCCGTAACTTCTACTCCAACAGTTTCTTTCCTCGCACTTCCCGACTGTGGAATTCTCTTCCACACGATTGCTTCCCCGACGGCTACAATCTCCAGGAGTTTAAATGTAAGGTCAATAGACACCTCCTAACACACTAACCTGCTCCCATTCTATCAAACACTTTTCCCATCTGCCCAACCCTCATCCTCGCTATCCTTACTCATCTGTCACCTTCCTCCTGACATTCCCTATGTCTAACCACTCCTTCTCTTTACCTTCCACTATGTAGCCCCATGCGCAATAGTGGCAGTAGAATGCCTTGCTTGGGGTGAGATGATTAAAAAATAAATAAATAAATAAATAAATTCCAAGCATTGTGTCTGCTTATTTTTAATAAAACCCGTTCATACTCACGGATAATCTTTCGGGTATTATAATTAAAAGTTGTCAGAAATGAGCTGTAACGTTGACAGATGTTATTATCATTCATTTCTCAATGTACCCAAGTACTTTCAATCTCTTTCCGAGATCATCTTCAAAGGTGTGAGCTATGGTAACAAAAAATAACCACAAAACTGTGTTGCCAAAAATTACTGTAAATCTTTTGTCTGATTCAAATATAACAGTTGACTAATTGCTTAGCGTTGAGTAGTATGTCCAGTATAAGTAATTGATTTATTACAGGGCATTGAAATTCATACACTGTATTAATCATCGCTAGTTTAGATCTGATGGGGTTATTTTGATTAGAAACAAGGTTTGCAGATTTTTATTTTCTATATATTATAAATTTTACATGTTTTTGAGGAACTACGGTAGAAATATGGTGTTTAACAACTTTTTTGGACAGCAAGTTCGTCTTGTTTATAATTATTGTGTATATGATTGACATATAATATATTGATTTTTTGTGTGGTATTTTTAATACGGATGTCGTGTATTTTTTGTAAGAATAATTTCGTTTGTTTATCAAATTATTGTTGACTAATGTTTGTTCTATGTCTTTTAGTTGTTTCAAAATATTCTTTATGAGGTGTAATTTTGATGTGCTCTCTCTTTCTCTCCAATATTTGTATAATTTTTTATTAAGTTGGTTCTAAGCTTTCGGCTCACATGAGCCATCTTATAACCTCTCAGAAGATGGCTCATGTGAGCTGAAAGCTTAGAACCAACTTAATAAAAAATTATCCAAATGGTAGAGAATTTTTGTCTTTATTTTCAACTGATATTAAAGCCAAAATACGATGTTTAAAACGGCTCATGATTAAACATAATAGACATTCATTGTCTCTTATACTTAACAGTAAATGTTTAGAACACACACACACACATATATATATGACGAATATTATGCTCTCATTACAATTGAGCGCTCTAGAGGGGAAAATTTGAAAAAAATAGTTACCACTTTGGCGACATAACTCTTAAGCAATGAATTGAGTTCTTTCGGTGACTGGCGTGCGATTATGCCGCTTATATATAACACGCTAAAATTTCCGTTCTCTGATTTTATACACCTATGGCTTAGGGTTTAACGACTCCGACTGACTCTAAATCGGTCGAGTTTTGACTCCGGCCGGAGGTAAGTGAATATCAAGCCACACTGATGAGCTGTGATACAGCAAAACAGACTTTTATGTGGATGACGTATATATATATATATATATATATATATATAATTTCTAAGATACACACTTTCACACATACATGCAAACGTATAACACGTTTCACATAAATGCATGCGAACGCTTGTGTTTTATTTACCTATTTCGATTTCATGTTCTTAGAAATTCACTTAAAAATGGAGTAAGAATTTCATTTTGTTGAAAACCTTGTCGGGTCGACCGGAAATTATCGTCTCAAAGTCAAGAGTCGAATAACTAAAATCATACATCTACGCATAGGCTCCGAGTGGCACTTCCGGCAGCGTTTTGAAAGATTCGGAAAATAGAATTGGTATTATCATTAGACTACTGACGGCGCTTTCCTCGCTTTTTTAAAGGGCTTCATGTTTGAGCCAGCACCTGCTAGCTGGAAACTCTAAATATGAAAGATAACAAAGGAAGTGGTTTAGATTCTCTAAACAAAGTTAGCTATTTTCTCTTCTTCTGAAGGGTTTTGTTAAACACACCTCAATGTGTAGAAACATTAAATACTTTGATTTTTGTTTTAAATAAATCATTGATTGCGATGCATTCTAAATTCGCTTGTTCAATTTTACTTTTTTTTAAAGGACGTAGTTTCAAGATTGTCTTTTTCCTGTCAACACCCGGAATAACTTATAATCGCGGCTACCTAAATTAGATCGTACACCAGCAACTTATTACGGATCCCCCAAAACCCCTGATCAGTCGAACTCATGTTAAGAAAAGTTCCGCTTTTTTTTTTTAATTTGCTGGTCATGGTAGCCGAAAGCCAGAAGGAGTTGTTTCTGGAATCTTCTCTGAATTAACAAACGCCAGACGCTCCATCAACGTCGACAGATTCCTGTAACATTTTGCAACATCCAGCAACATTCGCTATTGTCAAGAACCCAGAGTCTGACGTCATCGTTTCCATTTATTGAACTGTTGTCAATTAACCACCGAGTCAACTTGTCACGACAAAATTCATTCTTCAAAGGAAATTACAATGTCATAAAATGTCAGTAACAGAAATTAACAAGTTATTCGGCTTCCAAGTCACATGACTCGACAAGAGAAAAACTGATTTAGCGGAATTACGAATCTCCTGTATGTTGTGAATAAATCGCTTCATAAGACCACGAATCCATTTCTCGCTTCACTCAGTTGATTGACTGCAATTGGAAAAGTGTCTTATCACTGGCATATAACAATAGACTTTGAAGAAGAAAGTGCGTGAATAAGCACTTTAACAAACCACACTCCCAGAGTGGGATAAATAAAAGCTGTTACCTACACTGTCAATTTTGACAGGGTTTTCGTTGACAAAAGAAGTGAGCCCAGCAGGCGGCCCCCTTGGAAAGTGGCTGAAAAGACCATTGTGAATGAAATTGGATTGAATTTTTTGTCGATGGTTGTGTCAACACGAAGTCCCAAGTCATCGTGACCGAGAGAATGATCGAAATGGCCTGTTGAAACTGGTGAGCACACCAGTTCCCGGTGAAGCGTTCTCCCCCAGAGACTTTAAATAAGGCGTATAGTGCCTAGTTGCAATATAAACCACAGAACAAACACCAATGTACCTGAACAGGTGTCAGCAGTTATACATTAAAATCCTCACTATTAAAAACAATTCAAATAACATTAACTTAATCCAAAAGTAATATAACATAGATTCTTCACACACACACACACACACACACACACACACACACACACACACACACACACACACACATGCACACACACATACATACACACACACATATTGGATGCGACGAGTAAATTATTGCCATTTTATATTTTTGATTTCGCGGACGCGTTGTTTGTTTTTGATTTCGTCCACTTCAATATAGTAGGGTCAGTTGGACGCCGTCTGTGAAAAGAAGTGCAAAATGATGCATTTCCCCCAGCCAGAAATTTGGAAACAGCATGTTGTACTGCTTGGAATACGAGCCGAAAGCTCAAATATTAACATTTCAAAGTGTTTGGGTGTCAATCTGACGGCAATAATGGCATAAGAAGTGTGTTGAAATTCAAAAGTATTTTACCCCTCGCCTAAAGCTCTCTACTACCAGGATCTTGTCCTCAGGCATCACGGGTCGCCATCCACAGCAAACAGGTGGCCTCAATAGCAATTTTATTAAATAAATTCACTCTTTAGTATTTCAATATCTTTTTGGGTAATTTTAGTAAATATATCTGTTGATATATATATATATATATATATATATATATATATATATATATATATATATATATAACGCCCATAGCCCAGAGGTAGAATCGCCGACTGACGCCAATTCGGTCGGGTTTCAATCCTGGGTTGGAAAGCAATCGGAGTCTAACCATACTGATGAGCTGTGATACAGCGAAATAGATCTGTCTGCGGATGACTATATATATATATATATATATAACCACATAGATGGAAATACACGAAACCTCTGGCATCAATATATATATGTATATAGTGTATCTACCAAGTTTGATGCCAGAGGATTTGTGTATTTCCATCTATGTGGTAATATATTTTTCACGATCTGTGGAGTTTTTAGTCGTGTACATTTTTGTTCTTCGCTTGTGTATTTGCGTAAGTATATATCTACTTATGTTTATATGTTCATGCATTGAAATATGATTGTGTCTGCCCCGACCTCATTCATTCATGGCTGGTCACGTTACGAATTCGTCCTGACTGTATCCAATATGTGGCAATTCAGCCTGTGTCCACATAAAGCTTTAAAATTTAACAGACAAATTGACAAGCCGATAAAAACAAAATTTTGTAATTTGTGAATGTATATGCATGCACAAATATGTACATGCGTGGGTATATTAATCTGTATATGTGTCTGTTTGCCAGTGTATGTGAATATACTCGTCTATTTTTCCATGTGTGGATGTTTGTAGGTTTATTTATGTGTGTGTTCTTTCTCTTCCTCGTTTAATATATGAATAACTTACTAAATCTAATACATTGTTAAACTTAGACATTTTTTTAAAAATTTCGCAACAATAATAAAGTAGATCTAATAGTTAATTAATAATGCTGATCTTAATTTAATCAAATATTAATATTAATGCCCCCAAAATTATTTTTAAGTTTGCTCACATATTCTCCAAGTTAGAAGTTGCTTTACTCTGATTGGTCCACATTGTACAAACAACAGCGCCTCCCTAATTAAAGGGGTTTTGCTTGTTTTTAACCCTTTAAAACCATTCAATTTGAAATAAACCACATCACTTGACAAGACACAAAAAGTGTCAAAACAAAATAGCTACTTTTGTAGTGATATTATAACATATCCATGTTATAATTTCTGAATATATATATATATATGGATCAGTTATAACAAATTTAGTATCGGAGAAAATAACACTGAACATGAAATAGGTTAGTTTTTACTAGCACCGGGAATGTCTACAAAACTAAATCAACATCATTTACCAATTGTTCCAAGAAACAAGACTCAGAATAAACCTTTCCATAACAGAAACTATGGTCTGGAGTTGGAATGAAAGCAGTGATGGCACCTATTTTGAATCTATCATAAAAAAAATTCAGGGTGTAGAATTAGTAAATACTAAGCGCTTCAAATACTTTGGCGTATGGATCAGTTATAATATATTTAGTGTAGGAGATAAAGGCGTTAAAAATGGAATATGTTGTGCAAGGTTTTTTATTATTTTTTTAATAATTTCTCCCCAGGCAAGGCGGGACCGCCACTAGTGCGCAGGGGTTTATAGTGAGAGGAAAGACTGGTTACAAGAGTGTTGAAGAACTCATCAATGATGGACGGGATTGGAGGAGATAGAAGATGGCAATTGACGTTGCATTTAAATTTTTGGATATTGTAGCTAACAGAAAAGCAATTAAACGGAAGTGAGTTCCACAAGCGGGAAGTGCGTGAAAAAAACTGATGGAGTATAAGTGGCAGTTACATTTAACTATTTTACCTGTAAAAGGTCGGGACCTAAATGCCAATCTAGTAACTCGATTAAATTCATGTGGTCGAGGTGCCAGGAAAAATCTTCGTTAGAGCAGCTGCTATGAAAATATATGTAGAAAAGAAAGAGGGAAGCCACGTCACGTCGGTGAGAAAGTGACTGAGGTCAGGATGTCAAGTCAGGATTGTTTACATGACAAATCATTCTTTGGATTTTGTCGAGAAGCTCGATATAAATAGCAGGAGCACCCGACCAGATATGGCAACAGTATCCAATTCGGGGACGAATAATAGTGCTAGATGAATTGGGACAAGAACATTTTCTGGCCTGACATAATGACCAAAACTTCCTAACAGTAGAATCAACCATGGATTCGTTATTACAGAACCAAAACATTAAACTAAAAACTCGTTATGTTCTTACATAGTTTCGGCAGATCGAATTCGTTACATAGACTTACACGCAAATACCCACCTATGGAATAAATAGAAAGATTTAAATATGGGCAAATAATTCTCAAAAGATTGTTAATGAGTTGTTAATTCGTTAGAAAAATGAATCATTCTGACGATCCAAAATGATTCGCTTTAAATAAGCTACAAAAGGTCGATAAGCCGTAAAAACATCAATAAATCAGTTTTAAAAAAATTCTAATCTACTTTCTCAAATTTCCATTTTTAAAATTCACTTTTGTCTTTATTTTGTTGTTCAATCTCTTTCTATTTCCTTATCTCTTGTCTCCTCTCTCACCTCCCTCGTCTATCTTCCCACTCTCCTTTCTCGTAAACTACGCGTTTTTTTCCGTTTTCTTTTTCATCGTATCTTGTTTTCTCTCTCACCACTCTAGTCTATCCTCCCGCTCTTCCTTTTTCGTCTACTATTAACCTTTGTCTGTCTTTTTTTCACTCCATCAGTTTTTTCCCTCTTCTCTTTCATCATCTCTTGTCTTCTCTCTAACCTCTCTCATCTATCCTTCTTCTCTTCTTTTCTCGTCTGCTATAAGCCTTTCTCTGTCATTTTTTTCACCCAATTAGTTTTTTCGTCTTCTCTTTTATCATATCTCGTCTTCTCTCTAACCTCTCTCATCTATCCTTCTTCTCTTCTTTTCTCGTCTGCTATAAGCCTTTCTCTGTCATTTTTTTCACCCAATTAGTTTTTTCGTCTTCTCTTTTATCATATCTTGTCTTCTCTCTAACCTCTCTCATCTATCCTTCTTCTCTTCTTTTCTCGTCTGCTATAAGCCTTTCTCTGTCATTTTTTTCACCCAATTAGTTTTTTCGTCTTCTCTTTTATCATATCTTGTCTTCTCTCTAACCTCTCTCATCTATCCTTCTTCTCTTCTTTTCTCGTCTGCTATAAGCCTTTCTCTATGATTTTTTTCACCCTCATCAGTTTTTTCGTCTTCTCTTTTATCATATCTCGTCTTCTGTTTTAACTCTCTCATCTATCCTCCCGCTCTTCCTTTTTCTTCTACTATTACCCTTTCTCTAACATTCTTTTCACTCTATGCGTTTTTTCCGTCTTCTTTTTCATCTTATCTTGTATTCTCTTTCACCTCTCTCGTCTATCATTCCGCTTTGCATTTCTCGTCTATTATTACACTTTCTCTATCATTTTTTTCACCCCATCAGTTTTCGTCTCCTCTTTCATCATATCTTGACTCCTCTTTCACCTCTCTCGTCTATCCTCCCGCTCTCCCTTTCTTAGCTACTATTACCCTATCATTTTTTTCACTCCTTCACTTTTTTATGTCTTCTCTTTTATCATCTCTTGTCTCCTCTCTCACCTCTCCTCCCGATCTTCATTTATTGTCTACTGTTAGCCTTTCTCTATCATTTTTTTCACTCCATCAGTTTTTTCCGTCTTCTTTTTCATCTCTTCTCTCTTCATCTCCCTCGTTGTCTTCTCTCTCAACTCTCATCTATCCTCTCGCTCTTCCTTTATCGTCTACTATTACCCTTTCCCTATCATTTTTTTTCACCTTCATCATTTTTCCGTCTTCTCTTTCATCATCTCTTGTCTTCTCTCTCAATTCTCTCGTCTATCTTCCTGCTTTTCCTTTCTAGTCTACTATTACCCTTTCTCTAACATTTGTTTCAATCTATCGGTTTTTCCGTCTTCTCTTTCATCATCATCTTTCTTCTCTTTCAACTCTCTCATCTATCCTCCCTATCTTCCTTTCTCGTCTACTATTACCCTTTCTCTATCATTTTTTCACCTCCATCATTTTTTCCGTCTTCTCTCTTAACTCGCTTGTCTATCGTCCCGCTTTTCCTTTCTCGTCTACTATTACCCTTTCCATATCATGTTTTCGCCTCCATCATTTTTACCGTCTTCTTTTTCATCATCTTTTGTCTTCTCTCTCACCTCTCTCGTCTATCCTCCCGCTACTTCTTTCTCGTCTATTATTACCCTTTGTCTATCTTTTTTTTTTATCCATCAGTTTTTCCGTATTCAAGTTCAAGTAATGATACAGTCTCTTCTTCATATTAAATATAAGTTTCGTTTGTCTTTCCTTTTTCTTTTAAAGTTCGTCTTTACACACATGTTCGCTGTTTGATATTCTCAACATACTTCTGTAGAACTTTTAATTTGTTGTTTCAAGTCTCTTCTTCATTTTTGAGGAGATTCTCGAGCACTCACTTCTATCCAAGGGGACAACTATCACACAACAATTTAATACACGTTTCCTTGTTTCTAGGGAAGTTTTTTTTTATTTTTCTTACTCTGCTTTGTTTTTCAGGTGCATCTTTGGTTATCTCAATACGTCTTCAGATTTCAGTGTCACATATTCGGTCCTCTAATTAAATACTTCCCTGATATTTAAATTTTTCTTCTTGTTTGATTTTGGTTTCGTACATTGGGTTCATTTTTTTGCTAACAACCATGCATTCTGTCTTCTTGCAAATGATGCTTCGTCCTTTTTTCTCGCTTTCCTTAACTTAGCCTCTTCCATTTGCTAACAACTATGAATTCTGTCTTCCTGCAATTCATGTTTAGTTCTTTCTTCTCGCTTACCTTTACTTAGCCTCTTCCATTAGCGAACTACTATGAATTTTGTCTTTTTTATAATTGATGATTAGTCCTTTCTTCTCGCTTTTCTTTACTTGGCCTCTTCCTTTTGCTAACAACCATGAATTCTGTCTTCTTATAATTGATGCTTAGTCCTTTCTTCTCGCTTTCCTTCGCTACCTTCTGGAGGAGTTTTGTAGGGGTGTTTTTTTCTGTGCCTGCATTCAACGCGGTGACATTTACATATCTCATGTTGAGATTAGCGTAGCTTTGCGAATTTTTTCCTGTTGTCGCGTCATTTTTTACTGACTCTTTCTCGCGGTCACTTCCAGTCTCACCTATCAAAGCCAAACTTGGAAAAACTAGATACAATTTAAAATCAAATGCGAGAATGAAATTCAGATTCAATCCTGTTGGCTTCCTAGAAGCCTTTCTGTAATAGAATATTTTTCCTCAGTGTCTTAAGTCCTTTCACTACAAGGCAATCATTAACGCTCGATTGTATCCGGCATTTTGTAAAGATGTCTATTGTTCATGGATCAGGTGGCCTGTGTCTTTTGAGTGGATTTGATTGGCTGAATAACGGCCTGACGTCAGTGTTTTGTCAGATGTTGACAAGCTTCAAGTAGATCTGTTTTCATTTTGCTCGGCGCATGCAGCCGTTACTATTGATATGATCGTTTTCGAATGCATATCTAAAAGCCATGTACACATATTAACATATGCAGTCTCTCTTTTGGTCGCTTTTCATACATAAACACACATACATATTCGTGCTCTCTCTTGTGTGCCACGTAATAAAAAAATGAAGGCATTAAAAAAAAATTCAAATAACTTTAATAATGTAATTTCTGGCGAAAACTAAGCTATAGTTGCTGTTTATTCTATCTCTGTCCGTCTCTTGTGTCCAACATGAATGTTGCATCTTGAATTTTGCAATATGCATGTTGGACTATGATCAAAATTTTTTATCAGTTTTTATATTTTAACAGGGCTTACAGCCTATCACTTTGAATACACCGGTTCTCGCTCGATCACCGAAGTTAAGCAACGTTGAGCCTGGTCAGTACTTATGTGGGTGACCGCTTGGGAATACCAGGTGCTGTAAGCGTATAGTCACGGATGTGCGTTGTGGTGCAGGTGATATCGGCTCGGAAAGAGAAATCGGTGAGCCGAGTTCGAATTCCAGTTGAATACACTGAATTCACTTAAGCACTGGTACCTTTGGGAAAGGTATTAATCCGTCCCTTCCCTCCACTTATGGGTTAAATAACAAAGGTAGGACTTCGGGACCTTGCTTTAAAAACAAATCCCAATGAATCGTGATACTCAAAAAGAAAAAATTATTACTAGACACAAAAACTTATATAAACAACAACAAATTGTTGAAAGAAAAACGTATTACCAGCAATAAATAAATAAAGTTTAGTTGGCAGTCATTGACGCACCGAGGTTGATTTGCCATATAAACAAAACAACCAACCAACTATAGTTTAACAAAGGAAGTATTTTAAATGCAGTTCATCATGTTTAAATTTAAATAAAGTGGAATTTATCACATCATTCATAAAAACAATTTCCCAATGGTTTTTTTTAATAAGGAGATAAATATTAACTGTAATAACTGCCGGTGTCCCCCAGGGCTCTATCCTGGGCCCGGCGCTCTTCCTTATTTTCATCAACGACCTCCCAGATGAGATCAAGTGCCAAGTAGGCATCTACACAGATGACACCACAATATACTCCCGCATCAGTAAGAAACCTGGCGTGGCGGACAGACATAACCTCGCTGCTGACCTTGAACGGGATCTACTCTGTGGTGAATTGGGGCAAGAAGTGGCTTCTCAATTTCAATGCGTCTAAGACAAAGCTGTTGTCTGTCAACTATCACAGGCAACCTCTCCTGCCTCCCATAAGCATGGACCAAGCGATTCTCCCTGAGAGCAATACACTGCGCCTCCTCGGCCTTACCCTCTCTTCTGATCTCAAATGGAACCGCTACATCGAATCCATAGCCAAATACACTGCTAAGAAGGTTGGGTCACTTTGTCGATCCAGGATGTTTTTTCCGCCTGAATCCATCCTGCATATATACAAGTCTACCATTCGACCTCGCATGGAGTACTGCTGCCATTTATGGTCAGGCGCCCCTGCCGTTCTCCTCAGTGTTCTCGACAGGCACCAAAGGAGAGTCAGTAACGTGATAGGTGGTGACTTGGCGGCTCGACTACAGCCCTACCGACGAAATATGGCCTCCCTTTGTCTGTTATATAAATACTTTCATGGCATCTGCTCAGACGAACTCAAGTCACTGGTGCCTCCTCAACAGGTGTTTACTCGTGCAACCAGATTGGCAACTGGATCCCACCCATTCACAGTTAGCTTAGCCAAATGCAGACGACAATTCTACTCCTGCAGCTTCTTCTCTCGCACTTCCCGCCTGTGGAACTCGCTCCCATATTCTTGCTTTCCTGACGGCTACAACCTCTAGGAATTTAAATGCAATGTCAAAGCTCATCTATTAACCACTTGACTCTAGCCCTTCCCCAACCCCGTATATCCTTCCCTTTCTCTCCACCCTTGAAACTGTCATCACACCTGCATTCTCATCTTTCTATTGCTCCTTTCTAATTGGTTTCTACTCCTCTTCTTTCTCTTTTAATTAATCTTTTTTCAGTTATGTAGCCCCCCGCACACCAGTGGCATTTCCACCTTGCTCGAGGTGAAATGATTAAAAAAAACTGAGTTGAAAGAACTCTTCTGAACTGGATGACTTTTCAAAAGTTTCTAGTGAGAGACGAAAGCGGGGATTATTTGCGGTAACCCGATTGGTTAATAATACAATGTAATAAGATCCCAAGTATGCATATACGCTGACGACACTACGGTTTACTCTCGCATCAATCAAAAATCTGCTGAGGCTAACAAAGCAAACCTCGCTTCCGAGCTTGAAAAAGACCTCCGATCCGTGCCGGACTGGGGTAAGAAATGGCTTGTGAATTTTAATGCTTCCAAAAACGAAGCTGCTATTTATTAACCATAACAAATAATCGCTCCTACCCCACCCACCATTAGCATGTATCAGGCTAGTCTCCCTGAAAGTAGTCTCCTAGGCTTAACTCTCACAACAGACCTCAAGTAGAATGACTATATAGAATCCATAGCTAAATCCGCTGCTAAGAAAGTCGGTTCTCTGTGTAGGACCAGGAAGTTTTTTTCCGCCTGAAACAATCCTGCACATATATAAATCTACCATCCGCCTGTGCATTGAATACTGCTGCCATGTCTGGTCGGGTGCTCCTGCTATCCACCTAGGTGTCCTTGACAAAATCCAACGGAGAATCTGTAATGTGATCGATCCCGACTTAGCAGCTCAGATACAGTCACTTTCTCACCGACGCAATGTGGCTTCCCTGTGTCGCTTCTACAAATACTTTCACGGTTTCTGCTCCGATGAACTTAGCTCACTGGTGCCTCCTATATATAAATTCACTCGAGCTACAAGATTAGCAACTAGATCCCACCGTTTTACTGTGAAACTAGTAAATTGTAAACACAAATTCTACTCCATCAGCTTCTTTTCTCGTACTTCCCGCCTGTTTACTTGCTTCCCCGACAGCTACAATCTCCAAGAATTTAAAAATGTAAAGTTAATAGTCATCTCCTATCTCAGGCTTGCGTCCTCTCTCTCATGCTCTTTTCTTCATCCACTGCACTCTCATCATTATTCTCGTCCTTCTCTTACCCACTTCCTGACACCCCCTATAACCTGTCACCCTTTCTCCTAACTTTCCTCCTATGTAACCCCCTGCACAACAGTGGCAGTAAAATGCCTTGCTTAGGGCGATATGATGTTACATTTATATTCCAGAGAATGCAAATAAATCTAAGACATGTATGTGTAGCTAATCAGTATTTCATTGACTGATTGATTCGTTTTCTACGGCTTATCAGCAGACAAGAAATTATTATGTAAATATAATGCAGGGGATCAATTTTATATTACAATCAATATATAAATTGATCCCTCAGTTTATGGCAACAGTCATCCTTCTCTTACCCACTTCCAGAAACCCCCTATCACCTGTCACTCTTTCTCATAACTTTCCCCCTATGTAACCCCCTGCACAACAGTGGCAATAAAATGCCTTGCTTGGGGCAATATGATAATAAAAAAAATTCTGTATTATTTTAATGTGGATATAAAGTGGAGGATCAAATCTACATAAAAATTATATGAACTGATCCCTCGCTATATGGCCACAGTCATCCTTCTCTTATCCCACTTTTGACACCCCCCTATAATCTGTCACTCTTTCAAATAAGTTTCCTCCTATGTAACTCCCTGCAAAACAGTGGCAGTAAAATACCTTGTTTGGGGCGATATGATTATAAAAAAAATTCTATACTATTATAATGTGGATATAAAGTGGAGGATCAATTCTGCATTACAATCAATTTATAAACTGATCCCTCACTTTATGGCCACAATCATCCTTCTCTTACCCACTTCCTGACACCCCCTATAACCTGTTACTCTTTCTCATAACTTTTCTCCTATGTAACCTTCTGCAAAACAGTGGCAGTAAAATGCTTTGGTTGGGGCGATATGATTATATAACAAAAATAGGGCGAGAATCAAGAGAAAAAGTTTTTGAATTCTTAGAACTAAAATCTAGTGTTACTGAAGACAAACAAAAAACTTTTGCAGAAATGACTGCAAAATATTACTTTATCCAAATTTGTAAGCAAACCGTGTAAATGCTAGATTTTCTTTCTATCTAATAAGAAAAAAATCACTTCTCGGTTTCGCCCGACATAGTCTTTGTTCTTTCTTGTTTTGAAGTCAGAACGCTGCGATCGTTTGTTTCGTTTGTATTTCCTTTTTATGTTAACATCATTTTTACTTTGTGAACCTTTTTGCCTCACTATTGTTGCTGGTGCCACTCATGCCTCACTATTGTTGTTGGTGCCACTAATGTCTGTTTAGTAAGCACTATTTTTAGCCTGTTATTTTCTTTTAATGTTTATTGGAAACAGTAAATTCTGTTTGTTGAACATTTCGGTCAAATTACTCTACACCTTTTACCAAACTTCTTCTAATATCAGTAATGATTAGTTGAAGTGTCTCTAAAGTAAGAGATATTTTAATAAAAACCAAACCGCAATTGAGGAAGAAGGAAATGAAAACAACTTTCCCAATTAATTTTGTGGGTTTGTCAAGAAAGAGTGAAAAAAAAATGAATAAAAGAATTCAATTTTAAATAAATACATTAAAGTTTTACAAGTACATTTTAAATTCTTTTCTTTTTTGTTTAGTCTGGTGTTGGTAGTGTAGTGTAGGTGACCCCACGCTAAATATTATCTTTTTGCAAGTAATATTGGCAAGAGACCTCGATATATGCTGTGTCCAAAACTAAGTGTTCATAATAATCACGAATTATACTCTTAAAGCGTAGAGTCCCATTTACAGATTTCAGTGGTTATTAGAGGCTCCCTTCATAATATGATGGGCTGGGAGACCCCCACTTTTTTTTTCTTTTTTTTTTTTTTTTGGCTAGGTTCAGTCTACAACTATCAAAATATCCCTGTAAAAATAAAAATAAAAGAAAATGGAAAGAAGAGAGCGGGAGTTAATTTTATATAGTTTAATGTATTTACATTTGGAAGGATTGAATAATTTATAATTCTAAATTATTTGAAGGTGAATGTCCTTGTACATATCAAGTCCTAGTGTGTGTGTGTGTGTGTGTGTGTGTGTGTGTGCGTGGGTGTGCATATTATGCAAATGAGTTTGGTAGTACATGTTTATGCATATGCATTTATGCATAAGTGCATAATAGGAGTCATCCATGAAAATTGCCTGAGGCGAATTGAAATGAACGCCATGAAGAATGTGTGTCGTGCTAATGTGTAATTAATTTCGCTCTGTGATGTGATTTACGATAACAGCTTCAGCCAGAAAACTGATAAAAATCATTCCAACTGAAAATCGGGCCAACAAGATCTTTACATAGGGCATCATGTCGAACATATAACACACGTTTGGTTCGTAATTGTAATGTTGTACCCACGTTGAAAGGAGATACTGTTTCTGATTGGCTCGTGGAAATATGCCTTCATGGCATAGCGAATTGTTTTCTTTTTTTTTTTTTTTTTTTTTGTTCAGTATATTCCGAAGCTCTTGTCTCTTTCTAGCAATTATAACTAAACTTCTCTAGTTTTAGAAATCACTATGATAGCCGACTCGGTCACCTTACTATTGTAGCGTAGGGGTGCGTGTTCTTTGTACATCGGGAGTCACCAGTGTAGCGTATGGGAGCGAATTGATGTTTCTTTGATTCGGCCTTGTGTCAGACTTAACCGAACTCCCTACAGCTAACAGGATTTATGCAGAATATATCATCATCAGATTTATTATCAGAAGGTTTTCATCAGAAGGTTGGTTGTCGGCAGGTTGGAATATGTGGAATTTTGTGGAATAGCGTAAGAAGAATAAAATATACTTTTTGCATTTTAAAATAGAAATTTATTGAAGGGAAAGACTAACATAAGTTGTAGGAGTTAAAGTGCAATTAGAAATATTATTAAGAGATTAGGGGTAGAATTCATGCAAAATGTTCGTAGTAGGAATTGTTGAAAAAGATAAGGAGAAAGAGAAAGTGAACAATGTCCGGGTCGCTTGAAGTTTGAAGTTACATTTTAGACTCTCCGACTGACTGACGTTGATGAAGTTCTTTTATTATAATCTAGATTTTTCGCACTTACTTGCGAAGTCATTTTTGATCTTGCAAGTCGCTCCCATTGGTCAAAAATCATTTTAACACCTACTTGCGAAATCTGGTTTCGACTTTTTCTTTAAGCAGATGGTCCAACCAGGATTTTACACATTGTTGTGAATTTTTGTAAAACTGAAGAAGAGAGTTGATTTTAATTTATTTTTTATCCGCTACACTATAACTCTAGGTTATTTTCTTCGTGGTCTCCGGAAGGGTTTCTGTTGTCATGCAACTGGCAAGCAAAATCGGAAATAGAGTAGGAAAGAGAATAAAATTGTTCCCGTCTGTTATTATTAGAGCAACTCTAAACGAAGACGTTATGGTGGAAATATGTTACCGAAATGCAGGAGTCAAAGATTTGTTGATTAAGTGAAAGAAATAATGAAAAAAATGGTTTCTCTCATCTTGAAATTACAAAAAAATGAAAAAAAAAAGCCAGAAATGCTTTCAACAAGACTCATTTACAGAAAATAGGCAGGAAAAAATGGGCAACTATGAAGGCCAGCATATCACATAAACAGCTTACCAGACGACCTCGGTTCATTTAACACAGGGAGAAAAAGATGAAATTGATGTAATAAAAACAAAATCACAGAATGCAATAATGATTACGAAACAAAAGCTGGAAACAAGTAAAAAATGTTTAAAAATAAGAAACAAAAGAAGCTTTTTGTAAACTGAATGAAAGCATTTTGTGTTTCCAGCAACAACTAAAAATATTACCGGTAAATGGGATAAATGAGATAATATTTCAGAAAGAAGATCAAATAGAAACCAGTGACGTAAAAATTGATTTAAAATGACGCTAAAAATGAATATAAATCTAGCAGAATAAAAATAACAGATTAAAACATCAAAACTATAAAGGAACCAATTTTGAGAAGCAAATGCAACACAGGATTTCATGTCGAAACCTTTTCTTTGGCGTCTGTAAATGCCAAAACTGGATTCTTTATTATTGCTTTAGTTTCTTTCTGCGTTCTTTGTATTGACCCCCACCTTTTTTTGGCATCATTTCAACTCCTCTGCTATGACACAACTTCAATTTACGATCGGCCAAAACGAGTTTGTGGATATTTTTGTTGTTTTCCGAGCCCTGACAAGAAGAACCCAGAAAAAAGACTGGAGTAACTGGAAACTAGAGGAAGGGCAAAATTCATCCAGAAAACAGAGGTGGTATGTTAACTTTAAATGCAGTCGTGCAGACAAAAAGGATGCTGAACGCTCAGGTCACCCAAAATCAGCAATTGTCTTGGAAAACAATAAAAATATCCACAAACTCGTTTTGGCCGATTGTAAATTGAAGTTGTGTCAGATAGCAGAGGAGTTGAAAATATCAGAAGGTAGCGTATTCACCATTTTGTGTTCACCATTTTGCATGAACATTTGTCAATGAAAAAACTGCGTTCAAAGTGGGTGCTACATTTGTTCACAGTCGATAAAAAAACAACAACGCATTGACGATTCAGAGCGTTGTTTGCAACTGTTTCAATGCAACAAGGAGGAGTTTTTGTAAAATACATGGCAATGGATGAAACATGTAAGTCAGCAGAGTGGACAGCAACAGGTGAAAGCTGTCCAAAGCGACCAACATCAGCAGGTAAGGTTTTGGCCTCCGTATTTTACGATGCGCAAGGTATTTTGTTCATCGACTACCTTAAGACATGAAGAACCATCAATATTGAATATTATACATTATTGGTGAGTTTGAAAGAAGAAATCGTCAAAAAACGGCCACAAATGAAAAAGAAAAAAGTGATCTTTCACCAAGAAAACGCATCGTGTCACAAGTCGATCGCAACGATGGCAAAACTACATAAATTGCAGTTCGAATTGATTTCTCACCCACCCTATTCTCCAGATATGCCCCCCAGCGATGACTGGCTGTTTGCAGACCCCAAAAAATGCTCCAGGGAAAGAGATTTGGTTCCAATGAAAAAGTGATGTCGGACAATATGGCGTATTTTGAGACAAATTGTTCTACAAAAAAGACATCGAATAGTTACAGAAGCGTTGGAATCAGTGTATGACCCTAGAAGGAGACTATGTTGATGAATAAAGTCGAATTTTGTCTAAAAGTTGGCGTTTTCTTAGTTAGGTGGGCCTAACTGATAAAACACCAACTTTTAGGCAAAAATTTATTAAGTGATGTGTTATTTTCATGTAGCATAAATTACCGTCTTTGATGGCATACAAGACGCACTGCAATTTCAGCAGGTCAAATCAAGAAAAAATTAGTGATGAGTAAAATGAATAAAATTATTAGTAAATGGTACAGACTATTAAATACTTACAATTCTGGTTGCATTTATACCAATGCAATCGGAAGTTATCGCAAGAAAAATATTAATGAAACAAATATATTTTACAAATATATAATTTGAATGTATTGCATATAATTTTAGTGAAACAAAATACTAATATTAATTCTGATGAAACTAATATAATGAATATTATCAATGATAACACTTTTAATATGCATAATTGTCTTTTAAATAATGACAATAGATATATAAATGTTACTCTAAAGCCTAAGCTAATAGGAGTTGTCAGCTAATTTTGTCAGACTATCGCGAATTTTAAACCTACATATAACATATAAGACACAGGGGAATTTTAAAAGATATTTTTAGTAAAGCAAAGTGCGAGTTATACGCCGTGAAATACAGTAAATACATTATGTATGGTATTTAGTAAAGCAAGTACATTTCATAATGATATCACACGTTTTTACGAGTAACTTCCTTGTGGTGAAGTGTATATCGGCTCGGAACGAAAAATCGGAGAGCCGAGTTCGAATTCCAGTTGAGTTCGTTGCATTTACTCATGCGCAAATACTCTTGGTAAAGGTATTTATCCATCGAGTCCCTCCAACTACTGGTCAAATAACAGGACAGATTGAGTTCTACAGATTGATAACAAGTCTACCGTAGAAAGTAATGGCAACCTTATGCGAGAAAATTTTCTGCCCAGTCAATCATGTCTCTTTCACTCGAGCATGTATCACGTATGGCACTTAATTGATTGATCTTCCTCATAACGCTTTATATCACAACGTATTTTGGCCTTCGGCTTTCAAACTGAATTGTGAGAATTCGAATAAATAATAACTTTGGAGGCGAACGAAAGTTACATCCCATATCATAGGAATTCTCTACGACATTCAGTAATATCTGTAAAACCAGGAAAGACCGTTTAAGTTGTTTTCACAGACTTATATCGTCTCGTTTCTATCTTATTCCATTCGATTGCAAAACATTTCGATGGACCGAATCATTTCCAGAAAAGAAAACAATATGCAATTTTAGCTCCAACGATTTTGAACATTAATTCGATTTCATGATCATGAACAATCATGGACTTGAAAATTGATTCTCAAGAAAACAATACTGGAATTAAACTTGGCAAAGTGTACTGGAAAAATGGTAAAAATGAAAACACCAGGTGGAAGCTAGAATTTCGTCGCCATATGTACGAGTTAGAGAATCAGTAAAGAAGATATATTTAAATTCAAGCCAATATTAAGATGAATGAGATTTTGGAAGCAGTTCTGGATTCTTTGTAAAAGACGCATAAATGGTTGATTTTTCGGACATGATCGAATGTTAACTGGGAGTTGATTTTTACCATATCGATCTTTTTAATGACCGATTTCCGAAATCGATTTTTTTTACTAATCGAAGTCAATCGAACAAAATCAGGTTCATTTTCTGACTGAAGATGATTTCGTAATTTATTAAGAGTTTTCGTTGGAGGAAAATCATTTTCGTCTTCATTTACACCTTCAAAATAATCATAATTATATCACAAGACGCACACACACGAACACACGTACGCAGACAGACAAGCAAACAGACGCACACACACACACGCACACACACACACACACACATATATATACATATATATACATATATATATATATATATATATATATGTCGTAAAACAAAGTTTTTTACTGAATGTTATGGTGTTACTTTCCTTGTCGGTTACTGGATCATGTAATTTAAAAATTGTGAATTTAGGCAGCAATTCTTCTTTTTTGCAAGTTTAGTTAAAAATGACAGGCAATGCACTGTGGCTAAGATATTTCTATAATTTTTATGTAACATACTCGTCGATAATCTAAACTTATTTATAAATGGAACTATTTCTCTGTGTGAGTGCATGTGTGTGTGTGTGTGTGTGTGTGTGTGTGTGTGTGTGTGTGTGTGCGTGTGTGTGTCAGTCCGTTACCTATAGACTCCGAAACGGCTGAACCGATTTTCTTGACAATTTACACAGTTGTACAATAAGCGTCTGCGAGTGTTCTTAGCTAGGTTTGGTGTCGAGGTGCCCCCGATAAATATCGAAAATCGATGAACGAAAAAATCGGTTAATAGAAGGAGTGGTCCGATTTTAATCAAATTTGATACGCTCATAGACAAAGACATAAGAAACGATATTCAGAAGTTTCAAGGTTGCAGTTCTTACAATAGTGCAGAAAATAGATAACATATATATATAAAAGGCAAGATGTATGTGTGTGTATCTGTTTATCTGCCTGTATGTCCGTATTTTTTCAGCCCTTTTATTTTAATTTTGCTTCGGGTTTGGCTCTAAGTAGGTATAATTGTAGTTCTTAGTCTCAGCCATGATACCATTTACTCAGAGGACTTATTTAGCCTTCAAAATTCAGTTTACAACGAAAAAAACTTATTTGATATCGATACCAGGAAATTGAAATTTAACTTACATCCATTCATTATTCTTTCAGTCTACGGGTTCGCTTTAACTGGAAACAACTATTGCTTTTTAGTCTTTCGTGCCAACGTCCAAAGAGTCAGAGATCCAGGATCATGAATTAGTTTTAAAGCTTTCATTACACCCGAGCAACGCCGGGCTATACTGCTAGCACAAATATAATAGCATTATCCACATGTACAAAAACATCTAAAATAATGAAAGCATTATAATTTAAAAAAAGAAAACACTTAATATTAACTATGGACACGGCCACAATGTGCTGACATACATAAAACAATCCATTAAATCAATTAAAAGTCAAATAAAACAAATCCTTGATAATTTCTAAAAGTATCACTGAATGCGCTTGGATAAATAAAACTTTCGGACAATTTTTACATATCTATGAGAAGAAAAAATATTAGATCACATGAAAAATTATATAAAAAACTTAAATATTTCACTTTGTCTCTCAATTTTAACAAAACTTGCATAAAAGAAAGACTGCTACTTAAATACAAGATTTAAAATTATATATATATATATAAATTATATAAAATTTTCAAAATTCAAAGGTGTCGGATGTACATTCGACATAGGATCTCTAATAGAGATTCTACGTCACGTCAGCGACATTGGTTTTTCCAAATGGCGAAGGCCCTGGGTTAGAGTGTAGAGGGGTTTTAGGTTAACAACGGTCAAAAAGTAGAAAAGGACAGAGCTGGTAGTCGCGGGGTTACAGGGTGTTGAAACGGTATATTTAGGAAGGGGAGGAATAGGATTTCATATTTTATAAAGATAGCCAACTAAATGAGTTAAATTACTTTTTAAGGTTAAGATTTTGGGCTGTTTGAAGAGGTGTATGCAGGCGAGAAGGAATGGGTTTCAAAATAAGATTTTAAAATTTTTTATTTAAGTTTATTTGATTAAGCCTTTTAGGTAGAAGCGAGCTAAATGCCAATTACAGGAAGTTATCAGTTTAAAAATTATTAGAGAAAAAATATTAGAGAAAAAATATTAGAGAAAACTTAAAACTTAAATTGAATCCTTTTAATTTATATTCTAACATCTAGTCAAAGGGGATTTAAATTCTAAATTTAAGTATTCAAGAAATTTGCCTTGTGGCGGCACTTACTGATGAATTCCCTCCTAAGATTCAGTAGCCGGTGTTGGTGGGGGTATTTTAATATTGAAATTTTTTCCAGTAAACATAGACATCACCTATCACGAAAATTCCTTGGAATACGGGCTGAATCTATCAGTTTCCAGTTAATTTCAGGATCCAGCCCTTCCTCTTTCATTTTCCAGAATGCCCACGAAAGGGCTGTCTGGTACCTCTGACCGGGGTTCGAAAAGGAGTACCTGTGATTATACAGTCTTTGTTTGAAAGGACCGGCGGACATACCGATATAGGTCCGGAAGTCGTTTTTTTTTTTGTTAGATGGAGAAATGCGGGCTTTATAAATCACCTGGGTGGATTTGCATTTTCCTTCCACCGGGCAGGCGTCCACAGAATTACACCTGCATTCGTTTAGAATTCCGGACCTAGATTCAGCATTGCGCAAGTTCACCAGAATACTCCTATTATGGGAACTAATAAGGCTGTCCATATTCGGGGTGCAAGAATAACTAATTTTAAGGGTGTACCTATTAAAAATCTTCCGTAGAGGGTTACTGTTATTAAATTTTTTGTCTATTAACTTGAGAAAATATTTACCAATATTGATGTTAGTTAGTTTATAATAAGGGGGGGGGGGTTAAACCAAATTATCTTTCTTTTTCTACAGTTTCCTTTATTTTTATTTTTGGATGATTCGGAGTCTATTGTAGGTTTATTATATGTTAACTTGTTCTTATATTCGCTTTTTTGAAGGGCCTTATTGTAAATATTTTTACTTGCGTTGAAAGTTTTAATGTTGGTTGATAATTGGTTGATTCTATTATTCACTATATTGGGTATCTGTTTTATAATACTTTTGGGGTTAGTTGGATGAAATATTAATATAAGTGGGGGAACTATTTTCTTTGAGAAATGGTTGGTAGGATCCATCATTTAAGTTAAGGGTGATGTCTAGATAGTTTACAATTTTAAGATTAAAGGTGACTTCGACTTTAAAACCGAGGTACTTCAGTGCTCTAATTATTTTTTTGTGTATCCTATTTGTGTAGGGCCCATTGGAATTAGGGATAATTATTAATCCATCGTCCCGATATAGGCCTAATTGTTTTGGGTCTAAAAATCTGCTTAGAATATCTAAAATATAAATTCCCACAAGATCTGCCACCTGGGCTGAACCATATGCTCCCATAGGGACGTCAAAAACCTCCCCCGGCCCCTTTGTCCATGTGGAATCATCAAAGGTGAGGATGGATTTTCTGGCCGCAAAGATAATTTCGTAGTCCCTATCCGAAATGTTCACGTAATTTTTAGCAAATCTTAAACAACTCTCAAGAAGGTCCCTTGATATAGAGGAATAGAAATCGAGAATATCGAATTTAAGAAAGGTGGATTTAGATTTGTTTTTGATGTTTTTAAACCAGTCTATCGTATCTGAAGAACTTTTCCAAAGGTTTGGTTGTAGATTCAATAGTAGGCTTCTGGAAATTATGCCTAAGTCACTTTTTGTAGGATTAATAAGCTTAAATAAAACGTAAGCTTCTTTAGTGGCTATTGTGCCAATTTTGTCACTAATATTTAATTCTTTGGCGAATTTGGCTGTGTCTGTATTAATTTCAGATAATGCTAGGTTCCTTCTGTCTACTTTGTAATTACTAGTTAGGTTATGTTTAAGGACACTTATGTAATTTAAAGGAAGGCACACTTTTTTCTCTGCTCTACAGACTCTGCACATCATTCCACGGATTCCTTTAACCTGAGCACCCAGCGCCCCCCACCGTATGCAGATTTCTGAACTCTTTCGAAAAGGACCTTTTCGACCTGATCCCCAAAATCAAATTCTGTGGGACTTCAAATAAATTCCAGAACTTACTAAAATCAGACATTAGAAACCTGAAAAAATCTAAGCACCTGTGGGTAAAATCCGACAAATCTGACAACATTTATAAATGTGATCCTTTAAATTACGTAAGTGTCCTTAAAAATAACCTAAAAGCAGTACTTTTCAGAATCAACTGACTGATTGCTCAACAGAAGGGTTAGGATTAGCACACAGCATGACTTTCTTCGGACGAAAACCTGCTTTTGAGGTGTGGCTATGGTTGGCTCATGTAGCGTAGCCCATCATCTTTTTTACTAAACATTGTTGTAAACCAACCATTTCTCATCACCCGTCACAATTTGCTTGAAAAAGGTTGCATTATCATTGCAACTACACAGCAAATCCCATTTATTTATAAATTATAAATATTTTTCTCAAAATCTTATCTTGTAGTGATCGATATTAATCTTAACAGGCCTACTCCACCATAAGAAATATTCAGCATTGAAAATTACGTATAAAACGTTCAATCATTCATGATAACTTTTTTAATGAGATGCATAAAACTATATTCGCGTTGGAAAAAAATTTTCCGCCTTCTTAAAATAAAAACATATGTTGAAAGTTTTGCTCATTTTCTCCCATTATCGATCTTTTATCGATATTTTAATCAATAAACAAAACTGCAGGAAATCTGACTGTTTTTAAATAAACGCTTAGATGGCGCCCGATTTCATACGAACAAGATTTTTTGAAATGAAACTCGTTGAAAGTAAACATCCTTATGTAGAGAAACAGAATTAAACAAGTAGAAATGAGGATAAGACAAGGTCCATTTACCAACCGAATCCGTTTAACCTATAAAATGAGATCATCAATCTGAAAAATGACAACAGTCTTCTACGATACCAGGGACATCCCTAGGCAGGACAAAGCCACCTGCCGTACGGCACAAGTTGGATAAGAGAATGATTCCAGAAATTGAAAGAAATCTCTATGTTGACCTTGCCCTTGCCCCCAACACTCAATCCAATTTAACACTTATGGCATACTAGCAGTATAGCCCGGCGTTGCTCGGGTGTATTGAAAGCTTTAAAACTAATCCATGGTCCGGGAGCTCTCACTCTTTGGACGTTGGCATGAAAGACTAAAAAGCAATAAGTGTTTCCAGTTAAAGCGAAACCGTAGACTGAAAGAAAAATGAATGGATGTAAGTCAAATTTTGATTTCCTGGTATCGATATCAAATGAGTTTTTTTCGTCGTAAACTGAATTTTGAAGGCTAAATAAGTCCTCTGAGTAAATGGTATCACGGCTCAGACTAAGAACTACAATTATACCTACTTAGAGCTAAACCCGAAGCAAAAACTAAAATAAAAGGGCTGAAAAATACAGACATACAGGCAGATAAACAGACACACACACACATAAACATCTTGCCTTTTATATATATATATATATATATTATCGATTTTCTGCACTATTTACAATAGTGCAACCTTGAAACTTCTGAATATCGTTTCTTATGTCTTTGTCTATGAGTGTATGAAATTTGATTAAAATCGGACAACTCCTTCTATAACCCGATTTTTTCGATTATCGATTTTCGATATTTATCGGGGGCACCTCGACACCAAACCTAGCTAAGAACACTCGCAGACGCTTATAGTACAAGTGTCTAAATTTTCAAGAAAATTGGTTCAGCCGTTTCGGAGTCTATAGGTAACGGACACACAAACACACAGACACACACACATACACTCACACAGAGAAATAGTTCCATTTATAAATAAGTTTAGATATCGAAGAAGTAGGTGCACTGCATAATCTACACTGCATTAAATTACAGAGGTTATATCAACTGCTGTGAACAACAAAGGTATTATGTAGTTCATGCCTGTTCGGCTAAAAGCTGTTTTGTGCGGATGCATTGAGTAACGATACCTTTTCAAAACAGCAATTCACAATACATTGACTCCTCAGAGTCTATAGATTATAGTTTAATTAGGAAATCGACCTGGGCTCTCTAGTTATGGTTAACAACCAGTCTAGAAGAAAGACAAGTTAAAAGAAGATTATGTAGTGTATAATATACAGTGATTGAAAAAATGAAAGCGTTCGGAATTAACGACGACTTCATAATTTCAGTTGAAGTCAAATTGTTTTATTCCGCTGTTGTATCTGGACAAACAACGAGGAACACGTATAAATATATTTTTTATTCTTCGTCGGTGAGGCTTTTGTGGAGCAGAAGGGTAGCCGGAGAGAGTTTGTGCACACGAAGGGACTGTCGGGAGACGTTAGCCAATCTCTGTTTTTTCAGCCAATAACTCTAAATTTTATATACGATTAAAACTCCAACATATTTTTGCTTTTTCGGGTTATCGCTTTCTTGACTTTATCTACGGCCGGGTGTTCTTGCCAGTCACACCCGGCGGTCCATTGCTTTTCAAGCCGGTTGACCCTTTTATTTTATTTTTTTATTTTTTTCGTTGCACTTTGTTGACAACATCTACGCCCGGATATATCTGTTAACCATCCTTGTTTTTGTTTACCTTACCTACAGCCGGATGTACCTGTCAATTACTTCCGGCGTTCAAGGTAAAATATTACAGAATAAAAAAATAAAATTAGAAAGGTATTAAGTATTTAGTTAGATATGAAACAGTAATATGAACATTGCTGTCCATAAAAATGCAATATCTAAGAAATTGGTGTAAAAAATAGTAATGCTTTTCTTTTGTGACATTTAATCTCCTTTATAATTCAAAACACGGAAACCCACTCTCCAGTTTCATTTATCTCTGATGTTTGAAATATTTGCAAGTATTATACAATATAGCATCTCTGTTGATAAAGATTTAACACGATGCACGTATCAACTGATAAATTTCGAACGTTCCGTTGAATAAATTCAAATTATCTCATCGTTATGAATATCTATTTTAAATGTTTCTTATCTAAAGCTGATGTCGTAATCACTGTATCTTGGTTCATTCGGACTAATTCATCGTCTTTGTTCTTGTTAAATATATGTACTCTTAAGTTCTGTTAACTCTACTGGAGAGTATGCGATCACAGCTGTGAAGAATACCAGACATTGTATTGTGTTTCGCGTAACAAGTAGTTTTTTATCTAATTAAGTTGAATTCAGAATTCATTAGATAGTTGCTAAAGAGGCCAACATTTCATATTTAAAATGGGGAATAAGAGATGGATTTATACCTTGCTCGAGGACATTTGCTCAGAGTAAAGAACTCGACTGGAATTCGAATTCGACACACATTTCGCATTTCAAGCCTCTATCCATTACACCACCCGCGCATCCATTAAATAGAATCTTTGAAATTTGTCTGATCAATTTTTATTATATTTCTCTAAATTTATTATCGAATGTGTTGCGTGTTGGAATCGAAATTTGAGGTTTTGAATTCAGAGTTTTTTATTCCCCTTGACCGGTTTCCCAGTTATAGAACCCAGTCTGTCCTGATATTTAACCCATAGCTGGGTGGATGGGAAAAGGATTCATACCTCTGCAAAGTCGTTAGAACGTAAGTGAATGTAAGGAAATCGAGTGGAATTCGAACTCTGGTCACCGATTTCTCAATCCGAGTCGCAATCCATTACTCCACCAAGTCTCTCCCTTTTTCTCCCCCACCCTCTCTCTCTCTCTCTCTCTCTCTCTCTCTCTCTTTATCTATCTATCTATCTCTCTCTAGATTAATCACTGACTTGTACATATAAATACTCGAGCAAAAATCCAACGCACATGGCCTGACGATTGCGTTTAGCATGAAACAGACCCTAACCCTAACCCTAACCCTTGGGGTGTTGACTTCAAGGTTAACTTTTATCTTTACTTTTATATGCTCTATCCCAGATATTGAGCAGTTTAACCCATAATTGTAGCAGATCTTAAAACTATATCATATTTTTTTTATATCCGAGCACTTTCGGCTACTATACTTTTAGCCATTATCAAAGATGGATTTTAATTTTATGAATGTAGGAAATGTTTCATCTATGTCTCCAGAGTTTTAGGAATTATTTATTTTCTAAACACGTTGATAAATACAAAGAGTTCGTCTGTTTAACAGAGCAGATTCATGCCGACTTCAAAGTTTCGTGAGAACACCATTGTGATGTTCTCACTCGTCAGGGTTGTTTGCCGTTAAGTTCCGATTTTTTCTTCTTCATATAGAATATGTTGTAAGAGTGTGGGAGTGGTCTTTTTTGTGATTGGTTGGTTATTCTTCTTTTTCTTCTTTTTTATGATTACTCGATTTTTATTTTCTTTTATTTTTCTTTTTTTGATTTATTTTTATTTTGTTTTTATTTTTATTTTATTGTATGCGTGAATGGGTGTTTGTTTAACTGGGATGTGACCTTTTGTTTTATGGATCTCTGTTTTACTTGTTTGTACTTTTTTTAAAATATATTGGTATGTTTTGCTGCGTGACGGTTTGTTTTTTCTGGGTCATGGTTCGATGTTATTGCATTTGTATTTGTGGACTTTACGGGTGTTTGTTTTTTTATTTCCAGAAAGAAAAAAATACCCCCTGAGTCGAGTACTTTCGCAGAAATGTATCTCTATACAGGCACTTCAAAGTAACATCCATTCACCCGGCAACTACGACCATAACATGACTACAACTCACCAACATGGAAGAAAAACAATTCAATTATTCACTGAAAACGTTAACCACAACAAACATGAACAACTCCAAGATTAAGAACACTGAAAAATAGACCACTTTATAAAATGTGTAAGGTATTCTATTTCCTCAATAAAGAAAAAAAACAACTTCGGATATCCATTAAGAAAATGCCCACCACAACAAAAGCGAATATCACATTTGAAAACGACATAATAAACATTATAAACAAAAGAGAACCAAGAAAAATAAACAATAAATTCCAAACCCAAATAAACAAATTATAAATAACCCAGAAAAGATATACATACATTCTAGGATTTTTTTTATAATCATATCGCCCCAAGCAAGGCATTTTACTGCCACTGTTTTGCAGGGGTTTACATAGGAGGAAAGTTCTTAGAAAGAGTGACAGGTTATAGGGGGTATCAGGAAGTGGATAAGAGAAGGATGAGAATACTGATGACAGTTGAGTGGACGGAGAAAGGAGCATGAAAGAGAGGATACTGGTTAGTGAGGTAGGAGATGACTATTGACTTTACATTTAAATTCTTGGAGATTATAGCTGTCGGGAAAACAAGTAAATGGAAGGGAATTAGACACGCGGGAAGTGCGAGAAAAGAAGCTATTGGATTAGAATTTGCGTTTATATTTTATTGGTTTCGCATTAAAAGGGTGGGACATAGTTGCTAATCTTGTAGCACGAGTAAATTTATCCATAGGGGTCACCAGTGAGCTAAGTGAGCAGTAGAAGAGACACAGGGAAGCCACATTGCACAGGTGAGAAAGTGACTGTATCCTAGCTGCCAGATCGGGATCTATCACATTACAGATTCTCCGTTGCATCTTGTCAAGGACACCTAGGTGGATAGCAGGAGCACCCGACCAGACATGGCAGTAGTATTCAATGCACGGGCGGATGGTAGATGGTAGATTGTTTCAGGCGGAAAAAACTTCCCGGCCCTACACAGAGAACCGACTTTCTTAGCAGCGGATTTAGCTATGGATTGATGAATATCTATAAAATGAACATTAACGACGATAAAACATTAGTTGAAAAAGAAATTATCAAATTTTATAAAATCACCGATAATAACATGAAAAACAACACAATGAAACCAATAACATAGCCACTAAACTAAAATTTAACAGAATTAAGCAACTACCGAAAATTGAACCATTTATTAAACTAAAAGACCAATACCTAAGGTCCTCATGTATAGCAATCTTGACAATAGACAAGAGAGTATTGGACGGCCGTGGATCAGGTAGAAACACAAGCTAAAGATTAACATCACGGCTGTCAATGTGTCTCATATTAATTTCGAGCGAGTTTCTCTGGATAGAAATAACTGGAAAATTTTGACCAGAATGATATCAGAAATTTTGTAACCAGTTATCTTGACCGGCTGAGGGACGAAAGACAGCGGCAAAAAGCGTCACCAAATATTTCTGTCTCTATTTCCTGAGATCCTTAATAGGTCGACTTGTATGCAGGTTACTAGCGGAAGTGACGCATAACCTACGAAACAAATTTAGAAACTAAATGAAGTTGTCGGATCCTCGTATATCGAAATCAACGGGAGAGTTTATTTTTTGTTATTTTGTTTTTTGTAATTTTACTTCATAGAGCACAAGAATAGTGAAAAATGATTTTCAGAAAACAAACAAGGTATTATTAAATCAGAAAATGCTATTAGAAAGGAAAGGGAAGAGTGGTGAATTGTTTCATAATATCGGGCTTCCTCTGTAGGAAACCCGATACTAGGTAATCTTTTCAAAGATAAAGAAGGGACTTGTAGTAATTCCACCGACGAATGTTGAGAATTCTACGTGGACATGAATTTAAAAAAGTACGAAGAACATAGAAAGAGAGAGCTGTGAATTTTGGGACAAATAATGAGGAAAGAGAACTGGGAGACTTTATCACTCACGGGGCGTAGGATTAAGAAAAACAGGGGAGTAACCTACTTAGTGAGTTTGAGTAAGTATCTAGCAGATCAAGAACAGGGGAAGTGAAAAAGAAAAATACATTTGAGCGACAAATGACAAGATGCCGTGAAGAGTCATGATCATACACGTCATCGATTGATAATGGCACAGAGAGAAAAATAGAGAAGAGATAAAGAGAGTAAAAGGAAAGAGAGGATCAAATAACCAAATCGCAGGTAGGACACGAATCGAACTTCATGGCTCAACATTTTTATTCTTGACACAAACATCAAACAAATAAAATGTAATTATTTTTTAACTAAAGAGAATTTTTTGTAGATCACTTAGAGAAAAAAGATTATGGAATCATTCACAAAATTACGATAATTATAAGTGATTTTTTTTGGCAAAAACTTGACTCATAAAAAAAACAAAAAGCAAACAATATTCTGTATGAAGTTGGTTCCCGTTTTGCAGAATTGAACATAATCATAAACCCTAACCAGCCAAATTAATCAGAGTTCCAACAGACCCAATACTATCTAAATTTGATCAGTTATTATAAGAGGTTTTGACATAAGTTGGCGCGGCTTTGTAATCTTTACGATGGCTAACAAATTCGAGCAACATTTTGGCATTAAATATCCTGCAAAGTTCGCTAGATTTGCTTCCAAGATTCTTAAAATGATCATTAGGCTTTTGGTGAACATTGCTAGGATCGAACACAGGTTTGTGAATAGCGTATGCGTTTAAAGACCAATCGTGTGTTAGTTTCATAGTATATGCCTTCAGAGTGATCACTTGTCAACAAAATACCAGAAAATGTAGAAAAATAAATCAATAAACACATCCCTAGATATTGTCGTCGAAAAATCCATCAGTACCCTCACATGGCTGGAATAAAACACAGCCTTAGCCAGGAGATCCTCACGGAAAATCTGAACCTGCATCACGTTAGGGATTTGAGGAAAGAAAAATTCCACGGTGTCTTCGAGCCGTGGAAAAAGCGTTGAATAAGTGTCGTGTGAATTATTTGGAAGTAAATATTGTTCAAATTTAAATAATATATGTAAATATACTATTTTCTTGACGAAGGCTTTTTTACGGCATAGTTCGAAAACATTCTGATAATATGTTCTCTTTAATATGGAAATGAATATGTTGTGGTGATACCGACCGAGCAAAAGCGATGGACCGGATGTTTCCACTCTCACAACCAGAAAGCAAATGACCAAAATTAAATTTCCAAATTTTATTCATCGGCCAATGGGAAGCCCAGAATCAAATACAAGTGTGAATCCCCAAATGATCTACTGCGATCCAAAAAGAAGATATAAAAAGCCGGGACAGAGAGACGTGGGCAGAAACCCAAACAGACTCGAGAGAGAGGAGTGTAATCAGTATTCCCTTGACCTACGTCCAGCGGCTTACTATCCTAGCCTCCCTTACCCCTCTCATCTTATCTTTCGCTGTCTCAAAACTACTTACTGACCTAAGGAGCGAATACATCAAAGATATTCCTTGCTTACAACGCTCCCACATTCCTAAGCATTAATTCTCTTTCAGCATTGTATTGCCATGAACATTTTAACGTCTGCTGGGCCTATACTTCAAGTATTACTTTAACTGTAAAAACCTTAATTGATATGTGTATATATAAAATGTTAACTTTCAACTCAATTTGCTTTTCTTGACTTATAATCATTTTATGGCTTATTGTGGGCTATCTACAACAAGGCCAAATTCCGTTAATCTTCAACAACGTAATACTACCCTTCACTAAAACGGACTCTCCACAATAAACTGGAAAAGAATGGATAACCCGCAATAATGTCATCAATTAATAACATCTAATATTGCTGGAATGTCCACCTGTAAAAGAAAAAACTTTTATTTGCATATTTGTAAAAATATTTTCTTTCTTTTCTATAAAGGAGAAAATAATGATTGTTCATCCTCTGAATTCTTTAAGCCGTTGTTTTGGTTATAGGGATCTATATTATAGGGTTATAGGGATCTATATTATAGGGTTATAGGGGTCTAGGTAGGATGGCACTCACTATTAATTATAAGTTTTCCAGTGGAACAAAAGCTTCACACGTCGTTGTAGACATGATTCAAGGCGAACAGTATTCTTATCTAAAATCAATCAATAGGTCTAATAAAATAGTACAGTTAAATTGATCGCTACAAGCGTATATAGATATATCTATATTTTTTTTATGTTCCGTGTATCTACATGTGTGTGTATGTGTATGCATGTACGTGAACGTGTGTGTGTAGGAATGAGTGTAGTTTTTATAACTATGTCTGTACGTATGCATTTATGTAGGTGTATATGTATATATATTTTTTTATTTTTATGTAATTGTTTCCCCCTAAGTAAGGCAGTGCTACTACTGATCCGCAGTGAGAGGAGAGAGGAAAGAAGAAAAAAGAAAAAAAAGAGAACAGGTAGAGTGGAGGTCGAAGAAAGGATAATAGAAAGAATGGAATCAAGGAGATAAAAGATGGGAATTGATGTTGCACTTAAACTTTTTGTGATTGTTGCTATCAGGAAAGCAAGTATACGGAATGAAATTCCACAGGTGTAAAGTGCGAGAAAAGAAAGAGCTAGAGTAGAAGTGACGGTTACATTTTCCTATTTAAAAGGGTTGAACCTTTATGTCATTTTAGTAGCAAAAGTAAATGCATGGGGTCGAAACACCAGGGAATGAACCTCGTCAGAGCAGAAGCCGTGAAAATATTTGTAGAAAAGGCAGAAAGAAGCCACATCACGTCGGTGAGAAAGTGAATGAAGTCGAGCTGCCTTTGGATTTTGTCGATAACCCCGGGATAAATAGCAGGAGCACCCGACCAGATATGGCAACAGGATTCAATACACCAACGAATGGTAGATTTATAAATGTGTAAGATGGATTCTGACGAGAAAAACTTCCTTGTCCGGATCAGTGACCCAGCCTTCTTAGCTATTGATTCGATGTAGTCATTCCACTTGAGGTCGGCTGAGAGAGTGGGGCCAATGAGGCGCATTGTATTGCTTTCTGGGAGACTAGCGTGATCTGTACTGATGAAAGTAGGAGAGTGTCTCTATACTATTTAAAGGAGACAGCTTCGTTTTGGAAGTATTCAAAAGCCACTTCCTACCTCAAAATTCATCACAGATTGAAGTTCCAAGAGCAGCAGCCAGGATTACTTTGTCAGCGTTGGCAGATTTCTTATTGAGGCGGGAGTAAATGGTGGTGTCATCTGCATAGATGCCTACTTGAGAACTGATTCCATCAAGAAGATTATGATCAGGAAAAGCATAGGACCTAGGAGAGAGGAAAGAAAAAAAAGAAAAGAGAAAGAGACAGCCGTATTTGTGTGAAAGTATTTGGAAGCCTGTCGGTTCAAAACGACCTTCATTACGCGATTTGATGGGAACGATTACATTAAATCGAACAATGGTCCAGTTGTGCCCCTGTAAGTTGGGCTGAAGGCCAGCATCCCAAGCCTTGTCAAACACTTTCGAGATATTCAGGAAAACAGCTCGAGCTTCACCGTTCTTATCAAGAGTCTGATATACATATTCGGTGTTGGCCGTTGGGACATCAGCGGTAAACCTGGCGAAGCGAAGGCCATACAGCTTGTCAGAGAATAGGCTGTGGGATGTGAGATGATGGACCATTTCAGCTTTGATAATAACCTCGAACACTTTGCCAAAAATCGGTAAGAGGCTGATAGGGTGATAATTAGAGGAGTCAGAGAGCTCTCAAGTGTCTTTAAAAACAGGAACTGCAGAAGAGGACTTCCAACAAGCAGGGAAGCAAGAAGCAACAAGGCAGTAGTTATAGAGTTTGTAGAGGTGGAGAGAGTTCAAAGGTACATTTCTTTAGGATGATGACTAGAATTCCATCGCTCCCGATTGCCTTATGGAAGTTAACCTTAGAAATAATATTAGAGACCAGAGACAGGATTATATATTCAGTTGAGCCTAAGTTCTAGGTGGGAAGTCGGGTTTGGGGACTCCAGACGAATCAAGTGTAGAGATGGAAGAGAATTTGCAAGCAAAACATCTAGCCTTGTCTGCTGTGTCTGAGGACCTCAAATGTATTGAATGGAGGAGGGATGGAGAGTTTGCTGTTGTTTAACACACTTTCGCAGAGCCGCCAATATTCTTTAGAGACAAGTCTGCGGGATGCTATACGCTACTTTATTCTATCAACAGACAGCATCATTTAAGAAACGCTTACATTTATTGCGGTCAGAGACAAAAAGGCGCGTGTCGCATCAGTAAATCTGAAAGAAGTGACACACACACACACACACACACACACACACACACACACACACACACACACACACATATATATATATATATATGTTTATATATACAGGATGCGATGGCTAATTGTTGCCATCTTATATTTTTAATTTTGCGCAATGTGCGTTTATTTTGTCGACTTCACAGTATAGTAGGGTCAGTTGGGCATCCTCTGTGAGAAAAAGAGCACTATGATGCAATTAACTTCACCGTTTCAAAGTGTTTGGATGTCAATTTGAAGGCAGTGGAGTGAATTCGAAAGAGCTGGATGATATATCCAGTAAACATCACGGTGTTTGATGTGATCTCTAGGGATGTCGACATTATGTCTCCATTCATGTTCCACAAGGCATCAAACTCAACACGGAATTCTACATCAAGTACTTTGGAGAGGTAGTGATGCCTTTGGTCAAGGGGGTGGCTGCTGAAAGACCCTATGTCTGGCAACAGGAATCTGCACCATGCCACACCATCAAGAGAACCAAGTTATGGCTGCCAGACAATTTCTGCGACCACATCACTCCTTATATAGCGCCACCTAACTCCCCAGATTGTACTCCCATAATTCTTGTGTGTAAAGGCGCAGGTGAGAGAGCGAGACCAACAAAACTTCTTGTAACATTAAAGATGAACTGAAGCGAATGATGATGGCAGCATTCACCAACTTGAACAAGGAGACCGTCCAAAAGAGATGCAGGAGATTCCGAAGTCGTCTAGAGGCCGTGCTTGAAGCGAATGACTGATTTGATTTTATCGAATAAATTTACTCTTTAGTATTTCAAGATATTTTTTTTTATAATTTGAAAAATATATCTGCTAAAATGAAATGTTAGTGTTATCTTTATTTTTTCGTCATTTAGACGACAATTCATCTATCGCACCGCGTATGTATGTATTAATTTATTTATAACCTTATTTATTTTTTTCTATCTATGAATTCGTGTAATCTATACATAATACATATATTTGTATGAATATGTGTATGCATGTACAAGTACTTGGAAAACTAGTAAATTCACTATGTGAAAACTATGTGAAACGAGATAACATTCATCTAAAAGGTATTTTAAATGTCTTTTGAACGAACGGAGATGAAGATTTCAGAGTCAGAATTCAATCTTCAGTGCCAGCAGCTAAAATCAATGACTCGTATTGAGTTGTGGGCGTTAAAGATTTTGTCGTAAAGAGACGGGCCGCTGATTGCAAGTGAATGAAATTCAAGAACAAAAACGAAACAGAAAATAAGGATAAGTTTAAAATTTGAATGAAAAAGTAACCGATTTTACGATAGGAGTATTTTAAGCAAGAGCTTTTGAAAAGCACAGTTAAACAATATCTAGAAAGTGACAAAACTAATTGAAATACATGCAGACGAGGTGGAATTATTAGAAAAAAGCAAGGAAGAAAGAAAGAAAGAAAGAAAGAAAGAAAGAAAGAAAGAAAAAAGGAAGAGAAAAAGAAAAAGAAAGAAAGAAAAATGAAAGAAAAGGAAAGATAGAGAAGGAAAGAAAGTGGGAAAAGGAAAGAGTGAAACAGAGAGAGAGAAAGAAAGAAAAAAGTAAAAGAAGCGAGAAAGAAACAAAGAAAGAGACAAAGATTTTATGAAACAATGCAAAAGCTTTCTGAATATTTAATTTATACATATTTTTCAAATCTATAAAATATAAAAAATTTTATTGGTTGAAAAGTAAAAGAATTGAAGAAAATAAGCGAGTCAAAATTGTCCTAAAAATTTTGTAAATTTTATTTGGGCGTAAATTTTATAAAAGTAAATTTCTGCTTTTACTACTGAAAAAAGAATAGAAGGAGAGAGAGAAAGGGAGAAAGAGAGAGAGAGAGAGAGAGAGAAAGGGAGAAATAGAGAGAGAGAGAGAGAGAGAGAGTTGGAAAAACACGAACTGAAATACTTAATCAAAATCAACCGACCGGAGAACTGAAATCAAGTGGAATATTTTAACGAAACCATTCGAAACTTGATTGAAAATCTTTTTCTTCTTTACTCTAAACAACTGTAACGCAACATATTCAAATTGAGATTTATTGAAAAGGTACAAGAACATTCCGCCATCGTCTGTTTGAAACTCGGAAGAAAATTGGATAGAGAAGAAAAATAAAGTAGAATGTGAAGCGAAACGAAATTTTGTCTATTTAAAAATAGCCATATCTAATTTTATTATTTTTATTTATCGTATTTTATTTGCAGGACTAATTGCGAAACAAAAGCGTGTTTGTCAGCGCGTTGATAATAATTCTTTGTTTGAGCGTTTGGCGACAAGAATTTAAAAAAAAAAAAGAACGTTAAAAATCAAAGCGTTTGGCCTTGAATTTAAAATCATTTTATTCGTTTTAACATTTTCTTTTTCTTAATGAATATTTTTGTGAATTTCTACGAAAGTTTTTGTCAGTCACGAACATAAAAAATGCATTTATTATTTTACTGCGTTCTTTACGATTTATAAAAGTGTTGAATCTTATTCTGACGTCGAGCTGGTGATGTTCCTTAACACAATGTCAGCTCATAGAGACATGGTCTGTTTAGTAATGTTCAAATGGATCTTAATTGCTTGAACAATATCATAATCCTGATTCTTGTAATCCCTTAGGGTAATTAGAAAATAATTACTGCAGCCACTGTAGCAGACGTGTGTTTAAGTTAAGATAGAACCCGTCCATTTTCAGTTAGCTTTTAAAATCAGCGTTGTTCTTCACATTGAGTTAATGTCGTTCGAAGGATAAAGATCCTGGTAGGCTCTCTCTTATTTAAGGGGGTTTTAAATTCGATTTCCTTCCCTAAGCTGACTGTCTCCCAAGGTAAAAAAAAAAAAGCCCAATTTAAACTTATAACTAGAAAAAAGCGGATTCATACATTTTCAAGGGCATTAGTAAAAAGTGAAAGAGTGTTTCCTGTTAACACACAGTTTACAGTTATTTTACTAAGAAACCCTATTTATTTTCTTAATTGAATGGAACCAACTACACTGAAAATCCTAATGATCTTATATATATATATATATATATATATATATATATATATATATATATTCTAAACATATACTGTTAAATATAAGAGACAATGTCTATTATGTTTAATCATGAGCCGTTATAAACGTCGTATTTTGGCTTTAATTTCAGTTGAAAATAAAGACAAAAATTCTCCAACATTTGGATAATTTTTTATTAATTTGCTTCTAAGCTTTCGGCTCACATGAGCCATCTTCAGAGAGGTCACCAAGGCGGTAACACAATAACATCCACCATCACTGACGATTTTATTTTGTGTTGACATAAAACTCCGCTAGGCAACGGCAATAGTTACCAAAAATAACAAACGCAGTTCGCAAAATTGCAATGCGGGTCTATGACATCACACAGCGTAATAGCGCGAAATGACAACAGAACCATGTATTTGAATGCAATGTAATGTGTTATGACCAGATTTAAATGTGATTGTATTAAGTGTGGGTTGTTTGGATTTAATGTACATGGCCTTCAATATATGAAGGTTCTTTTTACTGTGTGTATGAGTAAGGATTATTGTATTATTGACTAAAATCTGTCTGATATTACCTACATGTTTATGTTTTTCAGAGAAATGTTGTTTAATAGTACTCTGATCAGAAAGATGACATGTAAGTCTACGGGAGACTTACATGTCTCCCGTAGAGAGCGTGGTTGTAGTAAAAGACATTCATTGTCTCTTATATTTAATAGTATATGTTTAGACAATTATTTGCTGCCTCGATACACTAAATTTAACTTATATATATATATATATATATATATATATAGGTGTGAGTTTGTAACCCTAGGTTTCACGCTCTTGCGAACGTCAGACAAACTGATTAATTTTTTTAAAAATTGGTTACATGTAGGGTTGTGTATATTCGTGTATTATTGTGGAAGTGAGACATATTCATATTATCCGAGTGTTTTAGGTGAATTTCAGTAACATTGTTTAAATATTTTGTCACATCTGCGCCACTTTGTTCAATTGGGCATCATAATCTTTGAGGCAACTTTATGATTCTATTCTGACAGAACTTCAGAACTTCTTTGCCTCTGCTTGCAATGAGTGCAAGAAGATACTTAAAGAAGCCAACTATATCGAATCCATTCCTAAATGCGCTGCTATGAAAGTCGGTTCTCTGTGCAGGGCCCGGAGGTTTTTTCCGTGTGAATCTATCCTTCACATTTATAAATATACCATCCGCCCGTGCATTGAATACTGTTGCCATATCTGGTCGGGTGCCCCTGCTATTCTCCTTGGGCTTCTCGACAAGGTACAGCGGAGGGTCTGTAATGTGATCGATACTGACTTGGCAGACCGCCTGCAGTCTCTCTCTCACCGGCGCGACGTGGCTTCTCTGTGTCTCTTCTATAAATACTTCCATGGCTTCTGCTCCGATGAACTCAGATCACTGGTGCATCCTAGTTTCGAATTTGCACGAGATACTAGATTAGCAACTAGATCTCACTCTTTTACAGTGAAACCGATAAAATGCAACCGCAACTTCTACTCCAACAGTTTCTTTTCCCGTACTTCCCGACTGTGGAATTCCCTTCCACATGACTGCTTCCCCGACAACTACAATCTCCAGGAGTTTTAATGTAAGGTCAATAGACACCTCCTAACGCAATAACTCGCTTCCATTCTTTCAAACATTCATAACAAATATTTTCTATACTATTATAATGGGGTATAAAGTGGGGGATCAATTCTACATTACAATGAATATATAAACTTATCCCTCACTTTAGGGCCACATTCATCCTTCTCTTACCCACTTCCTGACACCCCCTATAACCTGTCACTCTTTCTCATATCTTTCTCTATGTAACCTCCCTGCAAAACTGGCAGTAACATGCCTTGCTTATGGCGGTATGATTTTTTTAAAAAATCGTATCTTCCTGGGTGACTAAGTGATTTTTACATGCTTCTAGAGAATTTAATTTCTTCACATCACGAAATTATGTAGGGATCAAACTAAGCCGTAATCTAAAGTTGAAAAGTCAAGTGAGAAAAGATGGTGCAGCGGGATATTGCAGCCATGCTGTTACCTATTTCTGTCAAGTATGCAACTACACAGGAAATCTGGCTTTTTTATGATTCGCTAAATTCAGGACAAGTACTAGTCTGAATTCAAAGTCTCCTTTTTTTTTCCAGAGGGAGCTTATAATGCTCTTCATGCTCTAGCAGATACGCAGCATCACCTTCTCTGGATGCAGACTGACTTTTTGAGTCGTTAATGGTGGCTAATTTCATTTTCTCCCATGATAATTTTTGCTACACATCGTTGAAAACAATCCATTTTTCATCGCTTGTGTGCGTTCTTTTTAGAAATGGGTTATTTTATTGCAATAAACCACAGATAAAAATGCGGCCCATTAAATTTTGCCTTTTGAATCGCGAGGCACCTAAACATCTGAGGGATTCACATATCCTATTGTTTCCAAAGCGTAATATATAGCGTCTGCCTTACAACGTTCATATGAGATGAACGTTCTCGGACAACCCAGATGAAGATTTTTACGTCTGAGTGAATCACTCACAAACAGTTCACTCAACTCGGGACCATCGACATCAACGATTATCTTTTCTGGTTCTATAACGTCTTTTCTCTCCGAAAAAAAAAGCTTCGAATTTCTAAATTATATTTCATTTTTCACTTATTTTAGTGGTAATGAAAAACAGTTACAATTCAAAATCCACACACGAATTGTATACAAAAAATTAAAAAACCATCTTTCAGAATATCTATATATGCCATAGGATGGGCGGTTGTAGAGCAGTGCTTATCTGCTCAGAATGGGAAATCGAAGTACAGAGTTCGAATTCCTGCTGAATTCGTTGCATTCACTTTCACACAAATACCCTTGGGAAAGGTATGAATCCATCTCTTTTCCCTCCAGCTATGGGTTGAATAGCAGGGCTGGTTGGGTTCTATAGCCTTGGCTGGCAACCACTCTACCGATTGTTATGACAGCCTACTGCGTGAAATTCTTCGCTCTAGTCAGTCTTGTCTCGAAAGACACAATATCGCACTGTTGTTCAGCTGCTAAGAAAATTCGTTCACTATGCCGTCGTTGTGGTGCAGTGGATATCGATTTGGAACGATAAATCGGGATGCCGAGATCGAATTCTAGTTGAATTCGTTGCATTTACTTGGAAAAGGTATTAATCCGTCTCTTTCTCTCCAGTTATGGATTAAATAACAGGATAGATTGGGTTCTATAGCCTTGGCTGGCAACCAGTCTACTGCAGAAAGCAATGGCAACCTACTGTGGGATAATCTTCTGCCCAGTCAGTCATGTCTCTTTCGAGACATGATCGCCTAATGCGTGTATCACGTATGGCACTTAACTAGTCAAAATCTATTTTACATATTTTGCCATTCGTCCTTGCTGCCACATCTGATCTGGTCTAGTGCTTCCGCTATATATTTCGAGATCTTTTCTGAAATCCCATGAAGAATCATTATCATTGGTCTTCACCTGAAATCTTGACTTCAGTTTAATTTCCATCGCCATAACGCAGCTTCTCTGTGCCTTTTCTATGAATACTTTCAATGTGATTCTTCTGATGAACTTAATGAGTGTTATGAATTTTAGTGCAGTACTAGATTGGCGGTAAGGTCTCATCTTGTTACAGTTGAAATGGCGAGATATAATAATTGGTTCTATGCTGACATTTTCTTTTCTCACACTTCTAGCGTGTGGAACTCTCTTCCAGCTTATTGCTTCGCAGTCAACTTTGATCTTCAAAAATGTAAATGCAATGTCAATCGTTATTTTCGGCCTTCTTGATTTTTGTTTTTTTCCTTTTTCTTATATTCATTCACACACAGTAACCCTTGCGTCTTAGTGGCTTTGTAGCCTTGTTTGGAGTGAAAGTTTTTTAATTTGATTATTTTAATACATATGTTCGCTTTTGGGCATCGAGTAATATCGCCTGTTATTAGAAGAATGAAAGATTACTGGGGAAAAAGAGATCAAGAGGGTTAGGGTTAGGGTTAGAATGTGTGTGTGTGTGTGTGTGTGTGTGTGAGAGAGAGAGAGAGAGAGAGAGAGAGTTTGCTTACGGTGATGGAGTGTAGACAAAACGATAAGCGGAAAACGATTCACGGTGACAAGTATTCTTAGTTACAGAAGAAAGACATTAATTTTTTATTCTCTTTGTTTTGTTTGCACACTCGCAAAACGTCGGTGTTGAAGACCAACTAAAAGTCTATAGGTTTTTATAGTGATTTTTTTACATAGGAAAAAAAACTAGTCACTAGACGCAACACAATTTTACTATCGCAATGAATGGGTGTTCTCTCAAGGCGGCCCTTTTACCTCGAATGCCTCTTAGGACTGAAGCTCACTCCTGCACCTCAAGTGGAACGTATATACGATAAATTGTTACAGATTCTTGAAAAGTGGCGCCAATAAATACCAAACTCCTGCTCAAGTTCAAGTGAAATAAAAGACATCCCTGCTCCAACAAATGTGACAAAGCTACAAGCATTTGTAGGGTTTACTAATTACTGGATGTGCGTTGTGGTGCAGTGGATATCGACTCGGAACGACGAATCGGGATGTCGTGATCGAATTCTAGTCGGGTTCGTTGCATTCACTTTCGCGCAAATACCATTGGGCAAGATATTAATCCGTCTCTTTCCTCCAGTTATGGGTTAAATAATAGGATAGATTGGGTTCTATAGCCTTGGCTGGCAACCAGTCTACCGCAGAAAGTAATGGTGACTTACTGCGGGATAATCTTCTGCCCAGTCAGTCATGTCTCGAAAGAGACATAACTGACTGAACAGATACACGCTTTTAAGGCCAGATGCACGTGTATCGCCCTTTTTGGACAGATACACGCTTTTAAGTGCCATACATGATACATGATTGCCCAAAGCGTGTATCACGTCTGGCACTTAACTGACTGACTGAATTACTATGATGTAGATATACCAAACATTCACCAATTAGGAGAACTCTCCTCCTTGAATAAACTGTTAAAGAAATATATTAAATGGAATTGGAAGATAAATGTCAAAGTGCTTTCAAAGAGATCAAGAATGTCTTAACGTCGGTTTTGCCACTATCTCATTCTGACCATAATTCAAGATTGTGGTTGCATCAGATTCGGTTAATGGAACGGTGATACTACACAATTATGAGGACGGTAAAATTAAATCAATCGCTCAATGATTTAAGATCATTAATAGCAACTAAATAAAAGCTACAGCCAAATAGAAAAGGAAGCATTGGTCATCATATTTGCTATGAAAAAAGTTTCATAAATTCATACATGGTAAAGAACTTGTACTACAGACAAACCATCGTCCATTATTGGCTATATATGGATAAAAACACATCGAGCGAATCGATTGCAGCACTGGGGAACTATCCTTTTGAACAATAATTATAAAATGGATTTTCTACCACCCAAAATATTGAATCATGCGGACAGACTATGTTGATTAATACCAAAACTTTTCAAACCACTTGAGGACACAGTAATTGTGGCGATAAGGACCGAAATGAGATTGATAATGTATTCTATGGATGTGCGTTGTGGTGCAGTGGATATCGGCTCGGAACGACGAATCGGGATGCCGTGATCGAATTCTAGTCGAGTTCGTTGCATTCACTTTCGCGCAAATACCATTGGGCAAGATATTAATCCGTCTCTTTCCTCCAGTTATGGGTTAAATAATAGGATAGATTGGGTTCTATAGCCTTGGCTGGCAACCAGTCTACCGTAGAAAGTAATGGTGACCTACTGCGGGATAATCTTCTGCCCACTCAGTCATGTCTCGAAAGAGACATAATCGCCCAAGCGTGCATCATGTATGGCACTTAACTGACTGACTGAATGTATTCTATAATAGAGTAAGAGAACTTCCCATAACATTAGAGGAAATAAGAATTAAGTTGGAAAAAGACGGGTTCATAATAAAAATTAAGAAGTAAATGAGACTTAAAGAAAAAAAGAGAAAAGTGAATATGACTGAAAATAATACATTTTCATTCTGTAATAATGTACTTATGTGCGCAGAAAAAAATTGTGATACCAGCATCGTTGCAAAAATATATGCTAAAAGAATTTCACAGAAGACATCTAAGAGTCTCTGGGATAACATCTTTAATGAAGTGTTATACTTAATGACCAAAAATGGATCAAAATATTGAACCTTTAGTAAAATCATTCGGAGGTTGTGACTCTGGCAGCAAATTCACCATCTATAAAATTTTAACACTGGCCGAAAACCGACATGCCATTGTCCAGAATACATATAGACTTCGTAGAATCGTTAAACGGAGAAAACTATCTATTAGTAGCCAATAGTTACACTAAATGGTCAGAAATATTAAAATGTAGAAAACCGAATACCACGATAACGAGAATTTTTACACGAGATTTATGAAAGGTTCAGTGTACCTGACCCTGTTGCTTAAGATAACGGGATACAAATCACGATTAGTGAATTTAAAGTTGTCTGTAAATCAGGACCGTGCTTAGGGCTCCCACAGACCCCGCAATTGCGGGGGCCGCAATATATTACAAATAAGAAATTCTTGCGATACAGATGCCTATGGGTGTGCTCATGTTAGGAAATTGCCGCCATGCCTCGGCAGCCAAAACCAAGTTCGTAAAACCCAACACTGCCTGAGACGCGTATCGATTACCGCTTGTTTAGCTGCGAAATAAAGCAGGTGTATATTGTGCCCGTCAAACAGTAAAACATCGCCAACTAGTGACAATTCGAAAAACTCAGAGTATCACGTGCGACCACGCCCGAGTACCGCAGCGTTGTTCCTCGTTCATGCATTACACCCTGAAAGTGAGAAGGTGACAAAAACACCTCCTCTCAAGAAAACGTTTCGTTTGTTTTGTGTTTTGTTGATGAAGGATAATTCGTCAAACGTATATATATATATATATATATATATATATATATATATATGAACGCGTAACTGAACCATATTTCACTGCCTGAAGATGGTACATTGAGCATCGCAACTTGATAGCTTTTGAGTTATAGTATGTTATTATTGTATAAATAATCACACACACACACTCATATATATATATATATATATATATATATATATATATATATATATATACTAGCAGTATAGCCCGGCGTTGCTCGGGTGTAATGAAAGCTTTAAAACTAATCCATGGTCCTGGAGCTCAGACTCTTTGGACGTTGGCACGAAAGACTAAAAAGTTTCCAGTTAAAGCGAAACCGTAGACTGAAAATGGATGTCAGTTAAATTTTGATTTCCTGGTTTCGATTTATATATATATATATTATCGATTTTCTGCACTATTATAAGAACTACAACCTTGAAACTTCTGAATATCGTTTCTTATGTCTTTGTCTATGAGTGTATCAAATTTGATTAAAATCGGACCACTACTTCTATAACTCGATTTTTTCGATTATCGATTTTCGATATTTATCGAAGGTACCTCGACCCAAAACCTAGCTAAAAACCCTCGCAGACGCTTATAGTACAACTGTGTAAATTTTCAAGTAAATCGGTTCAGCCGTTTCGGAGTCTATAGGTAACGAACACACACAGACACACACATACACACACACACACACACACACACACACACACACACACACACACAGAGAAAAAGTTTCATTTATAAATAAGTTTATATATATATATATATATATATATATATATATTGAACGGGTGAAGAGGCTCATCCCTTGTTTCCTGTTTAGGATGCGGTTTCCGGTTTTCTCTTTTCCAATCTTTTCACTCTTTTCCTTTTTTATTTTTTTTCAATTGGAGTAGATAGACTAAACTATCGCCCGGTTCACACTCCACCCACATCTATTGAACAGGTGAAGAGGCTCATCCCTTGTTTCCTGTTTAGGATGTGGTTTCCGGCTTTCTTTCTTTTCCATTCTTTTTACCCTTACGTAGCCCCCTGCGCATCAGTGGCGTTACCGCCTTGCTTGGGGTGATATGATTAAAAAATATATATATATATATATATATATATATATATATATATATATATATATATATATTTATAAACGAGTTACTTCGCTACCTTGGTTTCCACCACGAGTGGTTTCTTCAGGCGATTTTTAATAACTTTTTTTTAATAACGATTTTTAATAGTTATTAAAAATCGCCTGAAGAAACCACTCGTGGTGGAAACCAAGGTAGCGAAGTAACTCGTTTAAAAATGAAAAAATATTCAAAAGTTCTACAATATAATTGTATAGAACACTTTTAAGACAAATGTCTACTGGCCTAACCCTATTAGGATCAAAAGCTAAGTAGTAAACAATCAATAAAGCAATCGGAGTCTAACCGTACTGATGAGCTGTGACACAGTGAAACAGATCTGTCTACGGATGACTATATATATATATATATATATACGGATGACTATATATATATATATATATATATATATATATATATATTATTAGAGATAGCAGCTATCAATCCTCCGAGATCAACTCTGTGGAAAATTTTAGTAGCTCAAAAAGAAAAAATAGAAACTGGAAAATCATGTGGTATAACCCTCCATTTAATCAGTTAGTTAATTTTAAACTGGAACATAAATATTTCAAGCTAAGGAATAAATATTTCTCCCAAAATAACACTTTAAGCAAAATATTTAGTAAGAATACAATAAAACTCAGTTATAGTTGCTCCAACAATTTAGAAAAAATAATTAAATTACATAAGAATAAAATATTGAAATCATACAACAAAATCAACTCTAACACTCATGTCAGTTTGCCCCATAATAATAACTTTTGTAATTGTAGAAACCCGAACTAATGCACCATACCTAAAAAATGCTTAACAAAATCCCTGGTATATATGTGTTCGATTTCATCCATGGAGAATCCTAAGGATGCTAAAATTTATATCGGAAACACTATGAACATTTTTAAGAAGCGCTTTTACAATCACCTCTCATCCTTCAATAACAAAGACAAACAAAATTTGACATCACTTTCTAAATATTTTGAAAGTTAAAAAAACGAAAAATGAAACACTTAAAGATAAATGGAAAATCCTCAAACAGGCCTGGACATCTAAATTGGTAAAGGAACCATGTTTCCTTTGTTTTTAAAAAAAATGGAAATCGTTAAATACATGATGAGCAACATATTACTAAACCAGAGGCATGAAACCACAGTAAACTGCAAACACATTAAAGAACTAACCTTACCATCATGCTAAAATTACAAAGGCTAAAGTTAGGATATCTGGAAACGATAAACCTTTATAGTATTAATATTAGTACCACGATATTCACTTTTAACAGTATGATCTCCTCCACTTTTATATATATATATATATATATATATATATATATATATATATATAGATAGATAGATAGATAGATAGATAGATAGATACACTCTAAACTCTAGTTTTACCTTTATTTCATACTACAAATTGTGATCTAATTAAAGTTTTATATAAAAAAGAGATTTCCTTAATTTTAAATTAATGTTAAATATAAAAAATATATTAAATATAAAAACTAAATTTAAAAAAAAAAAAAAATACAAAAATATTTGTAGCCGTATCCTTCACTAATGCAGACATGTTTACCAAATAGCAATTCTTATCCCTCTTTTTAGCCCATCCTCTCCTACTCCTTCCCACCCCATATACATTTCCTTATTTTTTTCTCTTTGTCAAACCCAAAAGACTGGCCATAAAGGCTGTAAAGGACCATACCTTATCTTCTACTGTTAAATTTGTCTATAATATTTTCAACATCTTCATTAATCACATCTCTCCTCTACCTCTTCCCTGTTTTTGTTCAAATTTTAACTTACAAATTACAACTCTAATTCCCCATTTTCTACCCCACTTACCTCTCATACATAATTCGCCAATATAAGGTAAAGAGTTTTCCATCTCCCTTCACACTACCCGATGAGACATTATCCTTTCAATATCAAAACAAAATGTACACTTTGTAGTAGATGATAATTTATACATGTTCTAAACTATAATTTATTATATATATATATATATATATATATATATATATATATATATATATATATATATATAAATTTTGTAATTTACTTGAAGCATTGTGTAAAATAGTTATATGGGTTATGTCTTGAAGGCTGTCACAATGCGTTGAGTAAAATAAGGGAAGGTAAAGAAGTGTTTGGGTATTACCTATTTATTATACATTAATATTTCGATATATATAAATTTTGTAATTTACTTGAAGCATTGTGTAAAATAGTTATATGGGTTATGTCCTGAAGGCTGTCACAATGCGTTGAGTAAAATAAAGGAAGGTAAAGAAGTGTTTGGGTATTACCTATTTATTATACATTAATATTTCGAGATCAAAATCTCATCTTCAGAATGACAGGGAAGCTTTTGTCTGTCCGGTTCTCTTCACGTCCTCTCTCAGAATGGCTGTTCCGGGCTGTCCACTGCTGCTGTCCACTGCTGCTGTACGTGTGTGTGTGGCTGTACGTGTATGTGTTTGGCAGTTCCGGGCTGTCCACTGCTGCTGTATGCGTGTGTTTGTGTGTATGTGTGTGTGTGTGTGTGTGTGTGTGTGTGTGTGTGTGTGTGTGTGTGTGTGCGCTCGCGCGTGTGTGTGTGCGTGTGTATGTGTATATTCTAGCTGCTGTGTGTGTGTGTACGTGTGTGTATTCTAGTTGAGGCCTTTATGGTCTGATGGTATCAGTTTGCTTGTATGTGCGGTTTCATTTTGTATGTGTGGTTTCTCTTGACTCTTTGACCGGGCTGAAGAGTATCAGTTTCATTACTGTTGTTTTATCTATCTGATTAATCTGGTGGCGTTTGAGTGGCCGTGACCGTGTCATGTGTGCGTGTCTATGTGCGCGTTGTTATTGTAATTAAATCTACCTTTTTTATTTTTTTATATGTGTGTGTGCGTGTCTATGTGCGCGTGGTTATTGTAATTTATTCTACCTTATTTTGTATGCGTGTGTGTGTGTGTGTTTCCCGTGTGTGTGTGTTACTTTCCGGTGTGCGGTGTGTTATCGGCGCCTCCACTACTTTACCGGGGGAGGGGATATGTGCGCGTAGTTATTGTAATTCATTCAACATCATTTTGTATGTGCGTGTGTGTGTGTGTGTCTGCTTTCCGGTGTGCGGTGTGTTATAGGCACCTCCGCTACTTTGCCGGCGGGTGGGGGTGAATAACATAGTGTAAAATATAACAAATATAAATATAACAATATTTCGATGTTTAAATCCGTTGAATCGCCATTTCTACGAGGACTTCCTCGTTTCTTCAACAACGGTCGAAACGAAAAAATTTTATTTAATCAAATTCAAATGACAAAAGATTTTATACCGGTAGAAATCCAAAAGAGAAAAAAATTCCATCCACAGGAAAATAAAATGGGGTGGGATTAATAATTTTTGAAGACATCCCCTCCCCATTATATGAGTTAAGAGTTTAAAAGTTGAATTTAGCCATGTCAGGGGGAATAGAAGTGGTAGGGGGAACGAAAGGAAAAGGAAAAGAGAAAAAAGAAAAAGAAAAAAAGGGAGAAGGGGTGGTTGACAGGGAAGTAAGCTAAGAAAAAATTTCACATAGAAACAAAAGAAAACTGCTATCACCAGTGTTGAAAAAACATTGAAAAATTTACTAATGAGATTTTAGTTAAAATAAATAATGACTGGGACAAATTTTATAGAAAAAATTTTGACATACAAGTTTAAATATAAATCTTAAATTTAAAATTTAAAATTAAAAATATTAACTTCAAGGGTAGATCTCAAAAGAATCTATTACTACAAGTATACACACATATACACATACACACGTACACGTACACATACACGTACACATACACACACACACGCGCACACACACATATACAAACATAAACACAAAAACACATTCCCGAACATAATTTACTTAAAAAGCTAAATGATATTCGCAATTCACGAGTTAAATTTAATTTCAATTATTTTTGAAAAATTAAAAAAACTAAATTTAAGGTGGCTTATTACGAAAAGAACTAAATTATTATATCTTATTGTAAAGGCTCTGCTAAAAATTAAACAAAACTAATCTTTATGTGTAAAAGGCAAATTAGATTTAGCATTAAAAATAAATATAAATATACATATACAATTATAAACAGGGCGCAGGGAAGTTAAATGAGTAACAGAGTCATGAACAACAAAATGGAAATAAGAATCTTCACAAAAACAAAACAAATATATAAAGGTACAGGAAAAATGAAGACTAAAAAGTTAGCCTACAGATTCTTACATGTTAAATAGTAGATATTTAGATAGGAAAAGGAAGAAGGAGGGTATCTATAAGGCTGGGATTAGTATGTGGTAGTGTGGTTCAAATTTACTAGTTTAAAAATTATTTTACTAAAATCATAGATTAAATTTAAAACTTAAATCTTAAGTTTTAAAATTCACAAATTTCGACTTATGGCGGCATTTGCTAATGAATTCTTTCCGTAAATTTAAAAGTAGGTGCTGATTTGGGTACTTTAATATTTTTATTTTTTCCTCTAAACATAGATTGCACCTATCGTGAAAATTTTTAGGAGTACGGGCTGAGACTATCAGTTTCCAACTAACTATGGGGTTTAGCCCTTCTTCCTTCATTTTCCCAAATCTTTGTGAAAGGGCTGTTTGATATTTTTGATTTGGGTTAGAAAAGGAATACCTATGATTGTAATAACGTTGCTTAAAATCACCTCGTGGATATACCAATATATGTCTGGTAATTTGTCCTGTGGTTGGTATGTGAGATTTGAGCTTCGTAGATTACCTGGGTGGATTTACACTTGCCTTCCACCGGGCAGATATTCACGGAGCTACAATTACAATCATTAGAAATTCCAGATTTCTAAGTGGAAAGGTTTTAACTGGTTCAAAACTAGCCAAAGCCTCTCAGTTAGGGAGACATTGTTACATTAATCAACATTCAAGTAATTTATAATTTTAAAAAACATAAGAACAGACTCTAAAATCAGTTTATTGGTGCATTAATGTTAATATTTTATTAAAATAGAGATCAGTATTACTAATCGACTATTAGTTTCCCTTTACAATAAAAATCAAAATTTATTTGAAAAAAAAGTATTACGAATTAATCTTAGAGACTATGAATTTTAAATTCTAAGTTTAACAAAGTAGATTATAATAAAGTTATTCAAATATGAAACGAGATAGAGAGATAGACACACATATATACAAATATATAGATACCCACACATGGTCAAACAGACGAATATCTATACACATACATACATATATTCGCATATATACATATATATTTATGCACGTATATATATACATTCACAATTTTTTTTACCTCTTGCTTTTAACGATGTCTCAGTTTATCCGTTAGATTTAGAGCCAAGTTAAAAAAAAAAGTCTATAAACGCTACATATATTGGATGCACGTAAGACCAAATTCGTAAGATAACGTGGGCAGAGCAAGTTTTAAATAAGATCGAGACAAACGCATTCATATTCCAGTGTATAAACAAATAAATATAATTAAATATATACGCAAGCAAATTCACATGCAAAAAACAGTATGAGTACGCAATATAAAAAGCCACAAAGCATCATATACAGAATAAAGCCACAAACATGGATCTACTTATAGACAACTATAGGCATAAATACACACAACTAGATACAATGAAACTCACGCAGAAACATACACACACATATATACGTGCATAAACCATAAATCACATACACACACATACACAAACTTACATATATACACACAAATACACATACACACACATATATATACACACAAACATATATGCATTTTAAACAATATATCAGTATGCTTGCTAGTACATAAACCCACATGCACACCTACATAGATGTCTTTATATGTAGACGAACCCATGCACCCAAGTATATATATTCATATATAAACACAAGTAAAAACAAAAAGAAAAATGCATATATATATACAATTTACCCTGCTTACTAATAAGAAATTCAGAAATCATGTGAAATTGGCGCCTAAAGAATCATAATTATTAAATATTAATTTGACAATCTGTGCTAGAATAAAATCTTATTAAATATTAACCAGATGATATATGCTAGATTAAAATCTAGAAATCTTAGCATGATAATCTATGTTAAATTAAACTCCTATTAACTATATAACTTGACAGTCTATGCTAGATTAAATACTTAGCAAATATTAATATGATAATATATGCCAAATTAAATACCTAGCAAATATTAATTTAACAATCTATGTCAGATGAAATACCTAGCAAGTAAGGGTAAACAACAATCAACATCAGTGAAAATAGTTTATATATATTCACAATATTGTAAAGTAAATATAGAACTATGTTTACAGTTAACAGTAAGTTCATTCCTCTGGTTTAACAGGTTAACTCTGTCCTTAAATCTGATTATTTCTAACTTCTCATTAAGACAAAGATAACAATTATTCGCTCTGCTTTGTACTGAGCACTTTTTTTAAAATAGTGTTTTTTGGATACGGAATTTCATTCTATCCATACCTAACCTATACTTATATATATATATATAGCGAGAGAGAGAGAGAGAGAGAGAGAGAGAGAAAGAGAGGGAGAGAGAAGGATAGCAATACATAGTGTGCAATCTAGATAGGTAAATAGGTTGATAGATATAAATTTAGTATGTAGCTAACATATGCCCATGAACAATGAACTACGAAGCTTTCATGAAAATTTATCAGCGGGATGGCTAAGTTAGGTTTCCATTGATCTTCTCACAAGGCCTTAGACCCAACACTGAGGCCTACATCAAGTTTTTAAGATGGTAGTGTTTTCATGGATCAAGAGGGTGACTCTGCACCCCGTCTCACAAGCAGGGGAACCTGATTGTCAGAAAATCTCTGTAATCACATTATCCTTTACATCTGTCCACCTAACTCTCCACACCGCAACCCCTTTGACTATTTTAAAAAAAAAGCGAAGATAATAATAATTTAGTGATACAAGTCTTACTAATTAACCCATATTTTGGGAGAAAGAAGAAATTGATTCATACCTTTCCCAAAGCGCGTAACTGAATATAAGAAACCCAACGGGAATTGGATCTCCACTCGATTAACAATTATCCATTACATCAGCAGCACATCCAAGCTAACAGAACAAGCAGTTCTCCAATTAGGTATTGACAAGGGCTGACGTTACTTAACTTTGGTGATTGTAAGGCGACCGGTATTTCGACGTGATATCGTTGTGAGCATACATACATACATACATACATACATACATATATATATATATATAAATTTATTTATAAATGGAACTTTGTCTGTGTGTGTATGTGTTTCTGTGTGTGTGTGTCCGTTACCTATAGACTCCGAAATGGCTGAACCTGTTTTCTTGAAAATTTACACACTTGTACTATATTTACTGGAGGATTGATATTATATAACAGTTCAGTACATTTTTCTTTGTTTCAAATGAAATTTTCCTATTGTTTTGAAAGGCATCATTTGCTACCTCAAATCCCCTTTGGATTTTAGTGGCACATTTTCCATTCTTTGTTAAAACAATTCCTAAATATTTAAATTTTTATACTTGTTTAATTTTAGCATTATGAAATAATCCAGTCTTTTTTTTTTTTTCATAATAAAAACTATTATAAATATTTTTTTTCAGCCCTTTTATTTTAGTTTTTGCTTCGGGTTTTTATATAAAAGGCAACGTGTTTGTGTGTGTGGTTGTTTGTCTGTATGTTTTTTATACACATCCACAATTTTTATCCGATTCTCACAAAACTTCACACCAAACAAATATTCTTTAGGCTGAGTCTGAGGCCCCGGACCATGGATTAGTTTTAAAGATTAGTTTTAAAGCTTTCATTACACCCGATCAACGCCGGGCTATACTGCTCGTATATATATATATATATATATATATATATATATACAAAGTAACCAAAAAAGCTCTGTCTTTTTTTATAGGAAAAAAAGAAAACGCTTCACAGTACGTATAACTTTTAGTCTTCGAAATAATCGTCATCGACATCCAGCACCTTCTGCCAACGTGTCTCCAGCTGTTCAATGCCCTCGCAGTAGAATTCAGGAGGTTTTGACTCAAAGAAGTCCGTGAGGGCTTTGCGCAAGTCTTCTCCATTGGTGAAGGATTTCCCACAAAGATGATTATCCAGGGAGTAGAAGAGGTAGTAATTGGATGGCGCAAAGGTCATGTGAATAAGGTGGATGGTACAAAGTCTCCCATCCAAAGTCTCCCATCCCATCACCTTTGAGATTCACCAGTGCTGGCTTCCTTCTGGCGCAATGCCTGTTGCACACGTTTCCATTGCTGCGAGTATAGGTCTCCAATGACCGTTTGGCCCGTTGGTAGCAGTCCATAATGAACCACTTGACGACCTGTCCACCAGACACAAAACATAATCTTGCGTGGGTGTATAGGCGGTTTTGCGGTGTGAGGGACAGCATCCCTGGAGACAACCAATGTCTGGAACGCTTGGGAGTTTCGCACAGAACCCACTTTTCATCACTGGTAAGCACTCGATTGAATAAGGATGTCGTACGATGGCAAGAAATCAGAGATACGCAGGTTGCCACTCGTTGTCTCTTGTGGACCTTCCAACAGCGTTTGCGGAACCCACTTGCTCAGTTTGTACGTCTTACCTGGGTAGTGCAGATGAAGTCTAACTGTTTCACCGGAAACCTTGAACTGTCTTGCAAGTTCACCACACGTTAGACTACTGTCCTCTTCAATGGCCGCCTTCAGGAACTCAGTCTATCAAGACCTGTGGTCGTCCACTGCGAGGCTCATCATGGAGAAACAAATCTTTCGGCTTGAATTTTCGAAACCAACGCCTTGCAGTACGTTCATCCACAGCACTACCCCCAAATGCTTGACATATGCCGCGACTTGATGTAGGCTGCTGATAAGCCCACTTTGAAGTCGTAAAGTAATCAGCCTTGAACGAGATCTCTAGACACTTTCGTCAATAACTCAAAGCTACCCGGCTTATAACTGTTGGCCGGGCATGGTGCGCGTGTTTTTTATAACGTCTGATGTTCCTACTTCCGGCTGTCCGAATTTGAAAACAATTGCTACACGCATTTCGTATATATTTCAACTTCATGTTATCGTTGCTTAGAAAAGTTTTATGTCAACATAAGATAAAATCATCTTTGATGGTGGATGTTTTTATGTTAACATCCTTGTAACCTCTCTGAAGATGGCTCATGTGGGCCGAAAGCTTAGAACCAACATAATAAAAAAATATCCAAATGTTGGAGAATTTTTGTCTTTATTTTCACCTGAAATTAAAGCCAAAATGCTATGTTTAGAACGGTTCTGATTATATATATATATATATATATATATATATATATATATATATATATATATAGGTATCGATTATTCAATCATTAATCCGACATATTTTGTTTGTTAAACTTTTTTGTATGGATACCTATATTTAAGTAGATTATTCTAATACGAGCAATGAAGTGAATTCTACCTCCCGAGATAATCTTGCGATGACTAAGTGTTCTGATACTTTATTTGGTGCATTCATGAGCCTTGATAATCCATCGTCACGACTAATAGTATTTGTTGAATTATATTTTAAAGAAAAAATTATAATCTAACAGCATAGTAGCTCATCTTTGCTGAAAGGTTTGCTGGATTCACTGCGATGCTTTTTTTAGATCCAAAAATACGAACAAAAGGCATGTGATCTGTGATCAGAATGAAATGACGTTCGTACAGCCGGTTTGCACAACTTTTCAAAAGCAAAGACTATTGCTCATTTTTTCTTTTTTAAAATTTGGCTATAATTACTCTCTGTCGGTGAAGTGATCTGGATTTGTGACCTTGGCCTTTTGGCTGTCATAAGGGAAAATGTGAGAAATGTACAGTTTCACTTTCATAATTGGAAGCATCAATGACCACAACAATATGGATGGGTTGTAGTGTGTCAATAAAATATTGGAAGAAAGTAAGGACATTACATTTTGAAGGCACGCGCTAGATCCCACCCATGCGGCATCTTTTTTTAAAATATTTTTGAGAAGTTCACAAACTCTGTGAAGTCCAGGCCACAATGGATTGGTCAAACAAGCCAAGAAAAGCCAAGAAATTTTGCTACATTTGTCGGTGCTGACATGGTTTTGATTGCTGAGATAATTTCAGAATCTGGTTTTTACCATTTTTATTTTTTTGGTTTGACACCGACGCTAAGACGATTAAATCTGAATAATCCCTTGTGGGTGATGATAGTAAAGAGGGTTCTTTTTTGTAACCCTTACCAACTTCTAGTTGAAGAAAAGCATTGGAAAAAATTAACTTTTGCAAAGAAACTTTTGCTATTCCGTTTTGTGAAAAGATTCTCCATGATATGAAGAAGATATTAATGTGCACCCAAATAATAATTGAAACCGGTTGAGTAATCAACACATATCCGGACTTTTCCATTTGTCTTTTTAACAACTACAATAGAAGCTGCCCATGTAGAGTAATTAACATGCTCTATTATATATTCTTGTTGAAGACGTAGTTCTTTTGCAACCATATTCAGTGCAGCATAGGGTAAATGGTCTTTTTTATCTAAAAATTGAACACCCAATGATTTCTTTTTTATTATGGATATAATTTGTTTAACGTTATATAAACTTCTTATGGATCATTTAATGCCGAAATTTAATTTTCTTGCTAGATTTGAAGTAAGAAAAATATGATATATGTTATTCTGCTTTCACAGTTGAGTACATGGTAGATGATAATTAGCTTTGTGCATATACATGTTTGTGTGGACATGGTTACTAGGGGCGGTGTTATGCGTGGTTTAGATTTTAGTTTTGTTAAAGTTATATTTTGAAATTCAGTTTGATTTCGTTAATAAATTGTAGAATATTATGTCGAGTAATATCATGAAGAGTTCTTTCATGTTGGTTGTTTGATTTTGTTTAGCAGCATACCAACCGCTATGTGTTATTTAATGCCGAAATCTAAATACTTTAAACACAATTTTATGGCTTCGACTCAAGATAAAATGTATTGTTGGTGATTTTGCTATAAAATGTATCGCTGGTTATTTTGCGATGTATTTTTGATGATTTTAATATAATTATATATCGTTGATAATTGTTTTATATAAAAAATATTGCTGGTATTTTAACTATAAAAATGTATTTTCATACTTTCCATAGTATCTTGATTTTATTCGGGGGTTCACTATTTATTCATAGCTGGGACCCTAACAGTTTCGACTGTCCCGGCGGGTAAGTGTGGACTTGGGTGCAACAGCAATTAAGAGGCGGTTTCGCTCTCTTCAAGACCTCCAATCTTCCGACTTTATATAGTTTATTGTCATAACCAGGACTACATTCAATGAAAATTAAAATAATTCAGGGTCTGGTTTTTACCATTTTTGTCGGAAAAATAAATTCCGAGATTAATTTGCTAATCAACGCTTTACGACAGGCATCTGAATCTTAAAATAAATTTTTCTTGTTATAAGAGACGAACCGTAATTGTTGATAGCTTTTAAAACGTTTTCCAACTATTCTCTTTTTAGAATATGTTGATGTTCTAAAGTAAAAGATCACCAAGTTAATGACAATTCTTATTGATTTTTCAAATATCCAAATATTCAGCTGAAATATAGTCCCACTTTAGCTGCCTCGATCCAAATGACTTTGTAGATGAATTCAAAAATTATGCCCAAGATAAACGACACTAGTCAATGATTATCAGATGCAAGATGCCCATGAGGAAGGTCGAAAAATGCATTAGTCGAAACAATATATAGTTGGGAAATGTCGAGTGACGTATCTTCGAAGCAAGATACATCTGAGGAAGGTTAGAAAGTGAAGGTCTAAGCAATATTGCCAAAGTAAGAAAGATGAAGACACGAGTCGGAAAAAAGTTTAAAATTACCTGTGCTCTGTACAGGTGACTGGATAACTGAACACAAAATGGAAGCGTTTTTTCTCCAAGAGAACAATTCAGGGCAATGGTAGGAAAGTTGTCTTCAAGTTGGAAGAGAATGTCGCGAAAAATTCGCGTGAGATTTTTCACAAATAGCACGCGATACTTGAAAGTACATATATCAGGCCCTTGATAAGAACGCCGAATTACGGGCCGTTGCCCTGGCTATCTCGAAAGCGTTTGATAGGGTTTGGCATGCTAGCCTTCTGCGCGAGTTACAAGGCTGGACGATCGTTCGATTTAATTCAATCGCTCTTGTCAAATCGTAAAATGATGGTCGTTCTGAACAGGCATACTTCCAAACACTTTCATGTGAACGCGGGTGTTCCTCAATGCTATATTCCTAGGTCCTACGCTCTTCCTGTTATTCATCAATGATCTCCTTGATGTAGTCAGTTCCCAAGTTATTATCTACGCAAATGACACCACCAAATATTCCAGTCTCAATAAGAAATCTGCCTGGGCTGACAAAGTAGATTTAGCCTTTGCTCTTGGAAAGGACCTTCAATCTGTAATAGATTGGGTAAGAAATAGTTTGTAAATTTTAATGCTTCCAAAACGAAATCGCTCTTCTTTAACCAGCATAGAGACATTTTCTTACCTTCTATTAATGTGGATCACACTAGTATCCTAAAAGCAATACACTGCGCCTACTCGGCCTCACTCTCTCAGTCGATCTCAAGTCGTATAAATACATTGAATTAATAGCCACATTTACTGCTAAGAAGGTTGGATCGCTATACCGAACCAGGAAGTTTTTTCTCGTCTGAATCCATTTTGTACATTTATAAATCTACCATTCGTCAGTGCATATCTGGTCAGGTGATCATGATGTTCATCTCGGGGTTCTCGACTATATCCAGAGGATGATCTGCAATGTAATAGGTCCAGATTTGATTGCCCGTCTTCATCCACTTTCTCATAGAATAAATATGGCTTCCCTCTGTCTTTTCTACAAGTATTTTCACGGCTTCTGCTCTAATGAGATTTATTCCCTGGTGCCCCCACTCACATCAATTTACTCGTGCAACTAAATTGGTAACTAGGTCACTTTTACCGTCAGAATGTAACCTTCAATTCTACTCCATCAGTTTCTTTCCTTGAATTTCCCACCTGTGGAATTCCCTTCCCCATGCTTGCTTCCCTGAAAGATAAAATTTCCAAAAGTATAAATGCAACATCAATTGCCATCTTCTATCTCCGTAACAATCTCTTTCTTACGCCTTTTACAACATCGCCTAAGCTGTTTTCTTCTTTTCTCTCATCCATCTCCTCTCATTGTAACCCTCTGGGCACCAGTGGTAGTACTGCCTTGATTGGGGTGAAAAAAGAAAAAAAAGTCAATTGCGTAGATAAACTGATCACTGAATTCCGAAATCATTGGCTGATCATATTACTTGAGTAGAAGTCGTTCTTAGATTTTGGCAATATATTTGGTTAACGAAGCATCAGATTTTATTGAAAATTTATTATTAGCAATACTTGTTAGAGCAAAGATAGTGAGCTAGACTCTCAAGTTATTATTCGTGGGTTCAATTCTTATGATGCTTACGGTCTTGCATCGAAACGAAGTCTCTCTTCGTAAATATTTATGCACACGCATTTCACGAAGTTGAAAGTTTACCTAAAGTCATTTTTTATGAAAATCGTTGAACTTGAAATTGGAAATATCTCTCATGGTGCGCAGAAAAATCTTTAAAATTTAAAAAATGTAATGAAGTGATTTTTTAACTTAATACGAACAAGAAATCTGGGAGCCGAGTTCGAATTCCAGTTGAATTCGTTGCATTCACTTACGCACAAATACCCTTGGGAAAGGTATTATTCAGTCGCTTCTCACTCCCTCATCTATGGCTTAAATAGCAGGATAGATTGTGTTCGATAGTCTTGGTTGGAAACTAGTCTATTGCAGAAAGTAATGTCAACCGACTGTGGGAAAATCTTCTGCACAGTCAGTAATGTCTCTTTTGAGACATGATCGCCCAAGTGTGTATCACGTATGGCAATTAACTGATTGAAGGTGAGATTAGAAATAAAAGAATTCTATTTAACATTGACAAAATGGATTGCTGTACAAAGTTTTTATAAGATAAATTGCGAGATCATTTCTATGTTTTCATTTTTATCAAATAATATATTATACTATCTATCTATCTATCTATCTATCTATCTATCTCAGTCTGTTCGTATCTATCTATCTATCTATCTATCTATCTATCTATCTATCTATCTATCTATCTCAGTCTGTTAATATCTATCTATCTATCTATCTATCTATCTATCTATCTATCTATCTATCTATCTATCTATCTCACATACACACACACAAACACAAACACGTGTGTGTTGTGCGATATTGTTATAATATATGAAACACATTTCAAAAAACCTTTCAAAATCCCAATAACCCTTCGAGAAGTCGTTGCGGGTAATACATAAAAGTTCCAATGATAAAAAGCTTTACTAATTATCATAAAATGAAAAATTATACTAATAACGTCGAATTATGTCATCTAATATCATTTCTAGTGACTCTTACAAAAACCTATTTACCTCTTATAACCTGATTGTCATTAAATTTGAAGCACTGTTATTAAACAATAAATTATACTATCAAAACTTCATACAGATATGTTATATAAATCATGTTTTTAAAACTTTCCACATATATCCGCTCATCTTTCATAAATTGTTGATCGAATCAACAAAGTTCGAACGAATTTATGATAAGTTCACACTTAATCGGATTTATGTAAAATAGTTTTCCTTATTTATCTTGATTTCTTTATTGAATTCATTCACAAATAAAATATTTTTTATAGCGTTTTGTAGCTTTTACACTCTTCAAACTTGACGAAGCAGAGGATTATGGGATTGATCTTTCTATCCCGAGGTTGTGACATATTGCTCATTTCCAAGTGTGTGTTGAGTTGACTGTAGTGAAAGTGTTACTTTTAATCTCAGAAAGAAAAACATCAGAGCGACCAACCAAAACTACGCAGAATTGTATTTCGTTCAGCAACGGTAGGTGGCGCTGTTGCCGTTACTAATAATTCCTCTCGAATGCTTCTTTCAAAAACGCTTTTGCTAGCAACAAAGATTAAAACAAACTAATGCAGAAATCGTTAAAAGTTCAAATACTAACATGAAAATGCGATTTACATATTTCTACCTCCGAGAATTTAGATGAAACGATGTGAAGTCTGCAATTGATGCGTAGTGTATTTTTTGTCTTTTGCTTGAAACTAGTTTTAGACACGAAAGAAAGATTGGATACATAGATGTGCTTTTTTTTATTTTAAGTGATCGTCACAAAAACTAAAAGAATGCCAGTGACCAACTTTGGTTTCAGAAAGTCATCGGCGAGCCCGACAAGATTATCCCAGAAATGTTAATCTAATCGTTTTACACACACAACCTTGTAAAATGTCGACTGAAAAATTTTCCATTTAGCGAAACTGCCTTTTGCACTTAAATCAATAAATAATCCCTTCATCTGGTGTAATTTTATTATTGATGTTCGATCATTGTATCTTGAGATCTAAATTTCTAAAGCAAATTGTTTTATTGGAAAACCTCTTCTGCAGTTCCATTATTTAAGAACTCTGGCGAACTATTGCCTTATTAATTTTCTACAACTATTTGGTAAAGTACTAGAAGGCTATAATCAACTTAATATTGGTTAAGCACCTCGCCACGCAAGCTCTTCTTTCAGATAAGCAATATGGCTGTGCTTCTCAAGTTCAACCTCTGTGTTAACAGTTATTACTGAAAGAGTTTTCAAAACTTTAAATAAGAAAGGTAAAGATTTAAAGGGTTTTGCTTTAGAAATCTCAAAAGCGGTTAACCGGATTAACTAGAGCAAGAAATGACTTGTTAATTTGAACGCCAACAAAATGAAACTTTTTAATCGTCTACGAGAATCTGTTTCTGAATTTCTGTCAGTATAGCTGATGCTAACTTCCAGGAAAATTATTAATTCCGCCTTTTTATTCTAATGTTTTTCACAGAAATTAAGTGAAACAATTATATTCAAACAATTGCTACTAAACCTGCTGTTACGAACGCCAGTAGACTGTGTCGTGCTAGACATTTTCTTCCCGCCATTATAATGAAGTATAATTATCGGTCCTGTCCTTGCATCTGTGCTGTACGAATTTAAGGACACAACTTGATTGGCAGCTAGGTCTCATTTTATTTAGAAAATTACTAGCTGTAGTTGAATTGGCTAGATGTAACCGTAAATTTTATGCTAAGTTTCATCTCTCGCGCGTCTTGCTTGTGAAATTCTCTTCTCGCTAATTACTTTCCAGTCAATTTTGATCTTCAAAATTTTAAATGGAATGACAATCGTTTATCTTCTGTCATTTTGATCCCTGTTCTTTTATTTTTCTATCTTCATTATTGTTGTGGGAATTCCCCTTTTCCCCATGATAATGGACTCAACTTGAGTATACATATACTCCTGCCATAGTCAGTTACCGGAGAGATCCGTAGGTTACCGTAAGATACCGAGAGATACCGAAGTTTCACAGAGAATACCGCGTCAGTAGTCATAGTAGCTCTGAGCTTCACTCAGCCAGAATAGTATTACACAGCACCCGTCAGTTCCGACGTGGACATACTAATTCCAGCACGGCTTCACTTCGAAAAACTTGTGTATATATATATATATATATATATATATATATATATATATATATATATATATATATTCCTTACTAATCGAATTCCTGGATTACTAACCTGCGTTCAAGTTTGTATCTTTACGTTTAATATAACTTATTTTTCTCAGATATCTGTTTTGTTGTTCATTATTTTGTGCGGTTCCTCAACCGGAATCCACAAAAATGTTTTCTCATATTTTTTTACATTCAGTAACAAGTATTTTTATTTATTTCCTTACTGCTTCTAATAGTAAATTCGTAAATAGTTTAGGAGATTTTTGTTGACTAGACTCCATCGTCACAATTTCCCTGAAGAAATTTATTCAAATTTATGGCTACATTTACAAAACATTCAGTGGCAAATTAAGCAGAACGTTTAAGGGTGAGAACAAATAAATATTTTATAAAATAATTTCTATCGAGGATTATTCAATAAGGATGTGTGGGTGTCATAACTGATATCGTCTCCAAACGGTGAGGCGAGTTTAAATTCCATGCTAGATTGTTGCGTTCATGTTTTTGCTAATCTCTTGGAAAATAAATTAATCGGGTTCTCCTTACCCCAGCTATGGGTTAAATAGCGAAACAGGCTTCACTCTCTAGGGTCGGATGATAACCACTCTCAGAAAAGGAAAACTCTGAATTCCAAAACATGGAGAAGACAACAGGACACCCATCCAATATTTTTCTTTAGAAACGGTAATTCACAGATAATAAAGAAAAGAAATCTGTGGAGAGCCATGATTTTAATTTTTAATGCCTTGAGAGAGGAGACACTAAAAAAATTCGAATCGATATTTCACCAAAACGATTTTTTTTTAATATCTGAAGTCTATGAAGAAAAACTTACATATTTTCCAGTAGATTAAAACGTACTTTTGTATGGAAACAAAATCTAGATTCCGAAGAGATAATTCTGATTCTACCCAGATTTAAGCATCCAAAAATGCCACAGGATTATTATTTATTTATTAGTGTATAAAGCTTCAAATTTATAAAGTCGATGTTTGGATAAAATTCTTTTGCGTGAAAAAAAAACCGCTCACTCTTAAGTTTATTTCGTCAAAATCCCATCAGAAAATGTATTAAACTCTACAAATTCAATATAGGATTCATTATTTGAAAGAGAATATCCACTTTAAATGGTTCAATCAAGTTTCTTTCTAAATTGCCAACATCGGGCGAAACTTGGATTAGTGAGGTGTTGATTAGATTGAAAATAGCAGATAATTGCACGCGAGGTTCACACAAGGATAACCGGAGAGCCTATCAAATTTTAGGATCAGAATAACAAGACAGAGAATTCTGGTCTGGATTGTCTATTAAATCAACTAAAAATATAAGAAGAAAAATGCTATCATCGTCTAATTTATTTGACGTTATTCAATTGTCAGGAGCGAGAAAAAAATTTTTTTTTCTTCTTCTTGATCAATAATTATGATGAGCTTCTGAAGACGAAAGAGTGGAATATTCACTACGGTCCTCGCCAGTCACCTTTATGACGGGAAATGTAAAAGGATGGCCTGAGATGTAAAGTATCTCATTTTTTTCTATTTTTTTAATTATTTCAAAACAATAAACCCACTAAATCGTAAGAGGTTATTGAGTGTCAGAAAATATGAGAAAAATATGAGAAAAATATGAGAAAAATATGAGAAAAATATACTATTAACGGGAGAAGAGAATAAAATAACGAAAATTTAAAAGACAGATGATAAAGACTGACATTGCATTTAAAGTTTTGAAAATCAAAATTGACTGGGAAGCGAGAAGCCGGAATACAAGTGATAGAAGAAACTGTTGGCATAAAACTTACGGTTGCACTATGAGGCTAAGCTAATTTTATTAAAGATCTACCGATTTTTGTGTCCCATTCACATACCTGGAAACTACCGCAGGGCTATAATAAGCTGATAAAGTTTAATAATTTCAATTTTCACCTAATGAAGGTGGTTTTGTGACAGATTAAACTAAGCAGCTACTCGATATTACAATATCATTTCTCAGTGATAGTCCGAAAGTGTGAGTCATTTTTTTTTAGGATTCGAACTCATTCTGCTTCATTTCCCCACCACTGAACGCCTAATTGCTGTCTTTATCATTAATGTCCACTTTACTTTAAATGTTTCTTGGAAGATGCAAAATTTTTTGTATATAAATAAGATACTTTTTGATAAGACATTAATAAATATTTTCTTTCATCGATTTAACGTACGTTATAGAAGTATTTTTTCCTTGGGGATAATTTCCAATCTTCCCTTGCAATAAGAGCAAAATGTGAGATTTATTTAATTTCCTACGAAACCGAAAGTTTTTTTATTAGTAACCAAGTGGAAAGAAATCGTGTCTTACCGCTATGGTTATCAACAACTATATTCTCTCTCTCTTTCTTCTTTGATTCTCTCTCTCTCTCTCTCTCTCTCTCTCTCTGTGTGCGCGTGCGGGCGTGTGCGTGTATTTTTAAATGTTTTTTTTTTCTGTGCATAGAGAAAAACTGAGTCAGCTCCACTTATTTTTAGGAAACAAAATATGTCAAATTCGTTATGATTATTTTCTTTGAGAATTAAAAGGCTATACTATTGTATTTTAGTACTTTCGTATCGAGCACTTTTTCTTGTGTTTGGTTTCGTTTGGGGTTTTTTTTTCTTTACTGCGGGATCTTGTATGTTTTGTTCTTGTTCCGCTGGTTTCTTTTTTTTTCTTTTTTTCTCCCCATTTATCCGACAACATAGTACGCCGGATTGTAACGGATTCAGGTTCTGTTTGTTAATGGTTTTGTCGAAAGTTTATATTGGCATAAATCTACGGAGTGCATTCTTACAGAGTCTAAGTAGTTATTATTATCTATCTATCTATATATCTCTCTCTCTCTCTCTCTCTCTCTATATATATATATATATATATAAACTTATTTATAAATGGAACTTTATGTGTATGTGTCTGTGAGTGTGTGTGTGTGTGTGTGTGTGTGTGTGTGTGTGTGTGTGTGTGTCAGTTACCTATAGACGCCGAAATGACTGAGCCGATTTTTTTGAAAAATTTACACGGTTGTACTATAAGCGTCTGCGAGTGTTCTTAGCTAGGTTTTGTGTCGAGGTACTCCCGATAAATATCGAAAATCGATAATCGAACAAATCAGGTTATACTTCATATACTCATAGAAAAAGACATAAGAAACGATATTCAGAAGTTTCAAGGTTGCAGTTCTTAACATAGTGCAGAAAATCGATTATATATATATATATATATATATATATATATATATATAAAAGGCAAGATGTTTGTGTGTGTGTCTGTTTATCTGCCTGTATGTCTGTATTTTTTCAGCCCTTTTATTTTAGTTTTTGCTTCAGGTTTGGCTCTAAGTAGGTATAATTGTCGTTCTTAGTCTCAGCCATGATACCATTTACTCAGAAGACTTATTTAGCTTTCAAAATTCAGTTTACGACGAAAGAAACGTATTTGATATCGATACCAGAAAATTAAAATTAGACTTACATCCATTCATGTTTCTTTCAATCTACGGTTTCGCTTTAACTGGAAACAACTATTGCTTTTTAGTCTTTCGTGCCAACGTCCAAAGTGTCTGAGCTCCAGGACCATGGATTAGTTTTAAAGCTTTAATTACACCCGAGCAACACCGGGTTATAAATACTACTAATCCATGGTCTTGAAGCTCAGACTTAGCCTAAAGAATATTTGTGTGAAGTTTGGTGAGAGTCGGATAAAAATTGTGGATTTGTATAAAGGACATACAGACAGTTAAACAAACAAACATCTTGCCTTTTTTATATATATATATATATATATATATATATATATATATATATATTATCGAATTTCTGCACTATTGTGAGAACTACATCCTTGAAAATTCTGAACATCGTTTCTTATGTCTTTGTCTATGAGTGTATCAAATTTGATTAAAATCGGACCACTCCTTCGATAACCCGATTTCTTTGATTATCGATTTTCGGGGGTACCTCGACACAAAACCTAACTAAGAACACTCGCAGACGCTTATAGTAAAACTGTGTAAATTTTCAAGAAAATTCGGTTCAGCCATTTCGGCGTCTATAGGTAACTGACACACACACACACACATACACACACACACACACACACACACACACACACACATACATACACACACAGACAAAGTTCCATTTATAAATAAGTTTATATATATAATGATAATATCCTCGCTAAAAGGTCTGCCTGCTTCCACCGAACGCCCATAGCCCAGAGGTAGAATCGCCGACTGACGCCAATTGGGTCGGGTTTCAATCCTGGGTTAAAAAGCAATCGGAGTCTGACCGTACTGATGAGCTGTGATACAGCGAAATAGATCTGTCTGCAGATGACAATATAATCATGAAATATTTATATTCATTGTCCATTTTCTTCATCAATGCCCGCCCACCGCTTTTTTCTACGGTAAATAAAAATAGAGGTCGTCCCTTTGGCCGTTCATAGACTTTTCGCTGCTCGAGTTACGAACCGCAAAAATACTATGATAAATTTATAACAATTTTGAAACTTGACTTATGTTTTCAATTACCATTTTTAAGATAGTTTTGTTTAAAAAAAAACCGGTTTAAATTTTAAATTTAACATCTTTCTTCCAGAAATATAATTAGTTTTAGCATCAAAACAAAAAGAAGAATTTCTTTTATTAATTTTTTATGGCTTACCAACCATTTTAAGGTAATTTTAAGTCAAAACATATTTTTAGATTGTAAGAATTCATTTGAGATAATAATTATTTTAATGGTACACGTCTCACTATTTAACTCATAGATGGGTACATAAGAAGTGAATTCATACGTAAGTGAATATATTGAATCCGACTTTCCACACGATCAAAACGCGAAATAGTTCATCATTTATGAGGTATTGATAGGACGTAACGGTCCTGCCAACTAACGAGGAGAGGGACAAGTACAATTGTAACAATTTCATTAAAAAGGTATAAGGAGGAATGCATATACAAATGATAGATAGATATGAACAGACTCAAATAGATAGATAGATAGATAGATAGATAGATAGATAGATAGATAGATAGATAGATATGAACAGAGAGAAAAAGAGAGACGAAAAGACTGAATTAAGGTTGATAGTGAGAGATAGATACGGACAGACAGGGAATTCGATTTCATACGAGAAGAAAAAAAGAGAAGGATTTAAGGTGAACGTATTTCAACAATAAAGAAAGACAAGGAAATATAATAAAAAATGAAAGAATAACAACAATTGGCACGGTTTGTAGAATCGCATTTTAAACAAATCCCAGAGAAAATCTATTCTGTAGACTCCTTTGAATCTAATACCGAACATCTTACACTTTGTGGCGTTTCTCTTCAAGGAGATCAAATGAGTTTTATCTTATTAGAAAACCTTATTTCTGTAGCGATTGATCTAAATATTTCCATTGGAAAGCACTGGACGGGAATTTCACTGCCAATACCGTTCGCTCGCCAATCCTAATTCCAATTAAATGACCGTTAGAAGAAAGCGGCTTTAACATGTAAAAAGCTCATCACTCATTTGTTTTCGCAAAACACGCGGCTTCTTCGTGCGTCAGAAAAGAAGCCATCACAAAACGGCCATTCCCAAGGAAAATAAATAGTTATGTTCTCGACGGATGTCTTTAGCCGAGAAAATTCATTTTCACAAGAATGGTGCTCGGTATATTAAGTGAAAATAGAAACATTTTTTCAAAAGTTGACATTACCTTTTGGTTTAAGTATATTTTGATATCTTTTAGGTAACTTAAAATTTCGCCTTACAAAATGTTTTGGTCATTCTCTTGTAAAGAATTGCTCGATATATATTTTAAAGTCTTTAAGTCTTTCGGGGAATGGAAAATATAAAAATCATTCTGCAAAAGCAGAATAAATGGTACTTCAAAAACATTAATAAATGATAATTCAAAGACATAATAAATGATAATGCACAGGCAGAATAAACGGTAATTCAAAGACATAAAAATGGCAATTCAAAGACACAGTATTCGATAAATGGATCGTATAAATGAACACTTCTGAGCCAATCTTGAACAATATTTGCCTGATGAAAAATGTCATAGAATATTACAATTTTTCTCATTTCGAACGCCTCAATTGGTATGAGAGCCGTACTCGTTCGAATCAACTGTTTGGTTCTCTACAAGGACCTCATACAAAGACCTCCCACCCAGTAATATCATAGACACAGTATCATATTCTTCTTCTTCTAAATGCCCTGTCCTTTCAGGATGTAGGCGATCATGGCCTTCCACGTTTCCCTATCCCTGCTGGCTCTTAGCACACTTACACCATGCAACCCCCGTTCACCTGCTCAAGCCTTTCAAATATGTTATCCGCTGCTTTCCTCTGTCTCTTTTTCCCTCTATCTGGTCTGTTAGTATCAGATTCTCCAAGCCCTCTTTCCTCATTGCATGTCCCAGGAACTTCAATTGTCTCTTCCTGATGCTCACTATTAATTTTCTTTTCGTTGCCATTCTTTCCAACACCTCATCATTGCTCACATGCTCAATCTATGGTACCCGCACCATCCTTCTGTAGAACCACATTTCAGCTACTTCAATTTTTTTCTTCATCTTCGATATTGTCCAGCATTCACTGCCGTATTGAAGAACTGACATCACATAGCAATCTAGTACTCTATTCTTTGTTTCTAGTGAAATTTTCCTGTGTCTTAATACTTTGCTCAGCTTCTGGAATCCGTTCTTCGACACGCTAATTCGCCTTCGGATCTCTGTGCCGCACTTTCCATCTCCTGTTAGAACACTTTCCAGGTATTTAAATTTTTGTACTTGCTTGATTCTAGTATCCCCCACCTGTATTTAGCATTTTGGGTTGCTCTTTTTGCTGATGACCATGCATTCGGTTTTCTTGCAGTTTATTTGTAGTTCCTGTTTGTCACTTTAGTTTCCTTTCCATGTTTGCAACCAGCATTGTATCGTCTGTGTACCTAATGTTAATCAAATTGTGGTCTCCGATTACAAATCCTTGGCATAGCATCTCGGGTTCTCAAAATATTCTCGCTGTACAAGTTGAATAGATCCGGTGAAAAGACACGTCCTTGTCTTACGCCCTTTTCTATCTTTGTATATCTGCTGAATTCACTGCCTGTCCGTATGCAGACAGATTCCTGCCAGTAGAGATTCTTAATTATTCTAATGTCTTTCCCCAAAATGTCGAGGCTGCTGAGCATCTCCATCAATTCTTTGTAGCGTATTTTGTCGAATGCCTTCGCATAATCGATAAAACCAATGTCATATTACTAGTAAAACTTATAAGTAAAACAAACGTAATGAAAAACTACTAAGCGTATCAAATTATTTATCTCAGTGTCATATTTACTAGGATAAATAAATTGATACGCTTACTAGTTTTTCATTTCGTTTGTCTACCTTGTTTTAGTAATTTTTGAAAATTCTCTACTTTTCAGCACCCCCTTGTATTTTCGTCAGATTCAATTAATAAATAACAAATAGAAAAACGGTCTAGTAGGATTAATAACTAATGAGGAAATCGCACATCAAAGCGACTAACATAATTAAGTTTATTTAAATGATTTTCAATGTTTAATTTAAACGTTATTAGGACATTTCCCGCGTCATATTTCCCGCGTCATTCTCAATATCTTGACGCGTCCAATCATTCGTAATAACTTCACTGCAGACAAAACAAATCTCTTTCTTTTAAGCGGATTTTTACCTTTCTTAAAATAAAAACAAATAACGTACCAAAACATTGCTTTTTATTCTATCATTAATGTTAAAATCAATATAAAAAGATTTACCAATTTTGAGAAACTTCTCTGTGCACACTGAGATGACAGATGCTACAGTATAATCAAAAACGATCTTTCCCAATGAAATTAAAAGTAAACACTCCTAATGCCATCTAATGATAAAAACAGAATTTTCTCTTCGTTTATTAACTTCAATAATTTATTTTTTTAAGTGACATACAATTACAATTATAAAAATTGACATACAATTTACAATTATAAAAATTTATACAATTTACAATTATACAATTTACAATTATACAATTATACAATTATACAATTTACAATTATAAAAATTTACAAATTGTCACAAGATGTATTAAGCCACCGACAAATTAATGCGAAATTTTATTTATTTGAAATATTCAGTTAATGAATTAATAGATGAATAAATGCCAACGGCAATAGAAAAAAGATGTCTTCCAAGAAGTTTGTTATAAATGAAAGAAGGTATAATACGATAATATAAAATGATGATTTCACGGTGTTTCCCTCAAGTAATTATTAACGAGATTTAGGGTTTCATTATTTTAAGTGTTGTCATTTGAAGCTAATCTCTTTACGAGAATGGGAATCGCTTACTAGTCATTTATATGGTCTTGAAATTAATCTTGATAATTTTCTTGCAGGCCTTGCGTAATCCTAATTTAAATAAGAGAGAGAGAGAGAGAAGGAGAGAGAATAAGAAAGATACAGAAAAAAATCAGGGATCGTGTGAGTATGCATGTGAATTAAAGAAAATGTGTGTGTGTGTGTGTGTGTGTGTGTGTGTGTGTGTGTGTGTGTGTGTGTGTGTGTGTGTGTGTGTGTGAGAGAGAGAGGAAAAAAATGAGTAGATAAATGTATAAATGAGAAATCAAAGTGCCGGTCATAGATAGAAAGAGAGAGAGAAAGAGGAAGAGGAGTAAGAAAGAGACCGAAAGATAAAGAGAGAGAGAAGAAGGAAAAAAAGAGAAGAAAAGTGAGAAAGAAATAAATAGAAAGAAAGAAAGAAAGAAGGAGAAAAAGAGAGAAAGAAAGTGAGAAATAAAGAGAGAAAAAGAAAGAGAAGGAGAAAGAAAGAGTGAAAAAGTAAGACAAATAAAGAGAGAGAGAAAAAAGAGAAAGAAAGAGTGTGCCAAAGAAAAGAGAATGAGAGCATATGATAGGCATTGTGATTTTTTTGTCAAAAACTGATTTAAAAGATTTCCTTCTTTCCCTAAAATGATTGCATCGAAAACTTGTAAAATCTGCAATGCCTGCGTAGCATTCTGTTCAAAGCATGAGTTTCATGCATTTACAGATGATCAAATAAATTCGAAAACTCAACTTCATCTGGCGACTGACATTTTCTTCCCACTAGACACGATAGAATCTCTTTTCAAAGAAAAGCTTGCGTTATTATTGAATTGCCAGCGTTTTTCTTTGACGTCTTCTGATTCACACAATCGAAGTCTTGAATAAAATGCTTGCATTGATGATCGGAAATATTTGCATTGTTTGAAGCATATGTGCACGCGTTGTATGGCAGCAGAGACGTTGCTCTTTATTGATACGTCATAGGCTCATCTGAGTAAATTCGCCATTGTTGGTGTGATGGATGGTGAAGCTTTTTACTATTACGTCATCGGCCGAGCTGCACAAGTTTGACTTTGTTGCAATGATGGATGTTGAAGCTTATAAAATGTGGAATAATTATCTTATCGGTCTGTATTCTATATATGGAACTTGGCTCATAGCTCAGTTGGATCACTTTGATAGTATATATATATATATATATATATGGTAATTTTATCGCGTAACGTTATTTATCTTGAATATATCTTTCCTCTGTGTTTATGAATTCACGTTTTTCTGAACAAATTGTTACATTCGCCATTGATAAAATTCCTCAAGGAACGAAGTGCGATGCAAAAATAATTCTCCCTTTGTCATTTCTTTTTACACACATACACACGCACACACACACACACACACACACACACACACACACACACACACACACATATATATATATATATATATATATATATATATATATATATAAGGATAAATATCAAAGGGAAAATTATTATTTTTGAATCGCACTTTGTTCCTTAAAGAACTTTATCAAAAGCGAATGTAAAAACTTGTTTGAGAAAAACCCGAATTTATAAACACAGAAAAGATATCTTTGAGAAAAAATATTATTATGTGCTTAAGTTTCCATTTGAGAAAATATACATGAAAATCTGTCGACGCAGAATGTAAGCTATGGAGAAATTTGTACAAACACAAACGCACACACACACACAAACACACACACATATTTGATTTCATGATCTTTCACAAAAATCACAGATACACATACATATACGTATATATATGTATATTAGATTTCAGGATGTTTCACAAAAATACACAATAAACAAACACACGTACGCACACAAATATATATATATATATATATATATATATGAGGTTAAGATCTAAAACACACACACACACACACATATATATATTCGACCTTTAAGAAAAATACACGCACATACACTTATATATATTTGAATTTAAGATAATTCGCAAAACCTCAAATACACACATCAAAATACACACACACATATATTTAACTTTCATATGCTTCATAAAAAATACGCATTACCCAGGATAAGTGAAGCAAACATGAACGAATGCATCTTTTGTTAGTCTCCAGATTTATAAATTTCTTTTGGATGAAAATTTGGATCCAGCACAACAATGGGCCTTCTTCTTCTTCTTCTTCTTCTTCTTCTTCTTCTTCTTCTTCTTCTTCTTCTATGTACCATGTCCATTCAGGACGTAGGCGATCATGGTTCTTCACGTCTCCCTATCCCTTGTGGCTCTTAGTATGTTTGCTCCTGTTACATCTCGCAACCCTCGTTCCGTCATCCACCTGATCAGGCCCTGCAGATATGTTATCTGCTGCCTTCCTCTGTCTCTCTTTCCTTCTATCTGGCCAGTCAGTATCAGATTCTCCAAGATCTCCTTCCTTTATTGCATGTCCCAAGAACTTCAGTTGTCTCTTCCTGATGCTCAGTATTAATTTCCTTTTTGTTGCCATTCTTTCCAACACCTCATCGTTGCTTGCATGCTCAGAAGGCAAGAAAAACTGCATGACAGTTTCAAGTCAGTTACAACCCACTTTCTGGCTAATGAAAGGATAGAAAATAACAGAAATCTGGTGAGAAACCTCTTGATGGAATACGAACATCTTGTCTGATGAATGGTTAATTTTGTTTAGCGGTATATCCAACATTTAATGCCAAAATTGAAATATTTTGAATACAATTTTATGGCTTCAGCTAAATATATTTTGAACGCAGTTGTACGCCTTCAAACACAGTCTAAATATATTGTTGGTCATTTTATTATCATTAATCTATTGTTCGAAATTTGTTTATATAAAAATGCATCGCTAGTAATTTTACTATAAAAATATATTTATACACTTTCATGGTGTTTTGTTTTCTTTTGGCATTCACTATTTTACCCATAGTCATGTCAAGGTGGACCTGGGATCAGTCAGTCAGTTAAGTGCCATACGTGATACACGTTTTGGGAGATCATGTCTCGAAAGAGACATGACTGACTGGACAAAAGATTATTCCCGCAGTAGGTTGCCATTGCTTTCTGCGGTAGACTGGTTGCCGACTAAGGCTATACAACCCAATCTGTCCTATTATTTAACCCATAACTGGAGGGAAGAGACAGAGGGTAATAGCTTTACCTCGAGGGTATTTGTGCGTAAGTGAATGCAAGGAATTCAACTGGAATTCGAACTCGGCACCCCGATTTGTCGTTCCGAGTCGATATCCACCGCACCAGAACGCACATCCGGAACTGGGATCAACAGAAATTAAAAGGTGGTTCGACGCTCATTAAAACCTCTAATCTCCCAATCACTGGCCTTGCTGCCGGATGTAGTTTATCCTCATTCCCAGAACTGACATCTTGGCTGTATCATGCTGTTGAAGATCCAGTTCATAAACTCGCATATTGAATTTTCCCCAAATATTCTGATGCTGTGGGTGACGAGCACGGTAAACGATTTCACGAAGACATTACAACAATGGAGAAAAAGTATCAAGGTAGGTGGGACCATCAATGCAGTCTGATTATTGTTGGATCTTGATTATTGTTGATCTTTCTGTACGCATATATTGCTTGTCTTGAGGTGATTGTGAATTGCTCTGAGAGTCTATATAGAATGCAACAGAACATCAAAGCAGATTTGGTTCGTCTTGTAGACATCCATTGTACTCATGTGTACTGAGAAAATATCTTTAAATCTAGAGCCAATCCTCGAATTTGAAGGTAATTTGCCAATTCAGAACGCCAAAAATAAATAGGAATTATCACATTTAATTTCCGAAGTAGTCAATTCGTTAAAAATAGTAAACCAATAATATTTAATTAATTTCTTCTTTTTTACTTAATTGCCATCTGAAAAAATATTAATGTGAAGAAGCTTGTCACTTAAGTTACTCTGCCGACTTCGAAGTTTCGTGAAGAAGCCATGATTATGTCCTTCACTTCTCAAGGCTTATTTTTTAATTGTTGTTGTTTTATTCTTGTTTATATGGAGCTTGGTGTAATTTAGGATTTTGATATGTGAGTGGTTCTACAAACTGTTGAGTACTTTTGATTTCTTTTGTTGAGTAATCTTCTTTTTTAATGTTGTAATATTTGCAGGTTGATTTTTGTGTTGTGCAGGTGGTTGATTTTTATTGCATTTTATTGTATTAGTTTCTTTTTAGCGCTAGTGAATGGGTGTCCGCTTAATTGCTTTATAATGAGTTGGTTTCTTCTTGTCAGTTTGACCTACCTTTGTTATTGTGCTGGGTTGACTTTTTATTACCGCGTTAGTATATGTGACCACTTAAAGGATTGTTAGTTTATAGTTAAGTGTTTGTGTTCTTGTGTGTATTTATGTTAGTGAAATTTATGTGTGATTTTTTCCCTTTGGTAGTTATTATATTATCTTCTCTTTTTTGTCGCGATTGTTTTATATATATATATATGTATATTTATATCTCTTTTAAAAAATAGCGTTTACTACCTGATGAAACATTGTCCTTTCAATGTCGAAACAAAATGTACACATAGTAGATTCTATTTTGAACATGTTCTAAAGTATGATTTATAATAAATATTCATAGCTCTATTTCTATATTGAGCACTGTTTTAAATTAATGTTTTAAACGTTGTTAATATTTTCTTCGTTCTTTATTCATTTGGAGATTTATATTTATATGTGGTAGCGTTGGTTTAACGCTTTATGTTATGTTTATACGTTCTTGTTGATATTTGCGCATATTGTTGATATATTGCCTACATCTTCGCATTATTTCGCCTTTTTGTTTAGTATTTTACTTTTTAAAGTAAAACACTAAACTATTGCTAGTTTTCCTCGAAACATAATTTATATTTTCTATTATTGCTGTTGTGAGGAGCGCTCTTTTTTGTTATTTCCCATTTAATTTTGGTGGTAATGTAATTTTTCTTTTGGTTCCATATGTATTTTGATAGTGTTGTATTGTTTTTGTATCTTTCTGTGTTGAGTGATGCTTTGTGCTTGTTGAATCTTTCTTTTAAATTTGTTTCTGTTACTCCAATGCAAATATTTTCCTTTGTGTTAATGCTATTTGTCACGGTGGCTTTATATCTTATGTTGTCGGTTAAACATTTATTGTTAAGCGAACAGTTATCTTTTTTTCGACAGTTGCATGTGATCGCATTGTATCGTTGGTTGGTGAGGAGTGTTTTCTTATTGAGCTTGGTTATTATTTTCTCCATGTTTTCAATGCAGGTGCAACTGATTTTGACTATGATTTTGTAGATGATTTTTGATAGTTTGTTGTATTGTGTTGTTAGTGTAAGGTGGGTTGAACCAGATTATATGTCTTTTTTTCTGTTGTTTTTCTTTGGTTTGTTTTTGTTTGTGTATTCGAGTTTCTTTGTGTATCCGCTGTTTCTTTGTGTATCCTCTATTTCTTAGTGTTGATTCGTATATTTCTTTGTTTCTGCTGAATATTTGTATGGCACTAAAGTTTGCTGATAGTCTTTTGTTGATAGATATGTTTATGTGTTTGAATACATTGGGAAGGGGGTGGAATTTTGTTGATATATATGGGGTTATTGTTGTTTTCTTTTTTTGTATGGTTTGTATGCATTGTTATTCAAGCTGAGTGTTATGTCTGAGACTTTTACTATTTTTATATCAACTTTTATGTCAATTGCATAAAGTTTTATATATATATATATATATATATATATATATATATATAACCAAAGTTTATATATATATGTGTGCGTGTGCGTGTGCGTGTGCGTGTGTGTGTGTGTGTGTGTGTGTGTGTGTGATATAATGTGATTTGTAAATTGTCGCCATTTATATATATATATATATATATATATATATATATATATAGTAAATAGCTAACCTAGAGACCCAGTGAACCTACGAAGCTTTCACCAAATTTGTTTGCTGTACTTGCGTATTGAGCGCTTTTTGTGTTAGGTTACTCGTCTAGGTTCTTTTTCTTTGGGCTACGGACTTTGACTGATGTTCGTATGCTTAGCTCGTTCTTTTTTTATTACCATTTTTTTACTCCGCGTATGTACTCGGAGGGTTTTGCGAAACGAGTATAACAAGTTTACGTTTATATATATATATATATATATATATATATATATATATATATAATGTGATGTGCAAATTGTCACCGTCTTTGAGCAATAGAGCACCATGAGAAAAATCATTCAGCGACAAATTCAGAAACGACATGCTGTGCTGCTTGATATTAGCACCGGGATCTCTAATAGGAGTATTTCAGAGTGTTTGGGTGTCATTCTGAGGACAGTGCAGAGGATTCAGAGAGGGTTGGATGCGTATACGAAGGAAAACTCACTCTGTTCGTTTGGATCAGAAAAGAACTCCCGGTCTCAGACTCAACACGATGGCCTACATCATGTGCCTTTAGGAGGTAGTGCTGCCTATGGTCAAGAGTGTGGCTGCTAGAATAATCTATGTTTGCCAACAGGACACTGCACCATGCCGCACAAGCAAGAGAACCCAGTCATATTTGTCAGGCAATTTCTGTGAACACATCAACCCTTATATCTGACCACTTAACTCCTTAGACCAGCAATTCTCAAACTGGGGGAAATTTCTCTCTGGGGGGAAATTTGAAGCTACCACGAGGGAAATAATTACAGTACCTACTAAATAAAAAATCTCATGTTGCGCGCTTGCCAAAACTAACCCTGATATTGATACACTGATGCACAAGAAGCAGCATCACCCTTCTCACTAATTTAATTCTGAAGTAGAAGAGCAAACAAAAGTTATTTTATTTGTTACTAACCGCTCTCTATGGCTATGCTTAGTTGTTACTAACTGCTCTCTATCCACTTTACTCTGTAACTATAAGTTTATCAGTATATTTGTACATTTGAAAAATAAATTAGTAAATAGTCTCAGTGTGTTTTAACTGCTCTTTCTCTCATACACATGAAGGTTGAAATCTGGAGGGTTGAACTGAATGTAGGGGGAAATGACAGCAAGAAGTTTGGGAACCACTGCCTTAGACTGCAATCTTCCTTGATTATTATGTGTGGGGCTCAATTGAGCGAGAGACTAACAAAACTCCTTCTGATACCAAAGAGGAACTGAAGGCAAGGATCATGGAGTCACCAATCAAAACAAGGCGACCGTCGAGAAGAGATGCGGCAGATTCCGAAGTCGTCTGGAGAACGTGATTGAAGTTAATGGCGATTATATTTAACAGATTCACTCTTTAGTATTTCAAGATTGTTTTATGTAAATTTGATAAATATGTCTGTTAAAATGAGATGTCAGTGTTATTTTAATTTTGCTTTATTTAGACGACAATTCATTCATCGCATCCTGTATATATGCGTATATTTATTTATAAAATTCAAACATATTTACCTGTTTAAGTGGCCCCCTTCCCAATAAGGTTATTCAGTCTGCCTCTCTGAATCTCTCTGCAACTACCTGTATAAATCACCTGATTCGTCACGGCAATTCTTTCATCAAACAAGAACAACTAATCGATAACGTCAGCTATTGATTTATTGTAAATCTATTTCACCTTAAATCTGCATTCATTTTTCTCCAGATTAAATTTGTTTATTAAATTTCAAAACAATTAAATTCCAGTTAATAAAATTCCGTTTTTAATCGCAATGTGAAAAATATAATAACGTGGCCATAACATCAGCGTTTTAAAGTTTTACAATTGCACTTGAGGAAAAAGTATTTTACGTATGACTCCAAATTCTCATCATCTAATTAGAATTAGGTTGTTAAAAAAATAATGGCTGATTTCAGAAACATCATTTTATTCTTTAAAAATTAACTATAGAAATGTTGAAATTAGGCAAAATACGAGTCTTGAGCATCTATGCACCTCTGCCATAGATCGGCGAGATTATTTATTTCTCGTTGAAAGTTATTGGCTGTGACGCAACAAAATCTTTAAAAGCTGATTCTACCTCTGATTTAGTTGTAAAAGTTTTACAATTTAAGAGCATACAAAAATGATAATCAGTGGGTGAAAGATCAGAAGAATACGGAGAATGTTGTAAAGTCTCGTATCGCAAGTCTGTGAATTTTTGCAACGTCATTCTTGCAATATATGGCCGCGCATTATCGTGGAGTAGAATTGGACTCCGTCGATTCATCAAAGTAGGCCTCATTTTTTGCAGGCGTGCATGCATTTCAGCGAGTTTATTGTGGTAAAGCTTTGCAATGATGCTCTGATTGTAACAACCAAAAATAAACGGAAAAATGTTTCCACACTGTAAACATTACACAAATTATTTTAGGCTCTTCTCTACCTCTTCTCACTTACTGATGTCAATATTGTAGAAGTCAAATAACTTACCTTTCAACATGGCTGTCTCCTTTTGTCTCATTGTAGGAAGGTGAACATTCAAGAGTGTGAGACTCACTTTCCTGGTGTTACCAACTAGCGTCCAGTTGGTAGACAAAAATAAACAGGGTTGTAACTGAATACATGTCCCTATGTGGCCCAAAGACAAATGGTGGATATTTTGCTGAATATTTATGGAGCTCAATGTACCAACCGAAATTTTCAGCCAATCACTGCTTACGAAATAGACTTTCCTGTTACAAAATGGAATCTCCCAGGTTATTATTTAAACCACCTACCTGCCCTGGTGGTTTTTGGTCAGTCAGACCCAACTTCTATTCTTGTTGAGTACTGGCTGGTTCTTCCACAAAGTCTTTACAAATATTATCATACTTTTTTCTTCTTTCTTCTTTTTTCCTCCTCCTCCTTTGTAGAGAGTGTTGATTCTAGAGTTTTTACCACCTTTCCTATATACGGAACTGTTCTAAGAATGAAAAAAAGAAATACAATTTTGCTTCTTGACGTTTGTTTCTGATAGTTTCCTGGTAATGAATGACATAATTCTGAAAAATACATTTTCAACGTCAATACTTTTTTTCATGATCTTCCACCGTATTCGATTATATCAGAAAACACGCAAATTTCATGTGTATGCAATATTGATAAGAAGTTGGTAACGAATATATATTAAACACGACAAAATACAACACTTGGAAATTATCGTTAGTAGAACGATAATACGGGTTAATGAGTAGTACTATAATTTGACCCTCGAACTCGGACTCGTAATGGTCGTTAGGGTAGCGATGTTCGTAGACGACTCTCGGCTATGTTCAGGTCGCTCTCCTCAGGCAACTCTCTCAGGCTACTTTGGCTATCTACTGGCATCTCTTATGAGGGGTGGTATATGTAATGGTTGGAAGAGTTCATTCCGTTGTGGGTGATGTTGCCATGACACTTATCAGCGAACAGTAAATCCTTTTATTATTACAAATGACTCGTGAGTTTGGACGGCCGATCTCAAAAACATTATTTCTTCAATACAGATCAAGATTCTTGGAGGACAAACTGACGTGGCAATGTTTCCAATAACGACTTGTTCTTTTAATTTTTTTATGACTTATAATATTTATGTGTAAACATTTACTTAACGGGAGCCTAAATAAAGATAATAAGATTATGTTTCGCCAATCTTCTAAATATCTTGCGAATAATCATTTGAACATTCGGTTTCTATTTGAGATCAAATACAATACTCGGGTTGTTAAAAAAATGCGAAATTATTTTGACCATCAAGCATTCGAAATAAAATTTAAGTTTATCTTTTAATATTTTTTTAATCATATCACCCCGAGCAAGGCGGTAAAAGGATTAGAGGAGAATGAGGAGAAGGACGGACCAGTTAGAAAGGAGCAAGAGAATGATGGGAATACAGGTGTGATGACAGTTGCGAAGGTGGAGAGAAAAGAAAGGATCTACAGGACAGTGTGGAAAGAATTAGGGTCAAGTAGTTAAGAGGTGAGAATTAACTTGCATTTAAATTCCTGGAGGTTGTAGCCGTCAGGAAAGCAAGAATAAGGAAGCGAGTTCCACAGGCGGGAAGTGCGGGAAAAGAAACTGAAGGAGCAGAACTGTCGTCTGCATTTGGTTGATCTAACTGTGAATGGGTGAGACCCAGTTGCCAGTATAGTTGCACGAGTAAACACCTGTTGCGGAGGCACCAGTGACTCAAGCTCGTTGGAGCAGAAGCCATGCAAGTATTTATAGAACAAACAAAGGGAAGCCCCTTATCGTCGGTGGGAAAGTGGCTGTAGTCGAACCGCCAAGTCGGTACCTATCACATTACTGATTCTCCTTTGGACCCTGTCAAGAACACGGAGATGAACAGCGGGAGCACCAGACCATACTCCATGCACGGACGAAATATTTTGACTATCCTTTTTCATTTTTAACGTCAAACTAAGTTCGCTTATAGAATTTAATGGTTTTCCGAAATGTATCGATCCAGATTACTCACGCTGCAAGGATCAATTTCAGAATTAATCATGGAGATTGGAATTCGGTTCGCCATAATATAGTAACGGAATATTTTTATCATGCTGTCAAGTTTCATGTAGATAATTTGAATGGCGAATCAATCAAGTTGTTTCATTTTTTTATCATTATCAAGAATGGTTTAAATGTCATCAGCTTACATGTCAAAAACATTCCAATTAATTTCCGTCAAGGCATTCTTTAAATATTGGTGTTATCAGCTTCAAGTGACATTATGTGTATCTATGTTTGAAGGATAAGTTTTAACTTTTAAAAATGATTTCCATTGAGAACTTGATTCAGTTTTGATGGCACATTATTCCGCTAGTAGAAGATCTTCTTTTATGTGCCATGTCCTTTCAGGACGTAGGCGATCATGGCCTTCCACGTCTACCTATCCCTGGTGGCTCTTAGCACGCTTTCTCCTGTTACGCCATGCAACCCCCGTCCTGTCATCCATTATCTCAAGCCCGTAAATCTAGAATATAAGTGTATAGAAACTAACATGGACTCATAATGAGGGATCAGTTTATATATTGATTATAATATAAAATTGATCCCCCATTTTATACCCACGTTATAATTTCTTATAAACAGTTGGCATATATATTATTCTTCTATGTGCCCTGTCCTTTCAAGACGTAGGCGATCATGGCCTTCCACGTCTACCTATCCCTGGTGGCTCTTAGCACGCTTACACCACGCAACCCCCATTCTGTCATCCATCTGCTCAGTCCCTTTAAATATGTTATACGCTGCCTTCTCCTGTCTCTTTTTCCCTCTATCTGGCCTGTTAGTATTAAGTTCTCCAAGCCCTCCTTCCACATTGCATGTCCCAGCAACTTCAGTTGTCTCTTCCTGATGCTCACTATTAATTTTCTTTTCGTTGCCATTCTTTTCTACACTTCAACATTGCTCACATGCTTGGTCCATGATATCCGCACCATCCTTCTGTAGAACGTCATGCTTCAAGTTTTTCCTTCTTTTCGAAGATATTGTCCATATCGAAGAACCGACATCACATAGCAATCCAGTATTCTCCTCTTTGTTCCTAGCGAAATTGTCCTGTTTCTTAATACTTTACTCAACTTCTGGAACGCTTCTTTCGCTATGCCAATTCGCCTTCGGATCTCAGTGTCGCACTTTCCGTCTTCTGCTAGAACACTTCCTAGCTATTTAAATTTCTGTATCTGCTTGATTTTAGAGTCCCTCACCTGTAATTGGCATTTTGGGCTGCTCTTTGAATTGAAAAACCATCAATGAAGTAAAACAACAAAAGATATTTGAATTAATTCTTGCTGCGTAAAATGATTTATGGAAAGGTTTTCTGCGTATTAATTAAAAGATTTAAAACGGTTTCTAGCGCTGTATAGTGACTATATTAAAAAAAGGATAAAAATGGCTGGTGGTGAAGCAATTGCACCTATACAAAATATATGATGGTCTTATAAGTAAGAATATGATATACTAGCAGTATAGCTCGGCGTTGCTCGGGTGAAATGAAAGCTTTAAAATTAATCAATGGTCCCGGAGCTCAGACTCAACCTAAAAAATATTTGTGTGAAGTTTGGTGAGAATCGAAATTGTGGATTTATATAAAGGACATACAGGCAGATAAACAGACACACACACAAACATCTTATATATATATATATATATATATATATATATATATATATATGTATATATTATCGATTTTCTGCACTATTGTAAGAACTGCAACCTTGAAACTTCTGAATATCGATTCTTATGTCTTTGTCTATGAGTGTATCAAATTTGATTAAAATCGGACCACTCCTTCTATAACCCGATTTTTTCGATTATCGATTTTTTATATTTATCGGGGGTACCTCCACACAAAACCTAGCTAAGAACACTCGCAGACAACTGTTTAAATTTTCAATAAAATCGGTTGAGCCGTTTCAGAATCTATAGGTAATGGACACACACACAGACACACACACACACACACACACACACACACACACACAAAGTTCCATTTATAAATAAGTTTAGATAGATTCTGTATATCAGTTGCGTAACACAGTGACAAAATTAAGAAAAGTCATGTGATGCATTTCGAAATTTGAAAGAGCTTCTTCAGAGAGAATATTGTTTTCATTGACAAAATCATATATAGGTAGAAATTAGGGAAAAAATACAAACAAAAGCCGATTAAAAGTGCATACGAAATTATAATAGAATCGTTAAAAAAGCCTAGTATTCACGCATTTATATATACATGAAGGATTGCTACTTAATCGATTTCGAGCATGACTACTTTCTACATATAAGAAAGTATCTGTAACTCATTGGGAATATAACGATAGACATTTGTACAACATGAACACCACTCACTGAAGACCAGCTACAATAATCCACGGAAAAAAGGTCAAGATTACTTAATAGCTTCAATCGTGAGTTTTTAATATGGAATTGTTCCCGTCTCGAACTGGTTGTCACCCAACAGTCTGGTCTACTATTTAATCCAAAGTTGGTGTGAAGAACAGTTAGAGTTATACTTTTCCGACGGGTACTTGCGCGAAAATGAATGTAAGGAACTCAAACAGAAGTCGAACATTTTTAATTAATTCACCCCAAGCCAATGTGGCAATCATCTCATGTCTTCTGGTCATAGCTTTGGTCGCAGCTTTCTAATTCAGAGTTGTCCTCGGAATGCACTGATTGTTACCCAAAGCTGAACAGAACGGTCTGGTCTACTATTCAACTGATAGCTGGTGTGGAGAACAAACAGATTCATACAATTCCCGAGATCATTTGCACCGACCTCTCATTCTGAGCCACTATCCATACATACACGCATGACATACGTACACGCATAAGTATCGAAATATACATACACACATACGAATCCGTATATGCACGCATAAGTACAGAAATATGCATCTATACACATATGACGGCTACGACTCGATTTCGAATAATGCCATCGTTTGTTCCAACCTCAACTTTGGAAAACACGGATGTGGACCTTTTGTCCTGTTCGGGTTTGCCATTGTCTTGAGAAGACGTGACAGAGTTGCTTTTGGGATCGCTCTTTCGCAAATGTGCGTTGAATAATTTTCTGCCCTATTGAGACAAACGTGACCAGATTAATTACACGTTAGATCAAATTTTACAACATTTTCAGGGAAATTAACATAGAGACATTTACGAATATCTTTCTTGATTTTTTAATGGGTAACAGAATTCTGTTTAAAGTCTTAAAACCGTACACATATATACATCCACACATACGGACGCGTATAAAGACGCATAAATACATCTACACAAATGTACACACACGCGGACGCGCACACATACATACACATCTATGCGGGTGTGTGTAGAGAGAAGTGGGTGGAGTAGAACAAGATATATTAAGATAGAAAGATAGTATCTCGTAAAGAATATGGCGCTCTTTCTAACGTCACGCCGACCAGAAAGAGTCGTTAAAAAGAAATTGTATAAAGAGAGGAATTACAATGTTTTAATGTTAGTTTAGCCAAATATCAATTTTACTATCGACTGATAAATATCTGAACGGACACTTGACACAAATCGACAAGGGCGGTTTATACGCAAGCGTTTGAAATCAAATTCCCCTTGAATCCAACGATTTTAATTGCAAGTTACTTCCCGAAACGAACTGGAAGATTTACAAACGTAAATCATGAAAACATGAGAAGCCAATCAGACGTTTTACTGGTTTTATTGAATTTTGGTTAAGAGGAAATCAATCATATTAGTTTATTTTGTGGTGGACATTAAACTCATTATGAGATGTCTTCCTTCAAGTTTTCTATTTGTAGACGGGTCACGAAAAGCTCATTTCCTTGTACCTAAATGCCTGGGCGAGGAGATGTCATTGAAGGCCGCCATTATATCAGATACGAAACAAACTGTTTTATAAATTTACTATCGCCTTTTTGGTCATCCTTTGACCTCAGGTTGTCGCCATTATTTAACAACCAAAGTATTGCTCGAAATATTTCATCTTCTGTCAGGTGAAAGTCTAGAAATTTAAATGTTGCTTATTCAGAAAATATATGTTTGTAGATCGAAACTTTCTGGAACCGACTCCTCAGAGAATAATACCATTTTAACCTGTCCAAGTTTAGGGTAAACAGTACCCTTCCTGCTTATCCTCATAAGCTCTGTAACTCTACCTCAAGTGACTCTTAGGTCTTGTACAAGGTGAACATCATTGTAAAAGACAGATCAGGAGATTAAGGGAATCAGAGTCTAAGTGTTTGATTTTCCATGTAGACTGTCTTTAGTCTTTGCCATTTTTAAGCGCCGCTTCTTCTACCTTCGGTATGTTCTGACAGTGTTAAATACTTTTCGGGTCGAGTTCCTGACACCAAAACTAGTTGGTTGGTTGGTTGGTTGGTTGGTTGGTTGGTTGGTTGGTTTGTTTTTATGGCATATCAACCTCGGCGGTTGTGTCTAGTAATACTTTTTCTTTTCGAGTATCAAGATTCATTGGGATTTGTTTTAAGGGCAGGGTCCCCAAGTCCTACTCTTTTATTTAACCCATAACTGGGGGGAAGGGGCGGATTAATATCTTTCCCAAGGGTACCAGTGCTTAAGTGAATACAGTGTATTCAACTCGAATTCGAACTCGGCTCACCGATTTCTCTTTCCGAGCCGATATCCACTGCACCACAACGCACATCCGTCACTAGACGCTTACAGCACCTGGTATTTCCATGCGGTCACCCATCTAAGTACTGACCAGGCTCAACGTTGCTTAACTTCGGTGATCGAGCGAAAACCGATGTATTCAACGTGATATGGCCATAAACCTTCAAACTAGAAATGTTCGAAACATCCACTGCTTGCTTGTACACATGCAAGCGTCCGTTGGATCATTGACTGGTGAAGACTTTTAGATAGTCCCATACGGCGTCGAATGGATTTGCAGACCCCCATGACACGTTGATGAAGCATCAATGCATTAATAATATCTCCTGCATAAACCAACTGTTTTAGGTTGCCCCAGAGATAAAAAAAAAAAACTCAAAGGATTAAGTTCAGCAGAACGTACAGGCCATGGAAACTATACCCCCCCCCCCCCGCCTATCCATCTGTCATGGAAGGTTTCTGCCAAGTAATCATGAATAATGTTATTAAAAGGAACTGGAACCACAGACGTCTTAGAAAGGCGACACATTTTGTTCAAGTAAATTTGCTATTTAATCTCTTCAAAATGTTGCCTCATCTGTAAACAAGACTGAAGAGACAGGCAAATGATTTGTAGTTTGTGCAATAAAACATCGACAAAAGTGTTAAGTGATCTGATATGTCCTGGAAAGGGAGATATATATATATATATATTTTCATCCGCAGACAGATCTGTTTCGCCGTATCACAGCTCATCAGTACGGTTAGACTCCGATTGCTTTTTTACCCAGGATTGAAACCTGACCGAAATGGCGTCAGTCGGCGACTCTACCCCTGGGCTATGGAAGTAGGCAGACTTTTTAGCGCATATCATTATACGCGCCCAATAGCTAGAGCGCTCTAATTCATTTCACTGAATGAGCGATGAGTACATGCCAGAGTAGCTACTGTTTATCAAAGTCTACTATTTTTCCAGAGTGCTCAATCAGGGTGTGAGAGCGTATATATATATATATATATATATATATATATATATATATATATATATATATATTGTGTGTATTTTGGCAGCATTTTTTCATTAATACAGGTTTCATCGAATAATATAGACAAGTTCTGTCTATTTATTTTGTGTAAGATCCGTTCGTATGATCTGATTAGCTTGATAGTGTTGTCATGGAAAGACGACAAGACATCGCAATAATTGTTGATTTTTTTATCAGGTCTGGGCTTTCGGCTTACATAAGCCATTATCAAAGGATAAACATTTAATGTTCAGTGAATATAAAACATTTAAATTATTTTTAACAAAAAGACAAAACTTATTAAAAGAACAGGAAGATGTGTCAGGCCATTATCATCTAAATCCTGATGAGACATTGCACATAAAAAAGAAAAGAAAAATATCTCTGAAAATCTTGCACGTTATTTAAATGATTCTATGAGAATACGGAAAAACATGAGCCAATCCTTTTCGTATGATTTATTAAAACCTGCGCATAAATTGGATGAAAATGAGTAGATTTACGCAGCTTCCGCTTTTTATCTCTTCCCTGTTTATCATGACGTTAAACCGAAGATGAAAAATTCATAGCCGAGCAACACTCAAAGAAAAAGTTACTAATTTCAAGCAGAAATAGTGAAAGTTATTTTGAATAAAATATAATTGTTTTAAACTGTTTCAGGAAATAGATTTAAACTTAATTGGTCAGTCTAGCTCGAAGTAGAAAGGAATACGGTAGGAAGACTTTGATTGAGTCAATTTGTCAAGTGATCAGAGTCTACTTGCGTGGTTTAAAAATCAAAATTCAACACTCTGGTTTCCGAAATTGAATATAGCATCACCAGGAATATTTTTAATCGGTATTACCCCAAGCAAGGCAATAAAGCCACTAACGTACAAGCGGTTATAGGGGTTATAGAAGTGCGGAAGAATTAAAAACAGAAACATTAATAATAAACGGGGAAAAAGAATAATCAAGAGGAGAATAGATAGCGAATGACATTGAATATTTTAAATTTGGATGTAAAGCTTGAAGCCAGAAGGGAGTTCCACAAGATAAATGCGAGGAAAGAGACTATCAGCATAGAATTTCCGGCAACATCTAGCTCAAATGTAAGTTGATAAGATCTCAACGCCAGTCTATTATTGCGTTTAAATTCATAAAGTCTTGGTATCATAGCGAAGAGCTCACCCGAACAATTACGATGAAATTATTTATAGATAAGACACAGAGAGGCAACCTTACGGTGGTCAGTAAGTGACTGAAATCGGACCGCCAGATCAGAACCAATATAATTGCTGATTCCTCTTTGAATTTTATCAAAGAGCTCAAGATAGATAAAAGTGTCCGCCAGTCAATGATCCGACGACGCATGCATGTGTACAAACAAACTGAGGATGTTTCGAACATTTTCGGTGTCAGAGGCACCGGACCATATGTTGCAGCAATGTTCTAACCATGGACTAATGGTAGACTTATATATGAAATAGATGGCAGAAAGAACAATTATCTCTCCCGACACATTGAACCGGACTTTTTAGTAACAAAACTGGCAATGGATTCAATATAGTCTTTCCACTTCATGTCAGTTGAGAACGTTTACTTGAAAAGGCGTAACGAGTCAATTTTTTGGAGGATCAGGCATGCTGATTGAAGGCAGAGTGGACTCTCTCAGATGACTAATGGAGAGAAGTTTAGTTTTAGAGTTGTTAAAAGTGACAAGCCATCTTTTTCCCCAGTTAACGGCGGTCTCGAAGTCGTTTTGAACATCAGCTGTCATTTTGACCTTGTCGGAGTGATGAAGTTTACTGTCGAGACCGGAGTAGATGGTTGTGTCTTCTGCGTAGATGCCAAGCTAAGAATTGATGTCATTGGGAAGGTCGTTAATGAAAATCAAAAACAGCGTAGGATCAAGGATGGAGCCCTGGGGGTAGGAAACTATCTTTATCACAAGACAAAGCCACCGGGATTTAAGATAAGTTAGTGGCCAACATTTGAATATAACCAACCTCATATTTCCATAAAATTATATAGAATTTATAACAAAATTTGTAATAAAGATATCTGTTAAATAAAAAAAAAACTTTAATATTTTGGAAATATTTAACGGGTTAAAAATGGTTACTGCTCATTAAAACTAGTGTGGCTTAAAAGGTAATCTTGATGTATGATTCTTTTAAAAGTCTGGACGTAAGAAATGGAAAAAGCAAGAGAAAGACATGAAAATATTACGAAAACAAAGGAAAAAAGAATGAAAGAAAAGAGAAAGAAATAAAAATTGAAAAAATAAAAACAAACTTTGCAGAGTCTTGTAACTTATTTGAAATAATTTTAATGGAAAACTTGTGTAAAAAGTCGAGACGATGTTGTAGTGGTAAGAGAACATAAGTGTCGGTGAGGTTGATATGCGGTAATAGTGGCAACGAGAAGGGCGGACATATCTTTAATAGAAACAGTCATTTATCTTTGACCGGTTGAACAATATACTTCCTCTGCTCCTCTGACATTTACAAAAAGATAGAACTGAAGGCTTTTGATTTGAAAGATGAAAACCAAGATCTATATATATATATGTCCGAGTGAATACAGAACGAAGAATTCTTACAACGTCCAAAACATTAATTTAAAACAGTGCTCGATATATAATATATAGATCTGAGAATATTTATTATAAATTATATTTTAGAACATGTACATAATTTTTCTATGTATAATCGCTACGAAGGTACGTTCGTTTCAGCATTGAAGCCTCAATATAGTGTATCGAGGCAGCAGATTGTTTTCTAAACATATGCTGTTAAATATAAGAGACAATGAATGTCTATTATGTTTAATCATGAGCCGTTATAAATATCATATTTTGGCTTAAATTTCAGTTGAAAACAAAGACAAAAATTCTCCAACATTTGGATAATTTTTTATTAATTTGGTTCTAAGCTTTCGGCTCACATGAGCCATCTTCAGAGAGGTTTAAATAACGTTTAAATCTGGTTATGATACATTACATTGCATAAATTTAAATATATGGTTTTGTTATCATTTCGAGCTCTCACACAGTGTGACGCCATAGAACCGCATTACAGATTTGCGAACTGCGTTTGCTTAGCGGAGTTTTATGTCAACACAAGATAAAATCGTCGCTGATGGTAGATGTTTTTGTGTTAACGTCTTTGTAATCTTTAATAAGTAAAGGAGAAAAAAATTTAAAAAAGTAAACTTTTATCTGTATTAGAAGTCCTGATATCAAAGAATTCACCTTATTTATTGAATGACCCTCGTATTACTATGTAATATTTTCTATCCATGATATTCTCGGATTTCATTGAGAGAACCTTATTTGTATCGATTCAATTATCAGGTATATATATATATATATATATATATATATATATATATATGTGTGTGTGTGTGTGTGTGTGTGTGTGAATATCACCCACCAAGTCAACTACATTTCCCGTCTTTGTCTCTTGTCCTCTACTTTAAGTTGAATAATAATAACTTAAAGAAAATCCTGTAACCGTTTTATGATGATACACGATAACTTTTCAGGCTTGCTAAATGTTACCTGTGTATCATTCAATTTATTTCATCACTTGCATGGAAAATGTCTGGCTTTTAAGTCATTTTAAGTTACTAACCCCCTTTATTCTTACAATGAAGGCTACTTCATCCCACCCATTCGCTGACATATTTGTGTTCGGAGATCTTAACGCCCATCATGCGAAGTGACTAAAAGACTGTCACTGACTCAGTTGGCATTCACGCTATGAACTTTGCTATTTCTCAATCCCTTACGCAAGTGGTGGATTTCCCCACCTGCTTTCCCAGAATCCCTTCAGGACACGTTTCTTTACTCGATTTCTGCTTCACCTCTGTACCAGACTCCTGCCAAGTCTCTCAGATTTGCCCTCTCGGTAACTCCGATCATGCTATTGCTTCTATTAATATCTCTCTTCACTCTCTCTTCACTCTCTCTTCACTCACACTCCCACCAGAAGCCTCCTACTAACAGGATCTCCTACTGCTACCAAAAAGCAGACTAGGATGCGTTTCGCGATTTTCTATACGACGTCACTTTGGGAAAAGTGTTCAGTCTTCCAGTTGAGGACTGCGCCTTTGAGATCTCTTCCTGTGTGAAAGCTGGCATTGATGGCTTCATACCAATCAGGAAGTTCCGTCCAAAACCTCTTTCCTCCCCACTGGTTCTCTCCTGCCTGTTCGGTCACCATTGCCCACAAAAATCACTACTTCCGGCTATTTCGGAGCCATGCAACTGACCAAAATAGGCGCCTATTCGCCTTTGCTCGTAATGGGTGTAAGAGGATCCTGAATGACGCCAAACTGAAAAAATGAAACAGCGCATAGCTGCCCACAAGTTCGGCTCCAAAGACTATTGACATCTCTTCAAACGCGTGCTGAACAACAGCAAATCCTCCATCCCTCCCTTAACCAATGAATTCTTGACAAGGCCGAGTGCTTTGCTTGCAGATTCTCATCAAACTCCACATTGACTCGTCTGGAGTACTCACACCCGACTTCCCTCTTAGAATTGGGGCTCAACAGAAAGATGTTTACATAACCCAGTCTCTGGTATCTAAGCTAATATCAAAACTTGAGCCCCATAAGGCAAGCGGAGGTGATGGAATCCCGGTATTTGTCCTAAAGAAATGTGCCCCTAAACTCTCCTCTGTCCTCTCTAAATTCTATGATTACTGCCTTTATTTATTTAAAATTTCAAGGGAACCCTCGGGCCCATCCAACTATCCCCCTATCAGCCTCCTACCAATTTTCGGAAAAGTGTTCGTGGTTATTATCAATGCTGAAATAGTTCAACATCTTACTGTCCACAAACTATTCTCAGACAGGCAGTACGGGTTCCGCTTTGCCAGGTCTACTGCCGATATACCAACGACCATCACGGAGTACATATACCAGGTCCTTGATAAGTCCGGCGAGACTCGTGCTGTTGCCTTGGATATCTCCAAGGCTTTTGATAGGGTTTGAAACGCTGGCCTTCTACGCAAGATACAGGGTTATGGTATTACTGGACGCTTGCTTGGTCTGATTCAATCTTTCCTATCTTACCGCATAATGAAGTACGTTTTGAATGGGCATGCCTCCACATCCTACTGCACAAACGCTGGTGTCCCACAGGACTCTATCCTAGGCCCGACTCTCTTTTTGATCTTCATAAATGATCTCCCAGACATTATCAAATCCCAAATAGGCATCGACACGCAAATGACACCACAATTTACTTCCGCATAAGTAAGAAATCTGGCGAGGCGGACAAACATAGCCTCGCTGCTGATCTTGAGAAGAACCTACACTCAGTGGTGAACTGGGGTAAAAAGTGATTTGTAAATTTCAGTGCTTCTAAAACAAAATCAGTCAACCATCACAGGCAACCTCACCTGCTCCCTATTAGCATGGACCAATCGAGTCTCCCTGAAAGCAATACACTGCACCTCCTCGGCCTTACCCTATCTTCCGGCCTCGTGGAATCATTACATTGAGTCAATAGCTAAATTCACTGCTAGGAAGGTTGGGTCAATGTGTAAGGCCAGGAAGTTGTTTTCGCCTGAATCCATCTTGCACATATACAAATCAACCATTCGTCCGTGCATAGAATACTGATGTCATATCTGGTCAGACACCCCTGCGTTTCATCTTAGTGTTCTCGACAGGTTCCAAAGGAGAATCTGTAATGTGATAGGTTCCAACTTTGCAGCTTGGCTCCAGCCACTTTCTCACCGGCGGGATGTGACATCTCTGTCTCTTCTACAAATATCATGGCTTCTGCTCTGACGAACTTATCTCACTGGTGCCCCCACCACAAGAATTTACTCGTGCAACCAGACTGGCAACAAGGTCCCACCCATTTGTAGTTAGATCAATGTGGAACTCCCTTCCATATACTTGCCTTCTTGATGGCTACAACCTCCAGGAATTTAAATCTTTAATCTTATCCACTTGACTCCAGTCGTTTCTACATCACCCCGTATATCATGTTCTTTTCTTTTCTCTCTACCTTCACAACTGTCTTCACACCTATGTTCCCATCTTTCTCCTGCACTTTCTATGACACTCCCTGTAACTGGCTCGTCTTTTTCTTCACTCTCCTCCTATCTAAACTTTTACTCTCTTATGTAGCCCCCTGCGCATCAGTGGCGGTGTCGCCTTGTTTGGTGTGAAACGATTAAAAAAAATCAAATTTCTCCTATACATCATGACCTGACTTTCTATTGGTTACCTGAGACAAACCGTCCGTAAATCCGACCGTAAAACCGACCGTAAATCCCCCCACCACTTAATTGTCTGGATTTGGTAAAAATTGTGTTTTTAAGCTTCTATATATTATGATTCCTAATAAAAAAAAGTTTAATTGCCTGACGAGGTGTTTAGAAGATAGTACCGAAGCACAACGGCTCTTGTTTTGCAGTAAACTATGTAGTTAGTTATAAACTTGTAATAAAAATATTACCATATATAATGCGCTACTAAATAAAGTAAATCACTACAAACAGTGAACTGTCAACCCATTTGTTTTTACTGCTTCTAATATATATATCTTTATGTTGGTGTTCTTGTATGCGTATAGTACTTGCATGTGTATGTGTAAGTTTGTGAAAGTATATATATATATATATATATATATATAGTCATCCGCAGACAGATCTGTTTCACTGTATCACAGCTCATTAATACGGTTAGACAGCCGATTGCTTTTTATCCAGGATTGAAACCCGACCGAATTGGCGTCAGTCGGCGAGTCTACCTCTGAGCTACGGACGTTCAGTAGAAGGAGGAAGACTTTTTAGCGTGTATATTATCATTATACATGCCCAATAGCTGAGAGTGTTCTAATTCACTGCTGAATGAAAGATGCGTAGATGCCAGAGTAGCAACTGTTTTTCAAAGTCTACCATTCTTCCAGAGTGCTCAATATATATATATATATATATATATATATATATATCGTTAGTTGAAACCTGCATAGATAAATTAATAGATAGATAGACAGATAGATAATGAATGAACTCAAATAACATACTTATATACAAATAGTTTTATGCCTATTATTAGAATTTTTTTGTGAATATAATCCGAAAACTAAGTTGAAATTAGATTTATAAATATCGCAGTTTAATTGGATATTTGGCTGATTTCTATTTTGGAATTTCACGGATCCTATTTGGCGTTAGGCTTCTTCTCTCTTTTATTGGCTTTTCTTTGAAACAAATTTTTATAAACTTCGTTATTACAACAGGGAATGAAAGAAAATGAAGAAGATGAATATTTCTATTTTCTTTTTTTGGTATAGAGAACGAATGGCAATGCTATGAAGAGAAAGAAAAGGAGAGGGAGAGAGAAGGAGATAGAGCGAAAAGAAGAGAAAGAGGTAGAGAGAGAGAGGAAGATAGAGAGGGAGAAAGGAAGATGGGAGAGAAAGAGATAGAGAGAAAGGAAGAGAAAGATAGAGTGAGAGAGGGAGAGATAGAGAAAGGGAGAAAGGAAAATGAGAGAGAAGGAGATAGAGAAAGAATGAGAAGGAGATAGATAGGGAGAGAGAGCGAAAGGAAGATGAGAGAGAAGGAGATAGAGAGAAAGGAAGATAAGGAGAAAGTGAGAGAGAGAGCGATAGTCAGAAAGGACGATGAGAGAAGAAGATAGAGAGAAAGGAAGAGAAGAAGATAGAGAGAGAGAGAGGGAGAGAGATAGAAAGGAAGATGAGAGAGAATGACATAAAGAGAGAGAGTGTGTGTAAAGGAGATAGAGATGGGGAGAGAGAAGAGGACAGATAGGGAGAGAGAAGTTGATAGAGAGAGAGGAGGTAAAAAGAGAAAGAGATATAGATAGGAAAGGAGACAGCGACAGAGAGCAGAAGATAGAGAGAGAATGAGACAGAGAGCAGGAGATAGAGAAAGAAAGAAAGTAAAGGGACAGAAATAGAGAAGGACATAGATAGGGAAGGAGACAGAGAAGGAAAGGGAGAAAGAGAGAAAGAGATAGAGAGAGAAGGAGATATAGAAGAAAGGAGATAGAAAGAGGAAAAGTGGAGAAAGAGAGAGGAGGAGATACATATATAGAGAGAGAGTGAGCGGAGAAGTAGGATGAGGAGATAAACAGGGAAGGAGATAGAGAGGGAGAGGAAAAATTGGAGGAAATAGAAAGAGAGCAAGAACTTTTCAAATTTATAATGGAATCTACAGTGAAGTGAAACAAGTATTTGGACAGTCAAAAATGAATTTAGAATCATATATTGAAAGAAAAGCATTGTCTAACGCTCACGATATATTCGTAAAACAATTATAAATGCAAATAAACAACAAAAATAAATTATTTGACACGTATGTATATATATATATATATATATATATATATATATTATATACAAATTATTAAAACAGGTAGTGAAAAAAGTAATTGGACAGAATATAATTCTGCTTTAAATGTGTTTAATATTTAGTAGGTCCTCCTTCATTTGCAACCACAGCTCAGTCTGTTGCTGTAGCTCTCTACAAGCGCCTGACATGATTTGGTCGGAATTTTAACCCACTCTTCTTCTGCAAAAACTTTCAATTCACTGAGGTTCTTTGGTCGCCCTTCACGAATCTGATTTTTCAGTGTTCTCCAAAGATTCATGTCCGAAGATTGGCTGGGCCATGTCAACACGTTGATGTTGTTGTTTTGAAGCCATGCACGTGTTGCTTTGGCCTTATGTTTCGCATCATTGTTTTGTCGAAAAACACAATCTGATCCATGTTTTAATTTCTCAACTGATGCCTGCAAGCAATCTTCTAAAATCTGAATACATTTGGCTGCATTCATTGTGCCCTCAATAATTTTCAGTTGTCCCGTACCATTATATGCAAAGCATCCCCAAACCATGATACTACCACCTCCATGCTTCACAGTGGGGATGATGTTTTTTTGATTAAAGGCTGTTCCATCCTTTTTCTAAACATGGGTAACACCGTTGTGACCATAAGGTTCAATCTTGCTTTTATCAGACCATAAAATTTGCGTATAATAGTCATCATGCTTTTATTAATTAGTTTTGGCAAATTCAAGTCTGGATTTTAAATGACATTTTTTTAGCAATGGGGTTTTGCGAGGAGAGCAAGATTTTAATTGTTGTCAGTGAAGTTCAGAACTTATGGTCCCCTTGCATATGCGAGTTCCTGCATTGCTGAGATCTTTTTGAAGTTCTCTCCGAGTCACAAAAGAGCCATTTTTTACTCGCCGTACTATTTTCCATGAACATTTTTGTGATATTTTGCATGGTGCACCTGTTCTTGGCATATTTTCATGAGTACCGAAGGCTTTCATTTCTTAATTATGTACCCAACAGTGCTCACAGGTATACATAGGTCTTTAGAAATCTTGCGATAGCTTTTTTCTTTACGTGCAGAAATAATTCGATCTTTAAGATCTTTCGACAGCTTTCTTTGCTTTGGCATCCTGCAGTACTGATAGTGCGATGTCTTAGGATGAACTGACCATCCAAATAGCTAACAACTTTAAGTAATGCACGTTTAAGACTATTCCATAAAATTCTAACACGTTCGAGCATGAAATATACTCAAAACATTAATTTTAAACATAATTTCGGAACTTTTTTCACTACCTGTTTTAAAAATTTGTATATAAAATATATATACGTGTCAAATAATTTATTTTTGCTGTTTGTTTGCATTTATAGTTTTTTACGAATATATTGTGAGCTTTAGACAATGCTTTTCTTTCAATATATGATTCTAAATCCATTTTTTACAGTCGAAATACTTGTTTCACCTCACTGTATACACATCTATATCTTCGCTCTCGATTAGGCATGGCTTAGTATTTTTTGATTATACAATTATTTCTTGTTTTACAAAAAGTCGAATGATCTCGTTTATTTTAGAGAGAGAGAGAGAGAGAGAGAGAGAGAGAGAGAGAGAGAGAGAGAGTACTTGCCTTCCTAAGAGAGAAAATCTGTTCACTGATCCCCGTTTTGACTTACGAAAATCTGTCGACCAGATAAAAATGGAAACATTTAGCCGAATGAGAAAGACGCGTTTTAATGGAAGTGATTGGGAAAAAACATACGATAAAAGACGGCCAATTATTTACTTACGTGAGTCTTCCTTATCGACGTCAGCCTGCTTTTTACCTATCTGGTAAACTGGTGCATGTAATCTCTTCTTTCCTTCATAACTTACAAAATGCCTTCATTTCTTCCTTCCTTCCTTCCTTCCTTCCTTCCTTCCTTCCTTCTCTCATGTTTATTTCAGTCGATTCAATATTTATCTATTTGAATTTCTTTGCTGGCTGAGACAATTGCGTATTTTTACAGATTTTGTATCCATTAAAAATTGACTGATTCCAATTGAAAGATTGATTCAGTCTTCAGTTTTCCTTTTTCTCCATTTTTTTTTTTTTTTGCCCTGAACAGAAATAAGAACTAGGTAAACAGAAACAAAGAAAAATATCATATTTATTCTTATCTACTTCCCCACAACTCTCTCGCTCTCTCATATATATATATATATATATATATATATATATATATTCAGAAATTATAACATGAATATTCATGTTACAATTATAATATGAATATTCATGTTATAATTTCTAAATAAATATTAATAGATCTACTTTGTATTGAGCACTTTTTTTAACAATAGTGTTTCCTTGGATGCGGAATATTATTCCATCCATACGTACCCTACACTTCTATATTTCTATATCTTTATATCTATATATATATATATATATATATATGTATCTCTCTCTCTCTCTCTCTCTCTCTCTATATATATATATATATATATATAGAGAGAGAGAGAGAGAGAGAGAGAGCAGTTAATAAGCCAGACGAACCTACCTAGGTTTTTCCTAAACGAATCGTCAGGGAAAGCTTTCCCTGACGATTCGTTTAGGAAAACCTAGGTAGGTTCGTCTAGCTCATTAGGTGCTATTTAGTTTGCTCTACCTTTGTATTGAGCGCTCTCTGTTAGATGATTACTCGGTTTTTTTCTTTGGGCTTCGTGCTGATTTCGGTCTGAACACTTTTGACTGACTTTCATGCCTTAAGCTCTTTCTTTTTATTACAACTATTTTTCCCTCGTTCGATAGTTTTCGAGGAATGTTTTCGAGACGAACATAATTATAATCACGTATATATATATATATATATATTAGTTGATATTTTAAAATAAGTGGTCAAAATGATATATTTAGAAAATATAACATGAATTCATAGTTATTTAAAAAATTATGGAGTAGTAGTTAAAGAATACGCTTGTAGGTGTGCCAATATTGTTCGATCAAAAATGAGAATTAGGTTGATGAAGATTTGGGTTGCGAAACGAAACAGTAGTCTTATGTCATGGGATGACACTTTTTAATTTTGTTTGGGTAAAATACATAGTGGGGCCATTCATATTTCTATCTGTATGTGTATTTGTGTGTATATATGTTCAGATGACCATATGTTCAGATGACCATATGTTCAGATGACCATGTATGCGTTTCTGTACACACACACACACACACACACACACACACACACACACACACACACACACATATATATATATATATATATATATATATATATATATATATATGTTGTTGTGGATTCCGGGTGAGGAACCACACAAAATAATGAATAACAAAAAATATATTTGAGATAGAAAAATAGGTTATCTTGAACGTAAATAAACAAACTGGAACGCAGGTTAGTAATCCAGGAATACGATTACTAACGAATATATATATATGCAAGTCTTTGAAGTGCTGCCGTGCTAGAAATAGTATATATCTGTAATATTATTCTGGCTGAGTGGAGCTCAGAGCTACTATGACTACGGACGCGGTATTCTCTGTGTAACTTCGGTATCTCTCGGTATCTTATTGATCAGTCTATTGACATTACATTTAAATTCCTGGAGATTATAGCTGTCGGAAAAGCAAGTATGCGGAAGGGAATTTCACAGGCGGGAAGTGCGAGAAAAGAAGTAGAATTTGCGTTTACAATTTATTGGTTTTCCAGTAAAAGAGTGGGACCTAAGCGCTAATTTTGTGGCTTGAGGAAATTCATTAAAATCCGACAAGATGAATAGAATAAATAAAGATTAAGTATGAAAAAATTATTTTCAATCTAACGTTTCAATTTAACAAGGTTCTTTAGAGATTTTTTTGAAGACGAATAGAAATATTTTTAAAAATTTCTGAAGAAGCTTGTTAAAATGAAACATGTTAGATGAAAGACACTTATTTCCTGATTGGTCTTTACTTATTTTATTCATATATATATATATATATATATATATATATATATATATATATACAAAGAGAGAGAGAGAGAGAGAGAGAGAGAGACTGTTAAAGTAAATGTGACGGCCGGTCGTTTAAAACTGCAGCTCCAGAGTTAAAAGAGTTTAGTTTTGTGTTTATTCCATAATTGATTAAAGCTTCTAATATCTGTAATCGTTTTTACGATTAATATTATATCGTAGACGTAAAGTAAAAAATGTACAGTAATTTTTAGCAACACAGTTTTCCGGTTACATTTGTTACCATAACTCACACCCCTGAAGATGATCTCGGTAAAAGGGTGAAAGTGCTTGGGTACCTTGAGAAATGAATGATAATAACAGCTGTGAATGTTACAGCTCATTTATGACATCATTCAATTGTAATACGCTAAAGATTATCCGTGAGTATGAACGGATTTTATTCAAAATAAACATATTGCTTGCAATTTATTCAATCTAACATTTTTAAAAAGAAAATTTCCTGCCTAAATACACAAATTTTAAATATATATGTATATGTGTGTGTGTGTGTGTGTGTGTGTGTGTGTGTGTGTGTGTGTGTGTGTGTGTGTGTGTGTGTGATTTGTCATATTTTTATGAAGTGACTGTTCGCTATTAAAGATAAAAAGTTTTCAGATATGAACAGTGCGGACATACGACTCAACACTGCATGGTGACTGTTAGACAAATTCACTTTTTCCTGATGCTTGCTTTCGTCTCTTTTCGAAATTGACGTCATCTTGAAGGCGGCAGAAACGCAAAGAGAAACGATTTTTTTTTAACAATTCTAAATTATTATTTGATTAATTCGAATGTTTGGAAAAAAGGCAATCACATGATTAGTGTCATATATCATTGAATGCTGTGATAGGTTAGTTGATTAGGCGACCCATATATTTCAAAGTTTGGTTTGATTTAAAAAGGATCTGTTATCTTCCTACATAGTAAATTCAAAATGAATTCGTTCTGCCATATTAAATATCTAAAAAGGAAAGATGAAATTCGATTTTTCATAATTATCCGCAACTGCCGATGTTTAATGATTGCAGGCGAAACGAAATCACTTCTTTGAAATTAATTAACGAAACTAATTAGTGCTTTTAATGATCTCATTTACTTTTCCCCTTTTTTACTATTAAACTGATTCGTTCAATTAGTTTTTGACGTACTGATTGCAGAATGAAAGACTTATTATAAAAGCTTTAAAACTGAACTTCTTCAAAGACTGGGAGTCAGGGTTCAAATCCAGTGGATGGTGAATTTGATTTTCATCAAACATTCTGAAAATAATTCTATCTTTTCTCGGGGGTCAAACTGACATTACGTTTGCATTCAACATTCAGGATTTGTGAGAGAAATGCAGGCATGCAATCGAATTAAAGGTTTTCAATGTTTCTATTTAAATTTCCTTTTTATTTGAAATGTCCAGAAGGAAATAACATCAAACGTTCGTAACAGCTAAACCGTCGAGGTGTCTCAAAGAGAATTACCGCACAATTAATAGAGATTCATTTAAGTGCTGCTCGTTCCAATGATTCTTTTTTAATTATTATAACGAATATCAGATAAAACCTATCTTACAATAACGACTCAATTTCCTTCGCATGCAATTCATTGATGTTTGCAACTCTGTCTCTCGATTATGCCAACTTTGTTTTACAAAAAGAGTGAATTTGGACTTGTGAAAAAAAGTGATTTTTAAATTATAGTTATCATATTTTCTCTTTGAAAATTTGACATTTATTTTTGTTCGTTAAATCTTGAATTTCATTTTATATCTCCACGATAATAATATTATTAATTACAATGTTTTTGGTCCCGTTCTGGTGTCTCGACTTCACTCACTTTTCCACCACTTTAAGATTACCTCTCTGTGTCTTTTCTATAAATACTTTAACGATAATTGTTCGAACGAGTTCTTTGCTATGGTACCGAAACTTTTTGAAATTAAGTGCAATACTAGACTGGCGATGAGATCTCGTCAAATTACAGTTGGGCTGCTCGATATAGCTGTAATTTCTATGCTTACAGTTTCTTTTCTCGCAATTGTGGGACTCCCTTCCGACTCCATGCTTTCTCCAGCCAACTTTAATCTGCAAAAATTTAAATGCAATGTCAATCTACTGTCCTCTTGATTACGTTTTCCTCTTCCGGCTCATTATTAATGTTTCTGTTCTTAATTTATCCACAACCTGTATCTCCTTGCATCTTAGAGGCATTATTGCCTTTGCATGGAGTGAAATCAATTTAAAAAAGAAAAGAAAAAATGACTTTTTGTAGGCAAACGATTTTCTCTCTTCGTTAAAAAAAATATACTTCAGTTACCTAACGACTTGTTTTTCTCGTTTTCTAACGGCATAAAAATTTACATTTACCTTGTTTTTAATAATAATTTCGTTACTGTTTAAACTTTCACAATTATCAGCGATCATCTTTGCTTTGGTTTCGGATAAAAAATTTGTCACTTAAAAGGACCGACAGTAACCTTTTCTTCTTTTTATGTTAATTTTCAACGTGCGTCTACTTCTTCATATTGTCCCGACAAAGGTTTTTACTTTTTAAATAATAATCATATTTGTCGAATGTGTTTTGGAGTGCATATTTTTATACTAAATAACACCTAATAAAAGGCTTGAGAGCCACTCAAGGTAGAAGATTCCTGTTAAAATGGTCGTAATGTTTGTAATGTATAATATTAATGTAAAAGGAGGTGGTGAGGAGTGATGATTATGTGCGTTTCATGAATGTGTTCAGTTAAGGTACAAATTTCTCCACATTAATCCTATTAATGCTCTATCTTTATCACTATCTCGAGCACCTTATTATAAAAAAACTGCTTGCCAATATATATATATATATATATATATATATATATATATATAAAGAAAGGTAATAATAGGTTTTGGTAGATAGTGTTGTGGGATCTCCTCTTTTTGTATACGATAATGGACTCGACTGAGTGTACATATAAACCTGCTATAAAGAGAACAGTGACTCTCAGGATCTGGAATCGCAGTTGTAGTTGCAGTTTACAGTGGAGAGTAATCGTAGTGATCCGTTACAGTTATCGAAGAGTTCCAACAGATACCGAAGTTACCCAGAGACCAGACTAGCTCTGAACTCCACTCAGCTAGAATAAGTTACCCGGACCTACTATTTCATTTCAAGACATGTATATATTTATTTCTATTAATAGTATTTCTGAATTAACTAACCCGCGTTCCAGTTTGTATATTACGTTCAATATAACCTACTTTTCTATCTCCATATCTGTTTTTGTTGTTTATTATTTTGTACGTTTCCTCATCCGGAATCCACAACAGATAGATAGATAGATAGATAGATAGATAGATAGATAGATAGATAGATAGATAGATAGATAGATTATGAACAGACTAAGATAGATAGATAGATAGATAGATAGATAGATAGATAGATAGATAGATAGATAGATATAGAGGTATATTAAGACGCCAATGTTTTTCTATACCTATATTTATAAAACTGGGACTTCCATGAGAGCTTACTTATCTTTGTAAACTCTCATGGAAGTCCCAATTTACTTAGTGAGGAGAAATAAATAAATAATCAATACTCGAGTGATTTTTTCGAGGCCCTAATCGATCTATGAACTGGTGTTACGATTTTGTTACTATTTCATGAAATCATCAGATATAGAAGAGAGAATGAAATATCAAGTCGGTGCGACTAATCACCAGAAATAAACAATGAATTAATTTTAGAATAAATGTTTTTTGAAAACCAAGTTGTTTGCATTTATTTAAGATTTTAAGTAAATCGTTAGAAGCTGTGATTTGTGTTTGATGAGTTTCATTTCATATTAAATGAGCTTCCCCAACTTTGAACCAAAACTTTATCTTTATTACTAATTCATTTTCTCAGTGAAACTGATTTTACGACTTGTCTATACTCCTGAGATGTGGTAGTATTCACATTATTTAGATTGTTCGGACTACTGTCTTCATCTTTATTGCCATTATTACGACGTTTCGGCCATTGTACGCTTCGGCTTTCTTCAGGTGCTAGAAATTTTAAACAGAATCCTTTATTACGATCTCTGGGGTATATCATTCTCATTCCATATGCGATGCCACTTCTAGTAGCCATGTAGTTACCTCCCTTTAACTTAACTCTCTAGGCTATTTGTTCACCACTGCTGTAGTCAGATATTGAACTCACAACTCTTTAAAGACACATTGCTCAGTGGATATAGACTTTGGTTAGTTCCAGTGAATTAACCCAGAGTCCGCAAAGAGACGTGGGGTCTGGTTTTATCCGGATAAAAGATAAACGATCTTTTGAATCGTAAATTCCGCGCGCCTTTCATTTATCTCCGTCTTTATGTAACCCAAATGGGAACTACTTGTTTGGATTCAACACTTTCTGATTTGCTGAAAAGGACCCGTAATGCACAAGTCCCTTCCACTCCCAAAAAGACACACGGCACTACCTTACTTCGGATAAAGACCGACTTTTGGAGTGGTTAACGGTGACGCATTTTGTTTTTCCCCCGAGGCTTTTCGCATCACGTTGTTGCAAACAATCTGTTTTTCATCACCTGCCATTTTTTTCAATGGGCCGTTTTGTTTCATTTCAGCAGATAATGGAAGTTTTTTCAATGTCTTGCAACATTCATATGAAATATGTAGACTATTTCTGCGATGTCTCATGTTGTTTGACAACAGTGCTTCGATTTGGTCATCATCAGCGACTGCAGGCTTTTCCAAATGTTTTCAGTTTTACAGTTGAAAATTTAACATCCTGAACCTTGTTATGACTCATTTTTGTCGGTTATAATATAATGTCCTACTTAGGCATTCGTCGTGACGTCTGTAAAAAAAATTTCTGAAGTCTCTAACAAGATTTATTTTCTGAAAATACAAAAAAGCAACATAAGCCCAAAAGGGAAAATTTTAAAAAAGTCGGTCATCTTTTATATTATAATTGAATTTAGCCAGACACAATAACTGACCCAAACATACCGCAGTAGTCTTTACACTAAAACAATAATATGCAAGGCCACCAGCTCGACCCTAGTTAAGGTTACGTCCCCACTTGACGGGATTAAATAGCCCGATCAACTATTTCTTCAGCTGCCGTTTACGCTGCAAATCTAGCTGGATTGGGTCGACGACTATAATTTTGCAGCAAGCGACCTAATTTTCGATTTTAATTTTTTCCTCCACATTTTCTCAACCACAACCCCCACTTTACCATTATTAGCAGCTCGTCCTTAAAATCACGATTACTAAACACTCATGTGTTGAATTTTCAGTAGCCAGTCATCCAACTTTAGACTTACCTAGATAGTGTTGTTTTTGTTTAATGTTGTCATTTTTGAAGGGGTAGGATTCAAAGATCTTGTCTTGGTAGGGATGATCTTTTTGGACGATGGCAAAGACGTGGCAGTGAATAAAGGCAGGTACCCATATTGGCTTTGGAATTTCTCCCTGCTTTGCGTTCACCCCGCTTAATTTCACAATTTTGTTCTTGTTCGGCTCAACAGTACAGATTGCTTGCCGTTGTAGCATATGACACCGATTCATTAGAGCTTGTAGCGGGCAAAGGACTGTAGGTAACTTTTGCTCTTGGAGATTCAGGAGACTGAGGCTTCGCTATTTGGCTATTCCCACTGCCCCTACAACAACACTACATTCGTCCTCTTCGATATTTTTACTCAAACTTGCGATTGCCGAGGGTTTCTGGGAGAATGTGAGACGGGATCAAACTGTGGGTTTGGCCGCACTGGTCTGAGTCGCTGATAGGCCTATCACAAGCGCCATAGAACTATCGGCCAGAGAAGGATTTGGGTCGCCAGCAGGAGTAGCTCCAGAGACTTCCTTCTCTGAACATGAAGAGAAGAAGTGACAAGCTCACCACACTTCCAACAGCTTAACAGTATTTTCTGGCCGCAAAAATCTAAACAGCTGAGGACGGAACAGAAGGTCAAACGATTGAGCCTAATATCGAAGCTTCATCCCCCGTTCAGACTGACAAAGGTATCACCCAAGATTTTGCTATACTAACTTTAGTAGACAGCTATGTGATCGCCTACCAAATGGGAACGGGCCTCAGATACTAATATTGGGTCTTGCGCCGACCGTCATATTTCGTTCTCAGAGTTAAGTCTTTCATTATCAGTTCCTAGCTTGCCATCTCTATACAATCTTCCGTGTGCGCAGCAGTACGTCCCAGATGAAAAATAACTCTTTGGGATTTGTCTCCCAGAGACATTAACGATTGGATTACTGTGTCTTTCGTGGTGCGACAAATATTGCACGTACGCTTGCCCATCACGAAGACTGATAGCATTTTCTTTGCGAGCTTCTGTAATTCTTGAGAGTTTTTCAAAAGTTCATCTTCTTTCAGAAGATGTTTGTAACTCTTGACCTCTTCAAACAATTCGGTAAGTTAACAATTTCGGTGGCGACTGCCAACAAGTGGGCGATTCCTAGTTGTTTTCTTTAGTTCCACCGGTGATTTTGGCATTTCTCATTAGTTTTACTGGTCATTTCTTCCGTCACATTTTCGGTTTTTTGGGGGTTTTTTTTTCTTAGTTTTAGGGGTTGACTTAACTCGTGGGCCTGATTTTTGCTTCCCTTTATCGAGTAGATCTGCTTTAGAGACAAATTCGAATAGCTCTTTCCTAACCGAGAGACGTTTGTCGGCAATATTGAAAATAAAATTCGTTCAGAAGAACACCAATCGGGAAATTGTTTCCTGTACCAAATTATAAGTGGATTGGGTGGAATGGTAATAGAAGATAAAGCTTAAAATCCAAAAGTAAAATAAATCAAATGAAAAGATAAACAATAAAAAAATAAAGTATATAATAAAATAATGGAAACAAGAAACAAAAAAGTTCGACTTCGAAAATAAAAGAATAAAACAAATAAATCAAGCTAAATTGCAATTTAAGATTAGTGTAACTATATCAAAGAATTAGCAAAAAGAAATAAAACGAAGTCGAAATAAATCTTCCCTCAAAGACAAAAAGTCTAGCTCCTACGCTCTTTCTAATCTATATCAACGATCTCCCCGATACCATAAGATCACAAGTAGGCATGTACGCCGATGATACCACAGTTTACTCTCGCCTCGATCAAAAATCTGGTGTAGGTGACAAGGCGAACCTCGCTGCCGAGCTTGAGAAGGACCTCCAATCCGTGGTGGATTGGGGTAAGAAATGGCTCGTAAAATTCAATTCTTTCAAAACGAAGCTGCTGTCAATTAACCACCACAGACAACCGCACCTCCCTCCCATTAGCATGGAACAGGCTTGCCTCCCAGAGAGTAAATCACTACGCCTGCTTGGCCTGACACTCTCAGCGGACTTCAAGTGGAATGACTACGTCGAATCCATTGCTAAATCCGCAGCTATGAAAGTCGGCTCTCTGTGCAGTGCCCGGAAATTCTTTCCGCCTGAATCTATCCTGCAATTATATAAATCCACCATCCGCCCGTGTATTGAGTACTGCTGCCACATCTGGTTGGGTGCCCCTTCTATTCTCCTCGAGGTTCTTGACAAAATACAGCGAAGAATCTGTAATGTGATTGATATGGCTGACCGCCTGCAGTATCTCTCTCACCGGCGTGACGTGGCTTCCCTGTGCCTCTTCTATAAATACTTTCATGGCTTCTGCTCTGATGAACTTAAATCACTGGTGCCCCCTAGATGTGAATTTGCACGAGATACTAGATTGGCAACTAGGTCCCACCCTTTTACAGTGAAATGTAACCGAAATTTCTACTCCAACAGATTCTTTCCTCGCATTTCCCGCCTGTGGAATTCCCTACTGCATGCTTGCTTCCCCGACGGCTACAACCTCCAGGAGTTTAAATGTAAGGTCAATAGACACCTCCTAACACACTAACTCACACCCACTCTCTCCAACTCTCTCCCTATGTACATCCTAAGCCGTCTATCACCCTCCTTCTGACATTTCCTATACCCAATTCCTCTATGTAACCCTTGCGCTATAGAGGCAGTGGACTGCCTTGCTTGGGGTGACTCAATTAAAAAAAATATATATATATATATTAACAAATAGGAATTTCACCGACAGGTGAAAACAAAAAGACTTAAATTAAATTTATCTGAACGAAGAGAATAAACAGAGTTTAAACTGAAGAATTTAGAAATAACTATATTTTGTGGATTGGTTCACCTAGAGAATTAAAATCGAAATAATGACAAGCTGAGAAGGGAAATCTAAAAACAATATTAACGACTAACAAGAAAAACACTCGAAAAGGGAATAATTCTTGTTTAAAATTTTCAAAAAATTTCTTTCAATAAATGTGATAAGTAAAAAAAAGTAAAAGTCAACAGATCAGAAACTAAAATTGAAAATGGCGGCCAAAGCCCAGGAGAAAACTGAAGTAAAATGACTGAAAAATAAAAGAGTTCAATCCAAACAAAAAAATAAATAAATAAAGGAAAAATAATTGAAAACAACTTAACAAAAAGTATTTTTGTTGCGAAAAAAGTTCTTTTTGGGTTTAATTCAAATGATTCAATTTTCAAAAGTTATTCTCGAGACTGTAAATACCGAAATCACGTCTTACACAAGAAGGAAGGAAAAGGTACCACAGGTACCACAAAGATTGACTCTAACGATAGTTTTTAGACTACTTAGAGTTGTTTGTTTAAGTTTCTAGACCAGTTCATTTAGTCACCAGAGGAAGGTATTTACTCCACAACACGCCACTTTTTAAGATTTCTTTTATTAATAAATATTTTATTTATTAGTACTCACCGCCTTCTTTTTTTGGTGAGTTCACTAACGTATCGAACTTTCTATTTTTTACGTTTAAGATCATCTCCTTGCTTTTCCATACGTTTTCTTTTTCTGGAAATCGTACTTGTACGTTCAACAAATTCACGTGGTGTGGGTACATAGAATTATACAGTACTTGCATAGGTTCTTCAATCCCTTCGGACCGTTCTTCAGTAAACCATTTCTTTAGCTGATTATGTCTTTGATGTTCCCATTTTTCTCTTTTATCTTTCTACTAGCAGTATAGACCGGCGTTGCTCGGGTGTAATGAAAGCTTTAAAATTAATCCATGGTCCTGGAACTCAGACCCTTTGGACGTTGGCACGAAAGACTAAAAACAAATAGTTGTTTCCAGTCAAAGCGAAACCGTAAATTGAAAACAAAATGAATGAATGTAAGTCAAATTTTGATTTCCGGTTTCAACATCAAATAAGCTTTCCGTCACAAACTGAATTTTGAAGGCTAAATAAGTCCTCCGAGTAAAGGGTATCATGGCTAAGACTAAAAATTACAATTATACCTACTTAGAGCAAAACCCGAAGCAAAAACCAACATAAAAGGGCTGAAAACCTGATTTTGATCAAAGCCGATAGGATATCAGGGTATCGATTTCCAATATCGGAGACATATAGGTCATCCAAGGATAAACTAACCTAAGTAAGTCCATGAAAACTTATCGTATCCATCGGGAGTTAAATAGGAAAAAAATGGGCTATATTGCTGGCTGAATATCGGTTTTTGATCAGATTCGAGAGAATATCAGGGATATCGATTTCCGATATCGGAGACATATAGGTCATCCAAGGATAAACTAACCTAAGTAAGTCCATGAAAACTTATCGTATCCATCGGGAGTTAAATAGGAAAAAAATGGGCTATATTGCTGGCTGAATATCGGTTTTTGATCAGATTCGAGAGAATATCAGGGATATCGATTTCCGATATCGTGGAAAATGAGTCGTCTGAGAAAATCTACTAATGTTTGAGACTAAAAACTATAATTTTACCAAGTTGGAGCAACTTCTGCAGCAAGAATCACGACAAAGTGGCCGAATTCCTGATCTTGATCAGACCTGATCGGATATCGGGGTATCGATTTCCGATATCGAGGAGAAATCGGAAAAAATAAGTAGCCCATGACCTGACCGGAAATCTACAAAATATTTGTGTGAAATTTTCGATTTTTATAAAGGACAGACAGAGTGACACACACTCACACAAACATCTTTCCTTTTATATATATAAATATCATCTTTCCGGTTCGTGGTATTACTGTGTCGTTTTCCCACAATTCTCTTTCATCTTTATACACACTGAAAATTTATTTTGTGCCAATGTTGAAAAAGTTAGTGTTCTTTTTTATAAGTTAGTGTTCGTTTTTATTCCTTTTTTTTTATTTGGTAACAAATTGACGAACACTGACTTATTTTTTCTTGCGAATATTAATTCTACCGGCGACATGCCTGACAGTGTATTAATGATATGGCCTTATCCGGTATAATCGCATTTTTGCATGACATGCTTTGTTCAAAGCTCTCTTGAAAGCACCCACAAACCGTAAAGCGTATTCGTTTGACCTTTGGTAATACGGGGTAGTAGTATGTTCAGTGGAGAACATTTTACAGAATTCCTCGAATTCCTAAGCAGTAAATTGTGTACTGTTATCCGAGACTATGGTATCTGAAATGCTATATCTTGAAAACAGTTCATGTAAAAAAGTGAACTGTCACCGAAGAAGTTATTGTTTTGCACTCACGAATTTCAGGCGACTTAGTAAAACTATCCACAACCACAAAATAATGCGATCCATTTATTGGATTTATCACATCTAAATGCAGTCTTGACCACAGATTATTTGTCTTTGGCCTTTGGTTGTATTTTCACAAGAGATAATTTTGCTGCCAGAATACAACCCCAGAAAGCATTCACTATTTTTTCAGTGTCTTCATCCATTTTGGTTCAGAATACCTAGCTTCTCATAAAATATTTCATCCTTGAAATTAACGGATGTCTGCTATGAAAATCATTTAATATTCGCTTTTGTAATATGCTAGATATTACAATTCTTTGTACGAATATCAATACCTCGTCACCTAGGGAGCAAGCGTTTAAGTTCCGTTAGAATTTTCTCGGGTATTTCTGCGTCATTTAAACATATCCGGAATCAGTTCATTTAATGATTGTTTCACATTTCTCGTTAACGAATCTAGCATATGTGACAAGATCTTCGCCTTCTTTTTTTCTAACAAAATAAAGAGCTTTTATCGCTAAAATTTTTTGTCAGAATATTGAGTGTTTCTTCCAAACAAATTTTTCCTGTTTTTTTTTCTTTTTTTGTAGTGTGAAATTACTTTTCATGCATTCTTCTTCTTCTATGTGCCATTTTCTTTTCAGGAAGTAGGCGATCATGGATTTCCACGTCTCCCTATCCCTGGTGGCTCTTAGCACGCCTTCTCCGGTTACACCATGCAACCCACGTTCTTTCATCCATTATCTCAAGCCCGTAAATCTAGAATATAAATGTATAGAAACTAACATGGCCACAAAATGAGGGAACAGTTTATATATTGATTATAATATAAAATTAATCCCCCACATTATAATTTCTTATAAACAGTTGGCATATATATTCTTCTTCTATGTGCCCTGTCCCTTCAGGACTTAGACGACCATGGCTTTCCACATCTCCCTATCCCTGGTGGCTCTTGGCACGCTTTCTCCTGTTACTCCACACAACCCTCGTTACTGGTGCTAATTTCCTCAAGCAAAGTCTCATTATTATTATGTCTTCCAAGTCGCTGCTTTCTTCTCTGTAAATTTGTTTGTATCTTCGAAAAAACTCAGAAAAAATAATTCCATTACCTAAATTGCATGTAAATTCAGAAATGACTTTTGCCACAACGTTGAGATCAAAACAAGTTGAATAATTTCTGTTCTCCTTTGTATTATTTCTATCAAATAATAATTAGAATAATAATAATAATAATAATAATAATAATAATAATAATAATAATAATTATTATTATTATTATTATTATTATTATTATTATTATTATTATTATGTCATTTTTCATCATATTTCGATTTCTGCTTTGGTCTCACTACCAACCAAGTCTGCGGGGAGACCTAAGGCAGGTAGTGGCGTGTTGTTATGGCTCCATTTCATGTTTTTCTATCTTCCCTATCATCTCCAGCATTACATAGATAAAGTTTTCCTTAGTGTGTGGGCTGTACTTAATAAGACAATTTTTTGTATATCTCTTAAGCTGGGGTTTCCAGGGATTCTTTCAATGTGTTGTTTTGTTCCATTTTTTATCATTCCAAGTGCACCTACTATCACTGGCACAACTCTTGTTTTCAATTTCCATATTTTTTCTATTTCAATTTCCAGGTCTTTATATTTTGACAGTTTTTCAAATTCCTTGATTGCTATGTTACAATCCGCTGGACAAGCCATATCAATTAATAGACAAGTTTTCTCCTTCTGGTTTTTAACAATAATGTCTGGCCTGTTTGCTTCAATTTTTCTGTCTGTGTAGATGGTGTAATCCCATAGAATGGTTACATCTTCTATTTCTGTAACCGGTGCTGGGTGATGTTCATACCAGTGTTTGCCTACAGCTTTTCCATAATGTTTGCATATTGCCCAATGTAAATATTGCCCAACTCTATCGTGGCGATTTTTATATTCATTTGGGGCAAGCACAGAACAGCCTGAGATTAGGTGGTCTATTGTTTCTTGGTGTTTATCACAAAACCTGCATTTTGGATCCATATTATTATGCATAATATTTGCCTGAAATTTTCTCGTGAAAAGACTTTGGTCATGTGCTGCAAGAATAAAGCCTTCAGTTTCAGACTTTAATCCAGATGCACGTAACCATCGATGAGTATTAACTTTGTCAACATTGGATTTATTGGCACGTACTGGATATTTATTATTATAATAAATATTATTATTATTATTATTATTATTATTATTATTATTATTACTATTATTGCTGTTGTTAATTATTATAATTAATTATTATGATTAATATTAATTATTATTAATATTTTTTTAATATTAATAGTTATGTTATTATTATTGATGTTATTATTAATATTAATTATTATTATTATTAACTGTTATAATCATTATTAATTATTATTGTTATTAATTATTACTATTAATAATAATCATTATCACTGAAAAAAAAATAATAATAATTATTATTATTATTAATCTACTTATTATTATTATCATACTGATTATTATTATAATTATTATTGCTAGTGAGGCTGTTATTCTTTTTCCGTCAATGGAACAAAGCAGATGGTTTCTTTTGGGTTCAAAAGTCAGTAACAAAAAGTATAAGTTTGCCCGATGACATTTTATTGCGTCTGCTTTGTCATGTACCACGAACGCTGTCCTTTCTTCTTCAGGATTTCAACTGACAGGACAATTGTCAGACAGACATCAACTGACAGGACAATTGTCAGACAGACATCATGTCATTGAATTCGATACGCACCCGACAAGCCTGAACTAAAATGACACTTCTTTAGCGAGGATTGGTAATTTGAAGATATTCTCCTTCATGCAAGTGACGAACAGAAAAACCTTCCTTTTGCAAGTAAATGTCACCTTGGGTGTGATCGGCCGCTTACTCATGGTTAAGAACGCTTTAGATTGTAGCTGTGAGTGATCTCATCTAACAAATGAATTTTGTGTTAATTAGTAGTATTACATTTTAGTAGGTATTCACAGGACTAGTCTTACACAAGGCCTTGATAACTGAGAATTAAAAAAATATCAAAACACCATAGCAAACGCTGCTCTTTAGCAAGCGCCTCGAAACATCTATTTACTCACTAAGGCTCTAATTTGCTTGCAAAAGCGAACTTTTAGCCAAGAAAAAAAGTCAGAAACTTAAAGCAGTGTGTCAATTCAAATACCTCAGCTCGATTATCAGTGATTCATCTTCAGAATAGAAATGATTTCAAGTGTAACACAAATAATAGCGACTGTCGAAAACGTAAAAACTATGCGGAAAGACAAAAACATCTGCTAAAATCAAAGATCAGACTCTCGTGCGGCCGTTGGCATTCGCAGTCTTACTCTTACGTTTATTGACATTAAGAACATAATCAAGCGGACATCTAGAATGAGATGCTTCAAAACGCAATCATGGCATCTCTTCCGTTGACCGAATCAAAATGATACATCGCAAAAAGACTCTTTTCGCAAATAGGCCTTTTTTGTGTGAAGTGAAAACTGAAATGATACGGTTATGTCACAAGAGCCAGTAACTTTTCCACTGCTATCCCACAAGAATGAAATGGTGGGAATTAAGCTGACAACGTCACTGATTGTACTGGAAGATCCTTTACAGAAATTTATGTCAGTTCTTCAATATGGCAGTGAATGCTGGACAATATCATCGAAGATGAAGCAAAAAACTTGAAGCAACTGAAATGTAGTTCTACAGAAAGATGCTGCGAATATCATGGATTGAGCATGCGAGCAATGATGATGTTTTAGAAAGGATGGAAACGAAAAGGAAATTCACACTGAGCATCAGGAAGAGGCAGCTAAAGTACCTGGGATATGCAATGAGGAAGGAGGGCTTGGAGAACCTGAACTAACAGGTCAGATTGAGGGGAAAAGAGACATGGTTGTTGGAAATTGTAAAGTAACAATTGGAACAACAAAAAGATCTTGAAAAAAGGATCAAAAAATTTGAGAAATTGTTTTTGAAACACACGGAAAGTGTTTACAAATGACGATTCAAATTTCTTTCTCAGGAAGCTATAAATAAATATGAAGACATTTACAAGACGGACTGCATAAATTAGTCCGACTAGAAAAAGGTTAGTATTGACACCTACTGAATATAGAACATTGCATGATAGATTGGGCCAATATCTCCACTTGAAAATATGTTAGTTTTACAGAAAGTAAACTGCAAGAAATTGATATGAATATTACCATACACAGTCACACAGGTAGAACATTTAACAATGTTATAGGACTTTACAATCCACGCAGACAGAACAATCAAAGTTAATCGGACAGGCATCGTCATTAAAGACTAACAAAAATAAACGTGCTTTCTTACTGACATGACAGCCCCTGTAGATTAAAATCTGTCTTTGAAGACCTTCAAAATACTAGTAAAGTACAAGGATCTTGAAATGGAAATCTCAAAAATGTTGTAGATGAGGACATCAATAATTCTAGTTGTAGTTGAATCCCTCGGTTCGAATAGAAAAGTTCTGATAAATTCATTGAATGGATTCCCGGTAGCCCAGGTCTTAAAGAAATATAAAAATATTATATTCACCAGTACAGCTCACACATTAGAAAGAGCTTTATCCATGTAAAATATTTGTGTTTCAAGAGTTTTTCTTTTTGGTGGGGAGGGGAAGCACAAAAATGATCTGATAATAGATTTCTGGTTGAGAAGAAGAAGAAGAAGAAGAAGAAGAAGAAGAAGAAGAAGAAGAAGAAGAAGAAAAAAATAAATTGAAAACAAGAATCGTCCCAGTGATAGTAGGTGCGCTTGGAATGATAAAAAATGGAACAAAACAGCACATTGAAAGAATCCCTGGAAACCCCAGCTTAAGAGAAATAAAAAAATTGTCTTGATAAGTACAATGTGTGCTTACGGCTATATCTTGGTGAATGCACCGGTTCCCGTCTGATCACCGAAGTTAAGCAACATCGAGCCTGGTCAGTACTTAAATGGGTGACCATTTGGGAATAACAGGTGCTGTAAATGTGAGGACCAAGAATAGTCCACCGGTCCTCCAGGTGTGGTGGGGGTGTCCCGTAAAAAAACATGCTGTTTGTTACAGAAACAGCAACAACTTTTTGTTGCCCTATGCACCATCTGGGTGTGACGGATAAATGATGAAGTACAATCTACAGACTAAGAAGAACTTTGTCCATGTAACGCTAGTAATGCTATGGAAGACAAATGAAATGTAGCCATGATAAAATACCAGTATTTGCTTTGGGTCTTCCCGCAGACTTGGTAGGTAGTGTGACCATAGCATAAATGGAATAATAATAATAGTGGTGATATTAAAGAGAAAGGTGAAAGCTAATCAATAAAAATAGTCTATAAATACATATATAATTAACAAACGTCTATATGGATGCATATTCATAGCCACAAAGAGGAATGTCACATATTACCATGTCTATAGAAACATGTTACCATGTCTATACAAACATACACCGCCTCTGTCCGGATATTAACACTTGAAGGGAAAAAAACGCAGTTGTGCTTGGTGTTTTCTTGATATTTTATTATTATTATAATCATTGAAAATTCCTAAGTTTTTCTTTAATCCCAAATTGAAGATATGAAAATTTCCAAATATAATTGCTTTCAGCTTTTCTACAGTTGTTTTTGTGAATTAAAGGAAGAGAATGAAAGATTCTTCTGATGTTGTCTATACGATGATTAGTTGAGTTGAAATGTTGTGCTAAAGTCGAATAATTACAGTTATCTTTTGTGATTGCTAATTCGAAAACAAAATTCAAAATCTGTATCATCGTTATAATTGTCTCCATCACAAATATAGCAGCAAATCTGATAAGCCATATGAGAACCGATACAAGAGACGGGTGCAGAATAACTCAACCCCGCCGACTGAGCGCCGGGACAAATCAGCACCGGAAAAAAACATAACAACTTTTTAGGTCAAATAAAAGTAATTTATTAAGGAATAAAACCTTAATTAGTGAATATTTTTCTTTAAATAAGGCATTTGAAAGGGCATTATATAAAATAGGAGCCAGTTTTTGTTTGTTTTTAATTATTTTTAATGATCTTAATCGACATTCTAAAATATTTTTATAAACATAATTTAGTAATTGTGGTACATTTGTTATGGATAGCTTGATGAAAAGACATACGTATAAATATATCCATGGGTGTGTATTAAATGAGATAGATAGATAGATAGATAGATAGATAGATAGATAGATAGATAGATAGATAGATAGATAATGAACAGGCTGAGATAGATAGATAGATAGATAGATAGATAGATAGATAGATAGATAGATAATGAACAGGCTGAGATAGATAGATAGATAGATAGATAGATAGATAGATAGATAGATAGATAGATAGATAATGAACAGGCTGAGATAGATAGATAGATAGATAGATAGATAGATAGATAGATAGATATGATTGGATTAAAAGATATATATTAGTCATCCACATACAAGCCTGTTTCACTGTATCACAGCTCATCAGTGTCGCTAGACACATCCACTTGCTTCTGAGCTGGGTTCGAAACTTTGCTGTCAGTCGGAGTTGCACCCACCTAAGCCATAGGCGCATGGAATAAGAAAATGGAAATTTTAACGCGTTGTATATGAGCAGTGTATACACACGCCAGTCACCGAAAGAACTCAATTCATTTCTGAAGAGTAACGCATATATCACAGAAGCGGTACTGTTTTTAAAATGTTCTTCTCTAGAGAGCTTAATCGTAATGATATATATATATATATATATATATATATGTGTGTGTGTGTGTGTGTGTGTGTGTGTGTGTGTGTGTGTGTGTGTGTGTGTGTGTGTGTTAACAAGTATGCATATTTACATATTATTCTATGTTTTAAACACGATTCGGAGTTTCATGCATAAGGCAATCATCAGGTGCTTATTATGAACTGACCATTTTTCGATTTGAATTATTATTTTAGGTATTAGCATTGCTTAAGTTAAGGTCATTATAAATTGTCAATCGGGTGTGCGAATATTTTATTTATTAAATGTAGTTAGGTTTATACGGTAACCCAAAAATGGAATAAGGAACTAAAATGGTGGGTAAGGGGATTATTATTTCAGGTTCCGATTTTTATTAATCGTACGTTGAAGGGGTCGTCTCTAATATTTTTTATTTATTTTGGCGACGAAGCGTTCGATTTTTAATTCATAGACACCTTAGCTTTAGCAACGCTAATACCTAAGATAATTCAAATCGAAAAATCGTCTGTTCATACGTACATGTGTATTTATGTATACATTTATTTGTATGTGTGCGTATGTCTGTGCGTATTTATTTATTTATTTTCAATTTATTGTTTTCTATTTTTAATTTTTCAATTTTATTATTTTTAATTCTTCTTTTTCTATCTTTTATTTTATTTTCCTAATTCATGTTAATTCTTTAATGTTTTATATTTATTCTTAGAAAGAAATATTCATTCGAACGCTTCGTCACCAATATAAGCAAACTAGCAACGTCCTCTCCAACCTACGATTCATAAAAATCGGATATATATATATATATATATATATATATATATATATATATATATATATATTGATGTGCATCTACGCGTATACACATATATACATATACTTATTTACATCAACGCCTATATCAAAATAATGAACATCGGTGAACTACGCTACCAAGTGAACTGAAATAACTGAAGAAGTCGTTTATAAAGCAGAAGCACAATACATAAATGTCTTGGGCAAAGTTTAACTGGGGTGTACTGAAGGCATTTTTTTAAAGTTATCGATTGTATAATTACAAATCATCATTCAAGCTAGAAAGCCTTCAGAGTTGTAACAAGCTAGCCAATCATGTGTGAAAATTAAAAGAGAAAATTAAAAAAATTCTAATATATGCTGAATATTTTGCGAAAAGACAAGTCTTACAGTAACAGAGATGTTTGCTGATTGTGGCCAGAGAAAAAATTAAATTTCCAGAACAAAAAATTGTTACTAAATTAAAGTTCTGAAATCATGTCAGGATGTGTACACACTAGAAAATGCATTTTGGATTCGTACAAACCCGTCTGAAAGTATGTATAACCTATTTACTCCCCTTCCTCAACTATTTCGCTACTCTTGATTTATTTCTTGCCTATTCTAACATGCCTGTTGTGAGTTCAAAAATAGAGCTTTGAGAAATCAATTGGTCTCTAACGCCTGAAGATCCTGAAAGGTTGAAACTATAGTAGCGTAATTAGCTGATCTTCCTAATATTGATATATAACATTTCTTTATTTTTTTCTTTAAATGTGTTTAGCACTTTTCAATATAACTGTTTATCGCATCTACCTCCCATTAGCATGGGACAGGCTAGCCTCCCAGAGAGTAAAATACTACGCCTCCTTGGCCTTACACTCTCGGTGGACCTCAAATGGAATGACTATATTGAATCCATTGCCAAATCTGCTGCTATGAAAGTGGGCTCCCTGTGCAGGGCCCGGAAATTTTTCCCACCTGAATCTATTCTGCACATATACAAATCTACCATCCGCCCGTGTATTGAATATTGCTGCCATATCTGGTCGGGTGCCCCTGCTGCTCTCCTTGGGCTTCTTGACAAAATACAAAGGAGGATCTGTAACGTGGTTGATACTGACTTGGCAGACCGGCTGCAGCCGCTCTCACACCGGCGTGATGTGGCTTCCCTGTGCCTCTTCTACAAGTACTTTATTGGCTTCTGCACGAATTTACACGAGATACTAGATTAGCAACTAGCTCCCACCCTTTTACAGTTAAACAAATAAGATGTAACCGTAAATTCTACTCCAACAGCTTCTTTTCTCGCGCTTCCCGCCAGTGGAACTCCCTTCCACAAGTCTGCTTTCCCGACAGTTACAATCTCCAGGTGTTTAAATGTAGGGTCAATAGACACCTCCTATCACACTAACTCCCAACTATTCTCACAACACTCTCATCTACCCAACCCTCATTCTCGGTATCCTTACCCGCCTATCACCCACCCACTGTCATTTCCTATATTTAATCAGCCTTTCTCCACTCTACGTAGCCCCCTGCACAGTAGTGGCAGTGACATGCCTTGCTCGGGGTGAAACGCTTATAAAAAAAAAAACTGCTCTAATTTAACTCTAACAAATAATTGTTCAATAATTATATATATATATATATATATATATATATATATACTACCGGCCATAATTATTAGACCACGCCAGTGTTTTTAAAAAATTATGTATTTCATACTATTTTTCAGTATTTATTACCAAGTGAATAATTGCAAATGAAAATAGAATAGTTCTTTTGTTAATATTGCACAATAACACGTGTATCAAATGAATTTATAAATATTTAATAATTACCTATATTGCAGTTTCATTAATGAAAGAATAAAGAAAATTTACGGTGATTCAGACGAGTTCATCTTTGCTTCATTGCCTTGTAAAATTTTGCATAGTAATAATAACAAAAAAAAATTCTATTTTCACTTAACAATAAATACTAAAAATAGTATGAAATACATAATTTCTTTTTTAAAAAACTAGGTTGGCGTAATAATTATGGCCGATAGTGTATATATATATATTGTGAAAATTGTAAAACAAAGTAGAAAAAGTTTATTTGTGTCCCTTTTTATCCGTTGGGACTTCATCGGATGATACGCTGGTAGTTTCAAAATTTTAAAATATTTTTTGTTATTTAGCCAAATTCATCTTTATTATTTTTCTTTCTATTATTTTTGTTTTTAAATATATCACGTGATAAGAGAAATCTGCCGAGAACGATGAAACGCTGTAAGAAACCAGAAGGAAATTTACTGTGGCTCAAATTAGTGGTTAAAGCACTTTCTAGACATTTTCGTTTAAGTGAATTTTTTTTTTTTAATTATAATTGCTTTTTTATGTCAAAATTGTAATCACTTTCGTTACAATCAATGCGGTTTGTATATCGTTTTTTTTATTTTTTTTTATTTCTCTTTGTGTGTGTGTGTGTGTGTGTGTGTGTGTGTGTGTGTGTGTGTGTGTGTGTGTGTGTGTGTAATCTTTTGCTTAAACTTGAAGTTTCTCAAATATATTCTTTCTGGCAACCCTTGCAGTTGTTAGAGTAAATTTTCCTTCAAATTTTGGCTTGTTTATTTATTTTTGTTTCTTTTTTTTTTTTTTTTTGCATTAAGTCTTTCATTGCTTCAGATGTTGTGACACATTTTATGTTGAGTTTAGATAAATCATTTTCGGTTGTAGATGTGATAGACTTAGTGGGTAAAATAATGTATTTTTTTGATTCGTTGGGTTTGTCAAGAAGGACAGCATTTCTATATTCCATGTTTTATGGGCCTTTTGTTTTGCATTGAATATAAAATTATTGAAAGTATTTACATTGTATTTCTTCTCTTCGTCTAAACATTGGGAGCTGCAAATTCTGAGTGCGCTCTTAGGTAGAATCCAATGATCATTCTGGAATTTATTTTGTTGTTGTGATGGAAATAGAAGTTTATTAGTTCATTTTTATTGGTTGATTTCCAAGTGACAAGACTTAGGCTGCTGTCAACTCGATGAAACATGACGTCTAAGAAAATAGTGTCTTCCATTTCGTATGTAAATTCTATTCTATGTTGGTCAGTTTTTTTCTTAGTTTATCGACAAGTCTTGGTAAGTCAGTATAACGGAGATTTATTAATAGAAGATCATCAATATATCGGAAACGAGTTCATTTTTCGGTAAAATATGTGTGTCCAATTATTCCTGTCGGATTCTCCGTACAACTGTAGATGATTTTTACCTGATGTGGGGGAAGTGTTTGTGTATGAATTTAATGAATATTTTTCCCTACGTTTGTTCTTACGCATTTGTTGTAAGATGGGTTAAATCATATTACGTTTCTCTTCCTGTTCGCTTTTTTGTTCTGTGTGATGTGAATGTGAATGTCGCCTGGAATCCAATACCTTTTAGGTATTTTGGTTTCATAGTCTTTCTCAGCTTCTTTGCATATGGCTTCACTGGAATAATTGTCATTTCAAAATGACACAAATAATAAAAAAAGAACAACAGAAAACAACCAACAAACCACCCGAACAAATTAAACTCACGTGCAACTACAGAATAAAAAACAAATGTCCCTTAAACGGAACTTGCTTGCAGAACAATGTATTTTACCAAGCCACTGTAAAAGCAGTAAATGAAGAAGAAAAAATATACATAGGAGTAATTAGCAGACCCTGGAAACTTCTCACACAAAACACCCTTTACAAATAGTAAAAGTGGAAACGGAGCAATGCTTTCTGAACATAATTGGAAGATTAAAAACAAAAAACAAGAGAAAGTTTTAAAGCACTGCACATGCGCACAAAATGTCTCCTCCCTTTTCAATTATTGGCCCCAAATGCACTCACAATGACACATCTCTACGCACCGAAATTATTTCAGTCTTTTTTTCTATCTATCTATCTATCTATCTATCTATCTATCTATTGCAGTTTGTTCATATCTATCTATCTATCTATCTATCTATCTATCTATCTATCTATCTATCTATCTATCTATCTATCTATCTCATTCTGTTAATATCTATCTATCGTAGTCTAACATATCTATCTTTTTATTATATATATATAATCGATTCACCCCAAGCAATGTAGGACTGCCACTGGTGCACAGGAGGTTACAGAGAGAGAAAAACGAGATGAATAGGATTCCGAAGAAAGGATATGATTTACGGAGGTGGAAGAGATTTAGTAAGGTGATGGAATTTAGGGAGTTTGATGGGATTTAGGGAGGTTGGAGATGGCAATTGACGTTGCATTTAAATTTTTGGACAATAACGACAATAATCAGTCCAAAACCTGTAATTTCTACCTGGAGGGAAAAATAACCACTTAAAAATCTAAAACTGAAAACGAACAAGAATAAACGAAACTAACTTTTTTTAAAATAAATGAACAAAAGCAAATAAAAGTAAATGAAATTGACCCAAACAAACAAATCAATGGGTAAGTAAAGTAAGTAAATTATAAACAAATTATAAACAAATTAACAATCATGTCTACCAAAATAACTGTTAGAATGATACAACAGACTACACACAATGTATCACTAACCTGTGTATTTATAAAAAATTGAGCAAAGACATAACACACATCGCCTGACGATTGCGTTTGGTATGAAACAGACTGTCGCCTCTAGATGTTGAGGTCAATGTCCATTTTTATATTTCTGTGTGTGTTGTGGTGCAGTGGATATCGACTCAGAACGACAAATCGGGGTGCCGAGTTCGAATTCCAGATGAATTCCTCGCATTCACTTACGCACAAATACCCTTGGGAAATGTATTAATCCGTCTCTTCCCTCCAGTTATGGGTTAAATAATAGGACAGATTCGTTTCTGTAGTCTTGGCTGGCAACAAGTCTACCGCAGAAAGCAATCGCAAACTACTGCAAGATAATCTTCTGCTCAGTCAGTCATGTCTCGAAAGAGACATGATCGCCCAAAGCGTGTATCACGTATAGCACTTAACTGACTGACAACTCTGATATTGAGCACTTTAACACATAAATATAGCATACCTTAAAACTATATTTTCTCATAAAGATAGATAAATATGAACAAATTGAGATATATTAACATCCATGGATGTGTAATAAATGAGATAGATAGATAGATAGATAGATAGATAGATAGATAGATAGATAGATCAAATTTATCAAATCGTTAAATAAAGTTCGTTTTGAACGGGCAAGCATTCAGATCCTTTCATACAAAAGCAGGTGACCCTCAATGCTATATCCTAAGTCCTACGCTGTTCCTGATCTTCATCAATAATGTTCCTGATGTAATCAGTTCCAAAGTAGGCATCTATGCAGATCACCATTTACTTCCGTCTCAGTAGGAAATCTGCCAAAGCTGACCAATAAATCTCACTGATTATTTCGAAAAGGACCTCAAGTCTGTGATTGAACGGAGTAGAAAATGCTTCCAAAACGAAGTTGCTCTCTTTTAACTACCATAGAAAATCTTACCTAGCTTCCACCAGTATGGATGGAAGTAATATCCTAAAAAGCAACAACCTGCGCCTCCTGGTCCCGCTCTCTCAACCGACCTCAAGTGGAAAGACAACATCAAAACTATAGCTGCATCTACTGCTAGGAAGGTTGGGTCACTTTGTCAGACCAGAAAGTTTTTCTCCTTAGAATTTATTTTGCACATTTATAAATCTACCATTTGTCCGTGCATTGAATACTGTTGCCATATCTGGTCGGGTGCTCCTGCTATTCATCTCGAGGTTCTCGACAAAATCCAAAGGAGGATCTGCAATGTAATCGGTCCTGACTTGGCAGCTTGCCTTCAGTTACTTTCTCATGGATGGGATGTGGCTTCCCTCTGTCTTTTCTACAAATATTTTCACAGCTTATGCCTTGACGAGCTTATCTCCCTGGCTCCACGAATTTACGCGAGTTACTTAACTGACAACTAGGTCCCACACTTTTAGAGTCAAAACAGTCAAATGTAACCGCCATTTCTAATCTGTTTCTTTCTCGTACTTGCTGTATATGCAACTCCCTTTTCTCATACTTGCTTCCCTAATTGCTACAATTCTCCAAAATTTAAATGCAACGTCAATTGCCATCTCCAACCTCCCTAAATCCCACCAAACTCCCTAAATTCCATCACCTTACTAAATCTCTTCCGCCTCCGTAAATCATATCCTTTCTTCGGAATCCTATTTACCTCGTTTTTCTCTCTTTGTAACCCCCTGTGCACCAGTGGCAGTCCTACATTGCTTGGGGTAAATCGATTATATATATAATAAAAAGATTGATATATTAGACTGAGATAGATAGATAGATAGATAGATAGATAGATAGATAGATAGATAGATAGATAGATAGACTGAAATAATTTCGGTGCGTAGAGATGTGTCATTGTGAGTGCATTTGGGGCGAAAAATTGAAAAGGGAGGAGACACTTTGTGCGCATGTGCAGTGCTTTAAAACTGTGCATGGGCGTTCAATTGATGATAACTGATGCCTGGTCGCTGCATCAAACGAATATGAATCATATGCAAAATTCGTTTCCTGGTTGTTGGATTTATTAGAATATTTATTAGAATGGCCTCACATTGCACATCGCAGCAATTTGAAATCCGGCTCACAGATTTCTCTTGTTTTGTTTTGGTTTTTGTTTGTTTTTATTTTTTATTTTTTGCTATTTTTCTTATTATTTTTGCTTGCCTGCCACTAACCTGCCCGCTTCCGCTCATATCTTTTCCGTCTGCATTTTTCATTCTGCTCTGCCGCTTACCTTGTTGAGTTGTTGTTCTCTCTCGCTTTCTCTCTCTCTCTCTCGCTTTCTCTCTCTCTCTCTCTCTCTTTCTCTCTCTCTTTCTCTTTCTATCTCTCGCTTTCTCTCTCTCTCTCGCTTTCTCTCTCTCTCGTTTTCTCTCTCTCTCTTTCTCTTTCTATCTCTCGCTTTCTCTCTCTCTCTCTCTCGCTTTCTCTTTCTCTCTTCCTCTTTCTCTCCCCCCCCCCCGTCTATCGCTAAATGAGATTCCAACCGCCTTCCAAGATTCTTAACTTGTATTTCCCTTCTGAGAGAATATCGAAATGAAAGTGCGCTCTTATGTGAAACGTAACAGAATTTATTCTGGGCCTTTACGTGAAAACGGATGACGAAACGCTTCTTCATATCTAAGAATCAATAAGAACAAATGCAACTCAGTCCGCGTACGACGAAAATTTCATGCTAAATCTATAAAGGCAAAATAGGATTAGCTGTCTCTCTTTCTTAATGGCTTCTATCTCTTTTCATTCTGATTTTTCCCTCTCCCATAATCATTATCTATTTGTCTATCAACTGTAGGTTGTTTATAACTATTTATCTCAGTTTATTCATATATACCTATGTATCTATGAATTGTAAGCTATCTATCTATCTATCTATCTATCTATCTATCTATCTATCTATCTATCTATCATCTATCTCATCTCATCTATCTATCTATCTATCTATCTATCTATCTATCCTCATTCTGTTCACATCTATCTATCTATCTATCTATCTATCTATCTATCTATCTATCTATCCTCATTCTGTTCATCATCTATCTATCTATCTATCTATCTATCTATCTATCCTCATTCTGTTCACATCTATCTATCTATCTATCTATCTATCTATCTATCTATCTATCCTCATTCTGTTCACATCTATCTATCTATCTATCTATCTATCTATCTATCTATCTATCTATCTATCTATCTATCTTAATATATTCATATCTATTTCTTTCTGTTTTTAGCAATGACGCAGTACCCCAAAATTCTTGACCTGAAGCGTTTCCCCCAAAATCTGAGCATTATTTTGGCCTCTGGAAGGAAATAATATTCTTTTATATTGCAAACGGCAAATTTCTTTTTCTGAATTTTGTTCAAATTATTGATCAAACCAGAAAGTTTCTTCGTGCTGTATGCTTATTCCTCACCACGCAATTTCTGTCTCTGAAAGGTAACCTCAAAGGCGGGATATCATGCGAACATTTAGGGACGAGATTTTGGATTGCTTTAAAAAAATTGATTTTCGAGGACATCTATCCAACTCCCTAAAAAACCAACATGACACACGCCAACATGTGAAAACTTGATACCCGAAAACTACCAAAGAATACAACCCATACATATATATATACAAACACTATCAGCACACGAAAAAAAACTCTTCGATAAAAGCATTTGGAGGTAGAAAACATGGAAGAATTTATGCTCAAATTCCTCCCGGTTCAAATTAGAGAAACGTTATCTATAAAATCTTAGGCAATGAATTTTTGAAGACCTTCAACAAAACTGCGTATATATAGTCATCTGCAGACAGTCCTGTTTCGCTGTATCACACCTCATCTGTACGGTTAGACATCTGATTGCTTTTAGCCAGGATTGAAACCCGGCCGAATTGACATCAGTCGGCGATTCTACCTCTGAGCTATGTAAAGAAAGGCGGACTTTTGCGTGTTATATACAATGTAAACACACGCCAGTTACTGAGAGTGTTCAAATTTATTGCTGAATGAACGATGCGTAAATGCGTGAGTAGCTACTGTTTTAAAGTTTACCATTTCTCCATAGTGCTCAATCGACGTGCGAGATCATATTTAGCGCCATGGTTCATTTTTTTCAGTGATTTTAATGATAAAATGTATTATGGCAAGCAGGTTTTCTATCGTAAATTGCTCGATATGGGTGTGGAGATAGAACGTTGATAAACACAAAAAGTTTCTTACTTTAACTGAGCAGGTTCATGGTGACTTTGATGTTTCATGAGGACACCGTCCTGATGTTCTCACTCGTCAGTGACATCATTCGGTGTCCTCAAGAATCTTTGAAGTCGGTATGAACCTGCTGAATGTGACAAACTCTTTGTGCCTATATATATAAAGTCATCCGCAGACAGATCTGTTTCGCTGTAGAAATACGGTTAGACATCAGATTACTTTTACCCAGGATTGAAACCCGACAAAATTGGCGTCACTCGGCGATTCTACCTCTGAGCTATGGGGGCTCGGTAGAAGGAGGCGGACTATTAGCATGTGATGTACCATGTAAACATATGCCAGTAGATAGAGTGTCCTAATTCATTACTGAATGAACGATGCGTGGATACGAGAGTAGCTATTGTTTTTCAAACATATATATATATATATATGTGTGTGTGTGTGTGTGTGTGTGTGTGTGTGTGTGTGTGTGTGTGTGTGTGTGTGTGTGTGTGTGTGTGAACATTGAAAAGTCAACTCCCAGCAGCGACAATCTGTTTCGTGCTTAAACACAAACTTCAGGATATGTGTTTGAATCTACTGTTTATATATGCTGCTCAATGGTGCGTTATGTGTAGTGCGGTGTATTGTATTATTCTGATGATTATTAGTTGGTCGGTTATTATTCTGGAATAGAAATAATTGTTGGTCCGAATACATTTAGTTGTAGGTATTTTATAATGTTGCATGTTAGTTTGTTTTTTTAATCAGATTTCATTTATGAAATCGTAACTACTTGTATATATATATATTGGGACCTTGAATAAGTTCTCGCTGATTATGCATGAAGAGTAATTTTTTTTAATCATTTCACCCCGAGCAAGGCGGAAACGCCACTGATGTGCAGGGGGCTACATAACTGTAAAAAGATTAATTAGAAAAGAGTGAGGAGTTCAAACTAGTTAGAAAGGAGTAATAGAAAGCTGAGAATGCAACTGAAGAGAACTTCCAGCATGCAGGAAAGCTGGAAGCAGAAAGGCAGTAGTTAAACAGTTTAGAGAGGACAGGGGAAAGTTCAGGAGCACACCTCTTAAGGACTATCACCGGGATTCCATCGTCTCCACTCGCCTTATGGGGGTCGAGTTTTGAAATTACTCGGGATACTACTGTCAGGGTAATATATACGTCGTGCAGTTTGGCCTCAGTTCTAATAGGGAAGTCGGGTGGGTGTACTCCGGACGAGTCAAATGTGGAGTTGGATGAGAATCTGCGAGCAAAGTAGTCAGCTTTGTCCGCAAATGACGTGAGAACCTCAAATTCATGGATTAAAGGAGGTATTGAGGATTTCCTATTGTTCAGCACTCGTTTGCAAATCCTCCAATAGTCCTTGGAGCCGAACTTGCGGTCAGCTATGCGCTGTCACATTCTCTCGGCAAACAACTGTTTGGCGTCATTTAGGGTTCTCTTGCACTCATTGCGAGCAGATATGAACAGGTGCCTATTGTGATCAGATGACTGTCTCCGGAATAGACGGAAGTAATGGTTCCTGTAGGCAATGGCGGTTGAGCAGGCCGGAGAGAACCACGAAAAGGAATGAGGTTTTAAGCAATACTTCCTGGTGGGTATGAAGGCATCGCCAGCTTTCACCCATGACGAGACCTCAGAGGCACAGTCATCAACTGATAGATCGAACACTTTTCCCCAAGGGACGTCGCAGAGGAAATCGCGAAAGGCATCCCAGTCAGCTTTTTGGTAGAGGTAGGAGGTCCTATAGGTAGGGGGCTCCTGGGGGGAGTGAGATTGGAAAGAAATACTGAGAGAGACTACAGCGTGGTCAGAGTTGCCGAGAGGGCAAAGCTGCAAGACTTGACAAGCATCAGGCGAAGAGGTGAAACATATATTTAGTAGTGAGGAATGACCCGTGGGAGTGCTTGGGAAGTGAGTGGGGAAGTCCACCACTTGCGTAAGGGATTGGGAGATAGCGAAGTTCATGGTGTGAATGCCCGCTGGATCAGTAACGGCGTTTTCAAGCCACTCAGAGTGATAGGCATTGAGGTCTCCAAATACAAATATGTGGGCGAATGGGTGATAGGAAATAGCCTTATCTATGTCGTCAGCAATGCTATCTAGTAGGGAGCAGTCAGGAGAGGAGGGAGAACGGTAAAGAAAGAATAGGCAACTAACCGAACTGAGGAGAGACGGTCGGAGACATATGTATTGGTGGTCAGTAGATTCGAGTGAAGTCACCCTAGCTATGGGGAGGTGTTCGCTAACGTAGACACCCAGTCCATGCATGTGGACAGTGGAATCCTTCCTTAAGAGGGGAAGATAACCAGGGATGGAGAAGTCAGAGGAGGGAATAGCTGAGTTGAGGTTAGTTTCGCAGAGCGCAAGGATGTCAGGGGACTTTTCATGCAGGAAGGCTTCTACACTAGGAAAGTTAGTACGAATGCCCCGGATATTAGTGAAAGAAAGGTTAATGGGTTTAGGTGGTTTGAATTTAACTGGTTTAGGGTCGTTTCTAATTTGTTTCGTCATGTTTTTGTTTATAGAAAGGGACCTAGGGTAGAGGATACAGGCGGTCATTATCCACAATCTGTGCTGGGAGGAAAACTGGCTAGGGCTGCAACAAGGTGTGGCCTCAGGGTTGCCCACCGAAAGCGCTTGCAGGGACACCTATCCATGCGCGACATGGCACTACAAGAACCCCGATATTATACAACTGTTGATCAGAGTAGCCGCTCTTGACGCTACGTAAGAGTTAGGGCTCCTAACTACCAGTCGGAAGCAGCAACCAGGAAACTGCCAACCCGGTACCCTCACAGTGATGAGCCGTTGCCACCAACCGGCCAGATCGCAGGAAACTCACGGAAGCACCAATACCAAGGTCTGAAGAGAGAGAAGAGAAAGCCGGAAACCATATCCTAAACAGGAAACAAGGGGCAAGCCTCTACTCCAGTTCAATAGACATGGGAGGAGTATGGACCGGGCGATAGTGTGATCTATCTACTCCTATTTAAAAAAAAATTCCAAGGGTGGAGAGTTAACTAAGTTTTAACTTAGTTAAAGTCCAAATAAAGCATGAAAGCCAAAAAGTGAGAAAAAAAGAAAAAAAAAGAAAAATACAAATTTAAGAAACGATTCACACATACCACGCAATTTCACACAGGAAATTTGAATTAAGAAAGTTTCACTATCTTCAACTCTTGCTTTTCCCAAAAATTAACATCGAGTTAAGCTGCTTGGTACATTTGAATTGGAAGAACAGACCATAGAGATTTCACGGGGGAGGGGTAACAGGTGACCAGTAACTGTCGATACCTTGGCCAGGATAGCTTCGCATAACAGAATAAATAAATAAATAAATAAATAAATAAAAACCCCAAAACAGGGAGGCTAGTTTTTTTTTTGTTTGATTTGCAAAAGAAACATGTCACTGAAATATTGTCTATCGCTAGCAACTACTTCTTCTCATCTTTCTGGCAACATTTAAATTCCACGTCGGAAAAACGTCGCGTCTTTTGAGGCTAACCATGAGTCGACCCATTTTTTGCATCTTCATAAGAATGAAAGCGATGCTTAGCCAGGCCATGTACCATCGATTGGAAAAAGTGATAATCGGACTGGGTTACGTCTAGTGAATTCGTCGGTGGGTATAACTTCCCATTTATGCGTTTCAAAGTAGGTTTTCACCCATTTTGCAACTTGTGGCCTAACGTTGTCATGTTGCAAAATCACTTTGTCGTATCTCTGTTCCTACAGGGGCGTCTTTTTATTCAATGCTCGGTTCAAATGCATCAATTGTAGTCGATAGAAATCTCCCATGACGGTTTCGTTTGGTTTGAGCAGCTTATAATAAACTACACTCAACTGATCCCACCAAATGCAGAGCAGAAGCTTTGAACCATAGATATTTGACTTTGCCACCTATGTTGATGCATTGCTAGGCTTACTCCACGATCTTCTCCGCTCAGGGTTTACATAATCTATCCAATTTACATCACCAGACACGATATGATGAAAAAAACCCTTCCTCTTTTTAAATTCTTTGTGAAAAGCTGCCTTATTTTATTTGGATTATAAACCCCGGAAGACATTCACGAAAAGCTTTGTTCTTTTGGTCAAATTCTACTTTTCTGAAAAGCTTTATACACATAACATTGACCACTTTTTTTTTTGCCATTACTCAACCTGTACACAGACGCCATTTTGTTTTGGCTATACTTCTTTGGTGCAAAGTCTTCTCTCTCTTTGGTAATCTGCCATGGATTTTGCTGTCATCAAAAAACTTTTTTCGTCTGCCAAATTGAATGACATCAACAGAGAAAAAAACTGCCAATACGTGACTGGAATTCTGACCTAATACCATTTAGACGACGGACATGTGCTGAGTACTTTCTGAAAATCACTGTCTGTTCGTCTATCTGTCTTTCTCTCCCTCTCTGTCTTTCTTTTCTAGATTTTTCTTCGCTTCTCTTTCTATTTCTCTTACTTGCTTCGAAAATTCCATTGCAATTGTTATAAAGTTCGTATCAGTCAGTTAAGTGCCATACAGGATACACGTTTTGGGCGATCATGTCTCGAAAGAGACATGACTGACTGGACAGAAGGTTATCCCGCAGTAGGCTGCCATTACTTTCTGCGGTAGACTGGTTGCCAGTCAAAGCTATAGAACACAATTCGTCCCGTTATTTAACCCATAACTGGAGGGAAGAGACGGATTAATACCTTTCCAAAGTGTATTTGTGCGTAAGTAAATGCAAAGAATTCAACTGGAATTCGAACTTGACTCCCCGATGTATCGTTCCAAGCCGATAACCACTGCACCACATCCAAAGCAACACAAGCATCATTTTAAACTCTACGTTTAATATTTTTATAATCTAGAAATTTTATTATTACATGAAACAATAAAATCATTTCCTTTCTAATGATTTTTATCTGGCTTTAATATTTTTTAATATTAAAGTTTTCGTTATTTTTTGTAGTAGAAAGGAAACCTCCGAGTTTTCTGGTTTGATTTTTCATTTTTCCTATTTTTGTTTTGTAATTTCGTTCCTAATTTTCATTTGTTTCCTTATTTTTTTTCTTTTTCTTTGTAGACTCGCACTTTTTCATGAAATATTTCAGTCATTTCGCCAAACAATTTGCATTTCTTTGATTTTGTTCTTTTGCTTTCTAGATTCCCTTTTTCTCACAAAACAATTTGGAATTATTTCTCCAAACAATTTGCATTTGTTTCCCTCTTATTTCTTTTCAATTAAAGATTCCTTCTTCCTCACGAAACATTTTCACGTCATTTCTCCAAACATTTGTTTTCTTTTCCTTTATTTTAGGTTTCTTTTTCCTCATTTCTTTTGTATTATTTCATCCCAGAGACAAAATGATAGGAAACTGGAAAATTGATTTATGAACCATCCTTTTAAATTCAGTGATCAAAATCCTTGCTTTTTTTCCTTGGAGCGAACATCGACCTCTGACCTCAGCAAAATATCACATGTCACAATGCACGTCAACCACTCCGTCCTTCTTGATTTCTTCCAATTTTTTTTTTTACTCGTCCATTTTCATCATTCTTCATCATTTTCAATCTCACAAATTCCTTCGGCCTTTACTTTCTTTCTTACGCTTACGCCCCCACTCACTGTCTCTTTGAAACATTGATTCCCATACGATCACCGAAGTTAAGCAACGTCGAGCCTGGTTAGTACCTACATAGAAATATCAAATTGTATATTCAGGTGGGGAAATAGTTTACGGCTTTGAAGTGGAAATGCGAGAGCCATGTTTCAATTTCAGTCAAGTTTGTTAAATCCACACGCGCAAATACCCTTAGGAAAAATATAAATTCACTTCTTCTCTCTCCATCTATGGGTTAATTAGTAGGACTTGTATCAGTAAGCCAACATAATCTCAAATTAAATTTTTAAAATCTCAAAATATATTCTGGCTTTAAATAACATGGAATGGGGTGATAATCCGTAAAAAACAAATCAATTAATCTTTCTTTATTTTGTTGACTGCGCCACTGATTCTTTCGTTTATTCTTTTCCATTGGTTTGTGTTTGTTTAAGTCTTTCTTTCTTTTGTTTTCTTTCTTTCTTTCGTTTTCTCCCCCTTTCTTTCCAAAGGGACACAGTTTACGCCTCTACTGTCAAATCTGATAATCACTTCTATTCTAAAAAGTCTTTGCCTATTCCAAGAGATGCAGTAGCTTCAAGTGATTTCTCAAGATTCAAACAAATTTATTACCACATTTGCAGCAAAATCTGGCCGCTTTTTAAAAATAAAGATGCATGGATTTCTCTCTGTTTCAGTTGGCGTCTTCTGAAAGAAATACAGATTCCAAATTTAAAAATGAACTTTTATAAATTAAACTTTTTTATGCCAAGGATCAAAAAAAGTACTTCGTTTGTTTAGCTTCATGTTGACATGTTTTGATTAAGGTTCATCAGATCGATCACATTCTGATCGATTAAAATTTTAGGCTCTTTTTAAATATTGTCAACATAATATTCATTTTTTCTTTTGAATCTTATTTTATTTTCATTTTGTTTTCTTTTCTCGTCCAACGGATTTTTTTAAAAGATCCGTTACAGTAATGAAGTCTCATAAAAATGCTAATAATTTATAATTTATTAAAGTCTGTCTAATGTTCATGTCATTCATTGGACTTTATTTCTAATGTTTTCGTAACAGAAGACACATCTTTATCATTATAATCATTGTGCTGATTTACTAAAGAGACGTATTAATATAGAAAAAAAAGTTTGTTTTCATGAACCACAGAAATTCGAATAGAAAAAAATGGCGGACCAGAAGGAGACTACCACCACCATTAAATTTGTTGTTTTTCATATATTTTGAATTTTTTCAGCGGAGTCTTATCGGTTATTACATAAAGTTTCCGATTATCAAAAAACTTTGGAAAAATTTCAATATTTAAACAATTTTAGGAGGGGCTCAGTTTCTTATACGACGTTTTAGTAAATCTATCCCCCATTTTGGAACCTCTCGCATTAGGGTCGCTCTGTCTTGGATTTTTTGGGACGAGTTGTTGCTTTTGTTTTTTGTCTTTTTCAAATTTTCTTCACTTCTTACGATGGCATCTTCCACGTAAACTCCAAGAATAGCTTTTATAAACATTTTCGCAAAGGATTCAGTGGTTGAATATGCGAAAGCAAAATAGTTTATTGCACAGGATCGATTTACTATAAAGTTGTATGAAAAACTGAGCCCCCACCTAAAAGTGTCTAAAATATTGAAATTTTTACATATTTTTTTTGACAATCGGAAATTTTAGGGTGCAATCGATAAGGCTGCGCTGAAAAAAGTAAAAAAAATGAATACAGTAGGTCCGCCAAAAGAAGTACTGTTTTCAGGAACAACAGAAATTCGAATAGAAAAAACGTAGTTTTCAGGAACCACAGAAATTCGAATAGAAAAAACGTACTGTTTTCAGGAACCACAGACATCCGAATAGACAAAACGTACTGTTTTCAGGAACCACAGAAATTCGAATAGAAAAAAACGTACTGTTTTCAGGAACCACAGAAATTCGAATAGAAAAAAACGTAATGTTTTCAGAAACCACAGAAATTCGAATAGAAAAAAACGTACTGATTTCAGGAACCACAAAATTTCGAACAGAAGAAAGTACAGTTTTCAGGAACCACAGAAATTCGAATAGAAACAACGTACTGTTTTCAGGAACCACAGAAATTCGAATAAAAAAGAAGTACTGTTTTCAAGAACCACAGAAATTCGAATAGAAAAAACTTACTGTTGTCAGGAACCACAGAAATTCGAATAGAAAAAAACGTAATTTTTTCAAGAACCACAGAAATTCGAATAGAAACAACGTACTGTTTTCAAGAACCACAGAAATTCGAAGAGAACAATGAACTGTTTTCAGGAACCACAGAAATTCGAATAGAAAAAACGTAATGTTTTTAAGGACCACAGAAATTCGAATAGAAAAACAAGTACTGTTTTCAGGAACCACAGAAATTCGAATAGAAAAAAGTACAGTTTTCAGGAACCACAGAAATTCGAATAGAAAAAACGTACTGTTTTCAGGAACCACAGAAATTCGAATAGAAAAACAAGTACTGTTTTCAAGAACCACAGAAATTCGAATAGAAAAAAGTACAGTTTTCAGGAACCACAAAAATTCGAATAGAAAAAACGTAATGTTTTCAAAAGACCACAGAAATTGGAATAGAAAAAAAGTACTGTTTTCAAGAACCACAGAAATTTGAATAGAAAAAATGAACTGTTTTCAGGAACCACAGAAATTCGAATAGAAAAACGAGTACTGTTTTCAGGAACCACAGAAATTCGAATAGATAAAACGTACTGTTTTCAGGAACCACAGAAATTCGAATAGAAAAAACGTAATGTGTCCAAGAACCACAGAAATTCGAATAGAAAAAAGTACAGTTTTCAGGAACCACAGAAATTTGAATAGAAAAAACGTACTGTTTTCAGGAACAACAGAAATTCGAATAGAAAAAACGTACTGTTTTCAGGAACCACAGAAATTCGAATAGAAACAACGTACTTTTTTCAGGAAACACAGAAATTCGAATAGAAAAAAAGTACTATTTTCAAGAACCACAGAAATTCGAATAGAAAAAACGTACTGCTTTCAGGAACCACAGAAATTCGAATAGAAAAAACGTTGTTTTCAGGAACCACAGAAATTCGAATAGAAAAAACGTACTGTTTTCAAGGACCACACAAATTCGAATAGAAAAAAAGTTCTGTTTTCAGGAACCACAGAATTCCAATAGAAACAACGTACAGTTTTCAGGAACCACAGGAATTCGAATAGAAAAAAGTACTCTTTTCAGGAACCACAGGAATCCGAATAGAAAAAAGTACTGTTTTCAAGAACCACAGAATTTCGAATAGAAAAAAACGTACTGTTTTCAGGAACCACAGAAATTCAAATAGAATAAAACGTACTGTTTTCAGTGACCACAGAAATTCGAACAGAAAAAAGTACAGTTTTCAAGAACCACAGAAATTCGAATAGAAAAAACTTACTGTTGTCAGGAACCACAGAAATTCGAATAGAAAAAAACGTAATTTTTCCAAGAACCACAGAAATTCGAATAGAAAAACAAGTACTGTTTTCAGGAACCACAGAAATTCGCATAGAAAAAACTTACTGTTTTCAGGAACCACAGAAATTCGAATAGAAAAAAACGTACTGTTTTCAGGAACCACAGAAATTCGAATAGAAAAACAAGTACTGTTTTCAGGAATTCGAATAGAAAAAAGTACTCTTTTCAAGAACCACAGAAATTCGAATAGAAAAAACGTACTGTTTTCAGGAACCACAGAAATTCGAATAGAAAAACGTACTGTTTTCAGGAACCACAGAAATTCGAATAGAAAAAACGTCATATTTTCAAGAATCACAGAAATTCGAATAGAAAATCTACAGTTTTCAGGAACCACAGAAATTCGAATAGAAACAACGTACTGTTTTCAGGTACCACAGAAATTCGAATAGAAAAAACGTAATGTTTTCAAGAACCACAGAAATTCGAATAGAAAAAACTTACTGTTTTCAGGAACCACAGAAATTCGAATAGAAAAAACGTAATGTTTTCAATAGACCACAGAAATTCGAATAGAAAAAAAGTACTGTTTTGAAGAACCACAGAAATTTGAATAGAAAATATGAAATGTTTTCAGGAACCACAGAAATTCGAATAGAAAAAACGTAATGTTTTCAATGACCACAGAAATTCGAATACAAAAACAAGTACTGTTTTCAGGAACAACAGAAATTCGAATAGAAAAAACATACTGTTTTCAGGAAGCACAGAAATTCGAATAGAAAAAACGTAATGTTTTCAAGAACCACAGAAATTCGAATAGAAAAAACGTACTGTTTTCAGGAACCACAGAAATTCGAATAGAAAAAACGTAGTTTTCAGGAACCACAGAAATTCGAATAGAAAAAACGTAATATTTTCAATGACCACAGAAATTCGAATAGAAAAAAGTACAGTTTTCAGGAACCACAGAAATTCGAATAGAAAAAACGTACTGTTTTCAGGTAACACAGAAATTCGAATAGAAAAAACGTAATGTTTTCAAGAACCACAGAAATTCGAATAGAAAAAACTTACTGTTTTCAGGAACAACAGAAATTCGAATAGAAAAACCGTAATGTTTTCAATAGACCACAGAAATTCGAATAGAAAAAAAGTACTGTTTTCAAGAACCACAGAAATTTGAATAGAAACAACGTACTGTTTTCAGGAACAACAGAAATTCGAATAGAAAAAACGTACTGTTTTCAGGAAACCACAGAAATTCGAATAGAAAAAAGTACAATTTTCAGGAACCACAGAAATTCGAATAGAAAAAAGTACAGTTTTCAGGAACCACAGGAATTCGAATAGAAAAAACGTACTGTTTTCAGGAACCACAGAAATTCGAATAGAAAAATGTACACTTTTCAGGAACCACAGAAATTCGAATAGAAAAAAGTTCAGTTTTCAGGAACCACTGGAATTCGAATAGAAAAAACGTACTGTTTTCAGGAACCACAGAAATTCGAATAGAAACAACGTACCGTTTTCAAGAACCACAGAAATTCGAATAGAAAAAACGTACTTTTTTCAGGAACCACAGAAATTCGAATAGAAAAAACGTAATTTTTTCAAGAACCATAGAAATTCGAATAGAAAAAACGTACTGTTTTCAAAAATCACAGAAATTCGAATAGAAAAAAGTACTCTTTTCAAGAACCACAGAAATTCCAACAGAAAAAACGTACTGTTTCTAGGAACCACAGAAATTGGAATAGAAAAAACGTAATTTTTTCACGAACCATAGAAATTCGAATAGAAAAAACGTACTGTTTTCAGGAACCACAGAAATTCGAATAGAAAAAACGTACTGCTTTCAGGAACCACATGAATTCGAATAGAAAAAAGTACTGAAATTCGAATAGAAGTACAGAAATTCGAATAGAAAAACGTATTGTTTTCAGGAACAACAGAAATTTGAATAGAAAAACAAGTACGGTTTTCAGGAACCACAGAAATTCGAATAAAAAAAGGTACTGTTTTCAAGAACCACAGAAATTCGAATAGAAAAAAGTACTGTTTTCGGGAACCACAGAATTCGAATAGAAACAACGTACTGTTTTCAGGATCCACAGGAATTCGAATAGAAAAACAAGTACTGTTTTCAGGAACCACAGAAATTCGAACAGAAAAATTACTCTTTTCAAGAACCACAGAAAATCGAATAGAAACAACGTACTGTTTTCAGGAACCACAGAAATTCGAATAAAAAAGAAGTACAGTTTTCAAGAACCACAGAAATTCGAATAGAGAAACTTACTGTTGTCAGGAACCACAGAAATTCGAATAGAAAAAACGTAATTTTTTCAAGAACCACAGAAATTCGAATAGAAAAAAAAAGTACTGTTTTCAAGAACCACAGAAATTCGAATAGAAAAAATGAACTGTTTTCAAGAACCACAGAAATTCGAATAGACAAAACGTAATGTTTTCAATGACCACAGAAATTCGAATAGAAAAACAAGTACTGTTATTTAGGAACCACAGAAATTCGAATAGAAAAAATGAACTGTTTTCAGGAACAACAGAAATTCGAATAGAAAAAACGTAATGTTTTCAATGACCACAGAAATTCGAATAGAAAAACAAGTACTGTTTTCAGGAACCACAGAAATTCGAATAGAAAAAACGTAATGTTTTCAAGAACCACAGAAATTCGAATAGAAAAAAGTACAGTTTTCAGGAACCACAGAAATTCGAATAGAAAAAACGTACTGTTTTCAGGAACCACAGAAATTCGAATAGAAAAAATTTACTGTTTTCAGGAACCACAGAAATTCGAATAGAAACAACGTAATGTTTTCAAAGACCACAGAAATTCGAATAGAAAAACAAGTACTGTTTTCAGGAACCACAGAAATTTGAATAAAAAAAGATACTGTTTTCAGGAACCACAGAAAGTCGAATAGAAACAACGTAATGTTTTCAAAGACCACAGAAATTCGCATAGAAAAAACTTACTGTTTTCAGGAACCACAGAAATTCGAATAGAAAAAACGTACTGTTTTCAGGAACCACAGAAATTCGAATAGAAAAAAACGTAATGTTTTCATGAACCACAGAAATTCGAATAGAAACAACGTACTGTTTTCAGGAACCACAGGAATTCGAATAGAAAAAAGTACTCTTTTGAAGAACCACAGAAATTCGAATAGAAAAAACGTACTGTTTTCAGGAACCACAGAAATTCGAATAGAAAAAACGTACTGTTTTCAGGAACCACAGAAATTCGAATAGAAACAACGTACTGTTTTCAGGAACCACAGGAATTCGAATAGAAAAAAGTTCTGTTTTCAAGAACCACAGAAATTCGAATAGAAAAAAGTTCAGTTTTCAGAAACCACAGGAATTCTAATAGGAAAAACGTACTGTTTTCAGGAACCACAGAAATTCGAATAGAAACAACGTACTGTTTTTAAGAACCACAGAAATTCGAATAGAAAAAATATACTGTTTTCAGGAACCACAGAAATTCGAATAGAAAAAACGTAATTTTTTCAAGAACCATAGAAATTCGAATAGAAAAAAGTACTGTTTTCAGGAACCACAGAAATTCGAATAGAAAAAACGCACTGTTTTCAGGAACCTCAGAAATTCGAATAGAAAAAACGTACTGTTTTCAAGAAACACAGAAATTCGAATCGGAAAAACATACTGTTTTCAGGAACCACAGAAATTTGAATAGAAAAACAAGTACTGTTTTCAGGAACCACAGAAATTCGAATAAACAAAGGTACTGTTTTCAAGAACCACAGAAATTCGAATAGAAAAAAAGTACTGTTTTCGGGAACCACAGAATTCGAATAGAAACAACGTACTGTTTTCAGGATCCACAGGAATTCGAATAGAAAAAAAGTACTTTTTTCAAGAACCACAGAAATTCGAATAGAAAAAAGTAGTTTTCAAGAACCACAGAAATTCGAATAGAAAAAACGTACTGTTTTCAGGAACCACAGAAATTCGAATAGAAAAAAGTACAGTTTTCAGGAACCACAGGAATTCGAATAGAAAAAACGTACTGTTTTCAGGAACCACATAAATTCGAATAGAAAAACAAGTACTGTTTTCAGGAACCACAGAAATTCGAATAAAAATAGGTACTGTTTTCAAGAACCATAGAAATTCGAATAGAAAAAAATACTCTTTTCAGGAACCACAGAAATTTGAATTTGTGTAATCATTCATTTAAGAGCTCGGAATTCTCACATAAATAGATATTGTGTTACACCTGCCTTAGTGGCTTAGAGGCTTGTTTGCAGACTGACGGATCGGTCTTGAGGAAGCACTCTTGTTCATCTCTCTGCGTCCAGAGAGGGACCCAAGTGAGGCTCCGTCGAAGGGTAGAGTTTCGTTTGGGTTTGAAAAACAAGAGCCCGAATTCCCACATAAATCGACTTTGTGTCACACCTGCATTGGTGTGAAAGTAGCAAATACGCTTGCTTTGGGAATTACTAGCCTGCCACCAGATTCCTTGCTTGCCGTAGCGTATTCTCTTTACAATAAACCTCTCTTCTTTCATATACACACTTGTTGCTGTTCTTTCACTCGAGTACCACCTTGTTTGTTTGTAATCTCTTTAAAGTAGGTACCTCCATTACATAACAAAACTCCAGCATCGTATGATTTAAAAAGGTTCAAAACTTAATAGAACGAACTTTTTCTATCGAAATGTTTATAATATTTTGAAGAGGAAAGATCAAAGTAATTTTTATTTATTTTATAAAATTTTTTAATCCCTTTGAACATGTTCGAAATTTTGGTAGAAAATTTTGTTTTGATTTGGAGTTTGCGTGGTCGAAAATGTTACGACTGTTTTACAATCGATTACGTAATTTTTTAAGTAACTCACTTTTTCGGTGACAAACACATTAATTTGGAAATTCTCGCAAAAATCAAATAATTGTCAGATTTTAATACAACTTTCAGTACTAATTCACGAATGAATAAAATTATTTTTGAAATCATTATTTTTTTAAATATTGATGAAATTTTTTTTTAACTCTGTAACCCACCACTTCACGTAAATTCATGAAATTTTAATAAATTTTAATTTTCTGGGATTTACTTTTTTATTATTTAAACACAGAACTCATCGGGAAGTATAAATCATCTATTTTTTTATTTAAAATTATCATCCACGATACCAAAATCTGCTCCGAAGCGAAATATAAAAAATCCAATAAAACTTTGATATAATTTAATTTGATAAACTTTTAATTGCTGGAATAAATAATAAAAATTAAAGACATTATAGTCTGAAGAAAAAAAATTTTCGATTACTAATAAAATTTTTAAATAATTGTTTTCATTTTTTTATTATAATAATTCATAAAGTTTGAAAAATATTTTTAAAATCTTTTGAAGAACTGTATATTTTTTATTAGTTAAGAATTGATGATTATACTGCCTATCAAACAAAAAAATAATATAAGTTTTTCTCACCGTATATTTTTACAAAGAAAAAAATTATTTGTGCAAATACGTTCAAAGTTATAAAGTACGATGTTCGAATTTATAAAGTACGGTGTTCCATATGGGTCAAAATGATTTTATAAGTTAACAAGCGTTCTGGGTTATTCTTCCGTACATAGCAAAACAGAAGAACGCACTTTCATTCTTACGATGTTTTATTCTCTACATTTCTAAAATTTAACAGCCTGTTTTGTAAGTAATACCTCCAACATTTAAAGTAAGAATTTTTTTTCAATTCTTCAATTTTTTAATTAATTGTGACCGTAGGTGCATTGACTAATTTATGATATATATATATATATTTATATAAGTGCTGAAATTACGTTAAATTTTTAATTTTACTATTTAGTTAAAAAAAAATTTTTTAGCACGATTGCGCCCTTGTCAACATCTCGCATCAATCATCTGTCATTGCTTCAATGACTGACATAAAAAAAGGGCTACCGTAATTATTTTTTTATTGTAAATTTCTGGCAGTAAGCAATTATTAATTGATTAAAAACAGATAAAGGTAAGTTTTAATTTTAAAATTTGACTTAAATAACGTGTCAGCGATGTATATTTTATTTTTGCAAGATTTTTAAAAACAGAAATTTGGCTACTGTTTACGTAATGTGTCAATCAATCAAAAATGGCGGTATATTTAAAAAATTGGTAAAATTTCAAAATTTTAGATTTCAATCAATATAATTTCTGTTAAAAATACGCCAGTATGTTTTGCTTACTATAATTATTAAATTTAATCTCTTGGCTTTCAATTAAAGCTAATTCTAAAGCTTGAAGATAACTTATTTATTTTTAAAATTTCAATTTAAATTTAGGTATCGAAAATGAGTGGAGGTACCTACTTTAAAGCATACAACAATTTCGCAACATAATGATAAGTTATCAGATAAATACTTTGCACCACCTAGATTATAAAAGGTACCCTACTACTAATAAGAGTTACGCTTCTAAAAATATTTGAAACTGATGAAAATATAAGACCTGTGCATTAAAAAGACAACACATGCTTGAAAGAATTATTAAGAGAGCTCGCACACATTCAGATGACAATGTTAAATTTTATTTTCGGACCACAGAAAATAAATGAAAATATCATCTCAAATATTATATATTGTCTTTAAACAATAGAAAATACAATAAAAGCACTGCTTTATCTATAAACTACTGGCAATTAAATCAACAACATTAACCCAGTTATTACCTGGAATATTGTCGCTAAAACCAAATCTTATATTGGAAAAAGAAATAGCTGTAACTTATATCTTTTAGAGAAATTTGTTATCTTAAATCATATAAATAACCTGTGGTGATACCGAACAAGTAAGGGACCGGATGTTTGCCCTCAGAGGTCCAAAAAGCAAATGACCAAAACTGGTCTTTGCGCATCTGGGCTCTACGCAGAAGTTCCAGAGGTAAACCAAAAAAATAAATAAATATCAAATTCCTTTTACGGACCTATAGCGGAACTCTAGATCCTGATTGGTCATCAAATCGCAAAATTCAAAATACGTCAGAGAAACAGTTTTTTCACGGCTAAAGAAAAAATACTTCTGTGAGCCACCCCACGTGACTGGATTGAATATTTAAGGGTTGTCTCTAACCGGTCACAGGGGCCATTCAGATGAGGCGGTTTGCTGACACACACCTAAGATGTAACTCTCACCTTCAAGTGACCCGGACATCTCTCTCTCTCTCTCTCTCTCTCTCTCTCTCTCTCTCTCTCTCTCTCTCTCTCTCTCTCCTTATCTATCTCAACAATTACTGCTACAAACATTTTGTACGTACTCTTAATACCGCTACTTTCTCATTAAACACGAACTCTTGATACACTTAACTTTCTCAATGAACATTAATTTCTACGAATTCTTGTTATTCTTTCCTCTTAATAAATTACTATTTTAACATATAAAAAATGTATATTTTATTATTCCACTCTTCTACACTAATCCACACATTCCAACTGACAACCTACCTTCTGATGAAAAACTTCTGATAATAATTCTGCCTAAAACTTGTAAGCTGTAGAGAGTTCAGTTAAGTAAGACACAAGGCCGAACAAAAGAAACATTTACCAGCTCCCTGCACTTCAAACGCTAACTTACTAAACAAAAAAGTGAATTGATGATTGTATGCTGTCATAGAAAAAATACTTAAATCAAGTACATAGACCCGGATTATCACAGATTCTCTTATACGTTTCTTTCTTTCTTTCTTTCTCACTTCCTTGATTTTTTCCTTTCTTTCTTTTTTACCCGCAAATATTTATTATTAATAATCATTTTGAATTACCCCTCCACCTTTAAATTAACTTCCAAGAATTCTTTTTCAATTTTAATTCTCTTATTTTCATGTCATTTTTATCTATTAATATTACATTCTTTATAAATTAAAAATAGCACCCAAACATTATAAGATTTAACTTCCACGAACATCGAGTGAACTTGAATTCAAATCTTTTACACAGTCAGTTTGCAATATGCACCTGATGATTGCGTAGTGCATAAAACTCCGTGTCGTGCCACCGACGTAAGATAATATGTATATTTATTAATATAATAGGTCTGTTATACTACATTGGGCACTGTTTTATTAACACCTCAATATCTTTTATATGTGCGTTTATTTGAGTGTATACACATATGTATATTTATTAATTCACATACCTACACACACACACACACATATTATTATTATTATTGCTGTTGTTGTTGTTGTTGTTGTTATTAATAATAATAATAATCTGTTACATTAGAACATGTAATTAACTACTAAAAATTGTACATTTTGTTTTGACATTGAAAGACTAATGTCTCATCTAGTAGTTAACAATGATGGTAATAAACGTTTTTATTTAAAATTTACATTTTATGAAACATCACTTCATTTTCCGTTTTTGGAAAATTTACAAGGTAAAAGAATTTATTAAAGAAAAAAAAAGAGAAGAAAAGAAAATCAAAAATCTGGAAAATGAAAAGAAAAGGGAAAGAAAAAAAATGTCCAAAAAGAGAAAAGAAACATAAGAAATTAACCCTAAAATCGAGAGAATAGAGAGAAAAGGCCAAAAGAGAAAAGTATAAGAAAGAATTACACAGTGGAAGTGGAAGTAGAAAGCGAAGAAAAAAACGAGAAGATGTTAAGAAGGGTTCTTCTTCTTCTATATACCCTGTCCCTTCAGGACGTTGGTGATCATGGCTTTCCACGTCTTCCTATCCCTGGTGGCCCTTAGCACGCCTTCTCCTGTTACACCATGCAACTTTCGTTCCATCATCCACCTGATTAGGTCCTTTAAATATGTTATCCGTTGCTTTCCCCTGTCTATTTTCCCTCTATCTGGCCTGTTAGTATCAGGTTCTCCAAGCCCTCTTTCCTCATTGCATGTCCCAGGAACTTCAGCTGTATCTTCCTGATGCTCAGTATTAATTTCCTTTAAGCCAATGAAAAATGTTGCTAAAGAGGAGAATTCAAATTTGAACGGAAATAAGATGCTAACCGATATGCACAAAGTTAAAATGCTGCATTTCAAATTTTATAGCATCTTTAACATCTTATTTCCAGCCATGATGTGGAGAAATCTTCAAGAAACATTTTTCGTTGTGCTATGGAGGGCTTGGTACCACATGTTTGGTACCACATGTTTCCCCTGAGCATATTTGTATTTAGTTAATTCTATAACATTAAGGTGAATAGCTACTTGAACAATGACATCAGTCCCTTGTTATTTATCACTCACAATGATTCGATTACTAAAAGATTAGTTTTACAAAACCGAACGATTCTACAAATCGCCTGCTTCTCTATTCTTGATGCCACACAACTGCCGATCATTTATAAATATTGGTCGAACAGAAATGGTAGGATTTTATTTCAAAGTAATGATACAACTATCCCAAATCAGTATTATCTTCTGCTCCTTCAGAGACATTTTCAGTGAATGGGGACTGACGTCTCGGTCTGGGAATGGCTTTCCTTTTTTTATCTGCATAATTTAAAGATACAAAAATCATCCGGCTTCCAAGATGTGTTTGAGCTTCTTTTGATCTCTTTAGCAAATCTGTCATTTGTAACACAAAACTTCATTCATCTTTTTCATTTCTACGTCATCCTTTACTAGTAACTACTTTGAGAAAAGTGATTAATTTTTAAATAACAACCGAAATCAAGTTTGTTGCCATTTCTGTTGCATATCTTTGGGAGAGGTGAGGAGGGGGCAAGCCGAAGCTGCTGTAAAACCAAAGGTCCTTCTTCAATCCTCTCAAATAAATGCTAGTCAGAAATGAAGTCAGCAATCGCTGAAGGCCGGCCGGGATTTTCTGTTGATTACATAATTAGCGGTTATTATTATTATTATGTCGTTTTTCATTATAAATCGATTTCTGCTATGGTCGCACTACCTACCAAGTCTGCGGGAAGACCCTAAGGCAGGTCGTGGTGTATTGTTATGACTCCATTTCATGTTTTTTCATATCTCCCTAACGTTACATAGACAAAGTTCTCCTTAGTGTGTGGGCTGTACTTAACAAGACAATTTTCGTATATCTCTTAAGCTGGGGTTTCCAGGGATTCTTTCAATGTGTTGTTTTGTTCCATTTTTTATCATTCCAAGTGCACCTACTATCACTGGTACGATTCTTGTTTTCAATTTCCACATTTTTTCTATTTCAATTTCCAGGTCTTTATATTTTGACAGTTTTTCGAATTTCTTGGTTGCTATGTTACAATCCGCTGGACAAGTCATATCAATTAATAAGCAGGTTTCTTCTTTTTAACAATAATGTCTGGCCTATTTGCTTCAATTTTTCTGTCTGTATAGATGATGTAATCCCATAGAATGGTTACATCTTCTATTTCTGTAACCGGTGCTGCGTGATGTTCATACCAGTGTTTGTTTACAGATTTTCCATAATGTTTGCACATTGTCCTGTGTAAATGTTGCCCCACTCTATCGTAACGATTTTTATATTAATTTCGGGCAATTTTCAAATTCTTTTACGATGGATCGTTGGTTGGTTTGTTTTTATGGTATATCAACCTCGGCGGGTCATTTAATGCCAACTTAATTTTTTATTGCTGGTAATATCTTTTTCTTTCAACAATTTATTGTTTGTTTTTTTTATAAGTTCTTGTGTCTAGTAATACTTTTTCCTTTTCGAGTATCAAGATTCATTAGGATTTGTTTTTAAGAGCAGGGTCTCCAAGTCCTACCCTTGTTATTTAACCCATAACTGGAGGGAAGAGACGGATTAATACCTTTTCCCAAGGATACCAGTGCTTAAGTGAATGCAAGGTATTGAACTGGAATTCGAACTCGGCTCACCGATTTCTCTTTCCGAGAGGATATCCACTGCACCACAACGTACATCCATCACTAAAGGCTTACAGCACTTGATATTCCCAAGCGGTCCCCCATGTAAGTACTGACCAGGCTCAACGTTGGTTAACTTCGGTGATCGAGCGAGAACCGGTGTATTCAACGAGATAGGCCGTAAGCCTCACAACGGATCGTATTTACTAATATTATCATTTAATCACCACTGCTGTAAATATGGTGTATATACTTTAATAAATTTCTATTTGTTCGTTGAGAAATTTTAATCTGGAATGAATTAAAATCTACATATTTACATTCGAATTCGATATATTTTTCCTTTTTTGATATAAACAATTGAAATATATTGATACAAATATGTACTGGATAAATCATTTAACTGTCATAGTCAATGATTTTTTACTATAAATTTTAAACGATTATTGCAGACAGACTAGAATTTTCAATTTCATCGTTTTCAAAAATATTTCTTTCTTTTAGTGAATCTGATGACCATAGAGAAAAATTTTAATTCCTTGCGTAAAAATGATATTTTGCTTGAAAAATGGAATTTCATTTTTGTATCTCCTTCTATTCGGTTCAGATGATATTTCGAGATGTGAACAGAATTTCCCTATTCAGTTATAAGAGCCATTTTATGACAACTCAAAGGACATTGATTCTTCAAATTGGGAAGAGACAACTGAAATTCATGAGATATGTAGGGATTGAATAAAAATACGAAATAAAGAAAATACACTAAATAAAATAAAAATACAAAATAAAATAAAAAATACAAAATAAAATGAAAGTACAAAATAAAATAAACAGGAAAGACAATTTACGCATGTGCAAAAAGAGAGGCTTCCTGGCGCCAAAAATAAACGCTATCTCTTTTCTGTTGAACTTTGACTGGTAAAGACGTGCCGACTGTTCGGGAAGGAATTTCCCCAACAAGAGGTCGTTGGAATCAAAAAATTCCTACAATGAGTATACATTAATTGTCGCAATCTTTTAACCCCGTGTGACTTTGCCTGCTTCCCCCACTACCAACCCTTGGCTTACCATCCATCCACCACTACAACAAGTCGACTACTGTAACCATACACGTGCTGTGTAAAACTAAAAAAAAGGCGTGAGTAACTGTTTTTACTGTCATCTTTTTATCGCATTCATACACCACGAAAAAAAAAATTACTAACACAAACACGTTCCGTCGAGCAGAGATTTGCTTTATCGTCTTGTTTTTCTTTTATCTTCCTCCCTCTTGTTGCCTAACCTAAGTCACTCAAATGGAGGAAAGCGCATCAGCTATATAAGTCAAAATCCCAGGCTTTATGCACACAGCGGCAAATAGTTGGTTTGCAATTTGTGAGGCACAATTTGAATTGCGACACATAACAAGTGAAGAAACCAGGTTTTACCATGTATTGTCTGTCCTACCTCCAGAATTCATATCCAGCTTACCGTCCGCTATTATAACTTCTAAAAATATTCAGAGTTAAAAGATGCAGTAATGGCTAGACACGAAAGGACAAAACCAGAGACGTTCGCTAAATTAATGGCTAACACTCAAATAACAGGGAGACCTTTAGCTTCTCTCCATGAACTGGTGACGACAGCCAGCAGAGTTGGAAATGAAATTGTTCGACTTAAGTTCATTCAGGCACTACCCCCGGAAATAACACCCGTAATAGCAGCAATAAAAAATGTCTCCCTGATGGAACTGGACACATTGGCTGACGAAATAACACCATTTTTAAAACCCAAGATAATACAAGCCGCCACTATGCCGCATGCAAGCAGACACTCCAGATCTACTGCCTCTACCGGCGCCACCTCAAGAACGACTCATAGCACCGGACCATTTTATGAGAACTAGAAGCCTCGAGTATGTCGTGGACATTTATATTATGCAGAAAAGTCGAGGACGTGCAAACCATGGAGCAGGTGGCTAAACAAGTCCGGCTGTCAAATAATGCCCATTTCTAGGCCATCTTCACTTGCCAGAAACCCTACCACCCAAGCCTCAGAGAACTGATAATGCGAATTGCATCAGCAACCGGCAACTCGCAACTATTTGAGGTTGCTACCAAAATTGACAAAAACAAGATCAATTTTGTGATAGACACAGGAGCCTCTATAACAATCTTACCACAGAGAATGGCACTCGGTCTAAACTTAAACCCTACACCTGTAACACTATCAGCAGCAAATGGGAATGATATTAAATGCTTTGGCGAAGCAGTGGTTGATATTGGGATTCCGGGCCTACGCCGTTTATACACATGGACCGTAGTAGTAACGGATACTGTCAGCCCCCTCTTAGGAGCAGATTTTCTGCGCCACTATGGATTAATCTTAGACTGCTAAAAGGGTAGACTCATTGATGAGGAAACCCACCGATATACACAAGGAGGACGAGTCACTGCACAGATTCAGTGTATAACTGTGAATAACCACAACAACCTACCAGAAGAAGTGCAGTCCCTCCTCCGAGAATTTCCAAAACTAACCAATCCACGTACAGGACAGCCTTCAGTGTCTAACACGAAAGTAACACACGTCATAGACACTGGAGATAGCGCCCCTACTTATGCAAAAGTCCGACAGCTGTCAGAAGAAAAATATAAATCAGCTAAACAGGAGTTTGCGGCACTCTTACAAGCTGGAACTATTCAACCGTCAAAGTCAACCCCAGGAATGTGGCGATTTTAGACATCTGACCCAGTTGGCAAAACCAGACAGTTATCCGATACCAAATATTAACAGCCTCGGATGTAAACTCTTCAAGAAGACTGTATTTTCAAAAATTGATCTCCTACAGGCCTATCACCAGATTCCCATGAATAAGGAAGATATAGAAAAATCTGCTGTGATCACACCATTTGGTCTCTTTGAATACCTATTCATGCCATTTGGTCTACGGAACAGCAGCTCTACATCCCAGAGATTTATGGACAACATATTTATGGATGTATACTGTGTTTTTACATATATCGACGATATACTCGCTTTCTCCGAATCTAAGGAACAACACCACAAAGATCTCAAGAAAGTTCTTTCAATTCTCGAAGGAAACAACTTTCAAATCTCTGTTGAAAAATGTCAGTTCTACAAAGACTCCATTGACTTCTTGGGCTATAATGTAAGCATGAAAGGATTAAAGCCAACAACCCAGAAAGTCGAAGACATCGAAAATTTTTCTGAACCCACAGACTCCAAATCTTTGCGTCGATTCCTGGGAATGGTAATTTTTTACAGGAAATGAATCCCTCAAGCCTCAGATGTGTTACTGCCACTAACTGAAGCCATCAAACAATCCAGCGAAAAAAGTATTAAAACTAATCCCGACTGAAAGTGAATCATTTGTGGCAATAAAAGACATTCTTGCCAAAGTATCTGCTTTGACGCACCCTGATCCGGATGCCACGCAATACCATCTAGTCATGGATAGCTCCAACCATGCAGTGGGTGCAGCGTTACATCAGATAATAAATGGTGATCCAGTCCGCATTGGGTTTTATTCAATAAAACTGTCTGAAAACCAGAGGTAATATTCCACCTTTGACAGGGAACTTTTGGCAACATATCAGGCGGTCTTGCACACAAACCACAAATTTGAAGGCAGAAATGTCACTTTGTTTTCAGACTACTGTTCATCTCCGTATTCTTGACAGGCTCCAAAGGAGAATCAGTAATGTGATAGGTGCTGACTTGGCGGCTCGAATACAGCCACTTTCCCACCGACAAGATGTGACTTCCCTGTGTCTGTTCTATAAATACTTCCATGGTTTCTGCTCCAACGAACTCAAGTCACTGGTGCCACCGTAACAGGTGTTTACTCGTACAACCAGACTGGCATCTGGGTCTCACCCATTCACAGTTAGATTAACCAAATGCAGACGACAATTCTACTCCTTTAGCTTCTTTTCTCGCACTTCCCACCTGTGGAACTCTCTTCCTTATTCTTGCTTTTCTGACGGCTACAACCTCCAGGAATTTAAATGCAGTGTCAATACTCATCTCTTAATCACTTAACTCCAGATCTTTCTTCACCGCCCTGTATATCCTTTCCTTTCTCTCCACCTTTGCAACTGTCATCACACCTGTATTCCCAACCTTCTCTTGCTCCTTTCTAACTGGTTCGTCCTTGTCTTCAATCTCCTAATCTTTTTACTCTTATGTAGTCCCCTGTACATCAGTGGCGTTACCGCCTTGCTCGAGGTGACATGATTTTAAAAAAAATTCACCCCAAGCAAAGTGATAAGGAGACTCCTGGGAGTCAAATAGAATGAAAAAACTTTAAAAGAAACCAGACATCCAATCCTAAACAGGAATCAAGAGATAAATCTCTACTCCTTTTCAAAAGACCGGGGAAGAGTGTGAACCAGGTGATAGGCGAAACTACCTTTTTTCTATTAAATAGTTAACTCAATGCTATATGACTTCGTCTTCTCTCGTCTTCCCTGCGATATATTTAGTCACTTTAACATTGTATGACACAAGGTTACAAGTATGAAGCACCCAGTAGAATAGCACTTCTCTGAGAGATGAACGGAAAAACCACTGTTCTACGGCGTTATGAGCGTGGTGTTTATTTAGTTAATATAAGTAAGGCACAAGGCTAGAATTACAAAGATACGAAATAACTCTAGTAGTGATGGGTAATGAAACAAGATTGTTTAATGACTCTTCTTCTACGAGCAAATACACTTTTTGTATCTCCAACACCAAATTCACTCCTTTTTGCTGCACGTTCGTTGTTTTACCATCGGCGCTGTTTACCTGCAAATATCAAAAAAATTCTTTAACCCAACATATTTTGTCGGAATTTTAAATTGTTCCTTAACCATTTTATAATTTTAACTTAATTTAATTAACATCAATTTTGGTACTTTCAGTTTAAGGTGGGCGTAAAAACAATTTAAAATATTTTGCCTTTCTCTAAAGGCTTTTCTGATGAAGGCGGAAAAAATGAAAGAAAAGTTAAATGCGTTGCAACCATCAAACAAAGTGGAAACTGTTTATATGATTAGGAAAGAAACGTTCCGAAATATTTAAGGGAATTAAGTTCCGAATTCGATGGAAAAAAAATTAAATCAACTTTATTTTACTTTATGCCTGGATGTGTCACACAATTTCTTTCTTTTCTCTCTCTGTCTCTGTCTCTCTCTGTCTCTCTCTCTCTGTCTCTCTCTCTCTCATTCTCTTTCTCTTTTTCTCTGTGTCTTTCTTTCCCTCTTCATCTTTCATTTTATCTTTCTTTCTTTCTTTCTTTCTTTCTTTCTTTCTTTCTTTCCAGTTCTTTCCTCATAGCAAAAAACAATTGGTTCCCGTCTGATATCTGCATTTCTTCAATATTTTAATCTTGAAAATAATTTAAAGAAGAACATAAAACGTTCATGCTCGGCAGCGCTTGGAATGTCATGGAAGAAAATAAGTGGATTTGTAGACAGGAAATATCAAAAGCTTCTTCATTGGTAGAACAGTAAATACGGCCTCACGCACACACACGCATGCGCAAACTTTGATTATGACATAAACGAAAGCAGTTCTTTATTTACTATTATAATGGGGCATTAAAAAAGACGATCCTCTTCTCAAAATCATGATTTCAATGAACAAATATCAGAATACTGATATCGGGAAGTAAGTCTCGGATGAAGATATTTTGAACATTCTCCCATATCACAAAATGAAAATAGCATTGACATCTTATTTTAACAAAGATATTTACCAAAATTACACAAAAAATAACATAAAATACTAAAAAGTAAATTTATTCAAAAAAATCGACATTCCCTTCAACCACAGCCCCCAGATGACTTTGGAATCTTCTGCATCTCTTCTGGACGGTCTCCTTGTTTAAGTTGGTGAATGCTGCCATAATCCTTGCCTTCAGTTCATCTTTTGTGTTACAAGGAATTTTGTTGGTCTCTCGTTCAACTGCGCCCCACACAATAATCAAGGGGGGTTTCAATTTGAGAGTTAGGTGGCTAGATGTAAGGTGTGATGTGGCTGCAGAAATTGAGACCTGTTGACATATATAGGATCTTCCATCAGCCACCCTATTGACCCAGGAAAGCATTACCTCGTCAAAGTATTTGATGTAGCAGAAAAAAGAGGAAAGTATGTAGCGTAGGGAGCTGGTTAATGTTTCTTTGGTTCGGCCTTGTGTCAGACTTAACCGAACTCCCTACAGCTTACAAGACTTATATGCAGAATTATCATCAGAAGGTTGGTTGTCAGTTGGAGTTTATGGATTAGTGTATAACATTGGAATAATGAAATATACATTTTGAATGTTAAAATAGGAATTTATTAAAAGAAGGAATAACAAGAATTCGTAGAATGTTCATAGTAGTAATTGTTGAAAGAGATAAGGAGAAAGAGGACAACGTCCGAGTCACTTGAAGTTGAAGTTACATTTTAGATGTTTGTCTCACGGCTCCCAATGACTCTCTGGCTAACTGACATTGATGAAGTCCTTTTATTGTAATCTAGATTTTTCGCACTTACACACGAGTCGCTCCTATTCATCAAAAATCATTTTAACACCTACTTGCGAAATCTGGTTTCGAATTTTTCTTTAAGCACATGGTCACTCCTTTTTCTATTTGGGAAAACCAGGATTTCACACGTCGTTGTGAATATTTGTAAAAGTGAAGAAGAGAGTTGAGTTTAATTAATTTCTTATCCACTACAAGTATTTGATGTATCAGAAAAAAAGAGGAAAGCGCTCAGATATGCAGAACTTTTGGTCACTTTTTACGCATATTGTGCTCAGAAAAAAACACAAGCAAATTAAATAAAAATCTTAATCGCTGTACCTTATCAGTCGTCTTTAACAAAACATGTATAAAAGATGGATTGCTGCCCAAATACAAAATATATAAATTATGAATTGAATTTCTGTCGTACACTTACTGACCACTACGGTCATTTTCATACTTTTCCGCAATCATTAGACAGCCGAACAAAATGCATATATATATATATCAATAGCTCTATTATATTACATCGAGCACTATTTTATTAGCATCACATAAACGATGTCGCATTTTGCTTCTGTTATTAAAATAGTTTTTTTGCGCCGGCAGCTTCCAATCCCCACTGTCTGAGGAGGGAGGTACAGAGTCGAGCAATTTTTACCCCACTAACCCAACGCAGTTGAATTTATTTACCTCAGTTAGATAAACCGACAATAAAAATAAGATTTTTAATATAGCTAAAACATGTACAGCTTTTTTAAATAGAGAAAGTAAATGAAAATCAGTGGAAATAAGGTAGAAAGGGAACGACATTAACTGATAAGTCAAACATGGATTACCTGCCTTTTAGCTCCGCCATTTTTTATTTCTTTTTTTCTTTTTTTTTTTCCTTTTTTTTTTTTTTTTTCATTTATTCTGTGCGATGTTTTTGTTCTGAGGTGAGATTTATGTCATTTTCAGTTAAAATAAGATTTTAGTCATTTTTTAATCAACCAATTTCATTAACAAAATCTAATAATTTTCAGCGACGAAAATAATTTTTTAAAAATCCAAAAATTCTCAACAAATTTTAAGAAGGAGGATCAAAAGTTTCTAAATAAAAATAATGAAATAATTCTTGATAAAAAATTCCAAAAAATCTGAGAAAAAAAATTCAAGAAAATTTCAATTAAATACTTAAAACTTTTTTTTACAAATGCAATAAGAAACATTTTAATGAAAACGAAACAAATCTGATAAGGAATCATTAATTCTATAGGAAATCAGAACCAATACATGTTAAATTCTGACCGATCAAGAATAACTGTTCTAACACCTGTTGAAAAACAACGAAGAAGAAGAAGAAGAAGAAGAAGAAGAGATTCAGAACAACAGGAGGCCAAAAGAAGCCCGTCAGTCCGTAAAGTGCTCACCCTAACTACGCCACCACAATGCACATCCACCGAAAGAAGACGTGATTACAAAAAGTAAAGGATTCGAAAAGAACAAGAAAGAAGAACGAAAAATCAGATTTGCCTCAAAGTCCGGAGAATCAAGGAGAACAATGAGAAAATCTCTACGAAGAGAAACATGTTGAGATAAGAGAAATTTACAGAATTTCACATCAGCAACAAAAAAAGAGTGTCTTTCGGAAGAAAAGAAGAATATAAATCAGGGAAATGAAATTTCACATCAACATCGAAGAGAATATGTAGAAGAAAAAATACGGCTTGAAATAAACCAAATGCAACGCGCCCGTTATACTGAGAAAATAAGATCTAATAAATTAACTGATCTTGTGTTTATTTTCAACCCCAACAATAACTACAACCTTGATAGCTATAAACTATCAGTTTATAGAAGTCGCTGTTTCACACCCACATACATACATGCTTTTCTACGTGTCATTTTATTCGATTGTGATTGGCTAATAAATCACTACTACTTTACTATAGGACAACTTAACAATGGCATTTGTCTTTGAAAACATTCGGCTCTTAACAAACCTGTCTAGTCTGTTTAATACGCGTGTTGCAATTGATTAATTTCTAACCAATCAGATATTTTTAATGTAAGATTGAGTTTCCCGCGGTGCTCCTGAGAGCATACTTTTTCCCTTATATACGGCTGCTTTCAACAGCTCGTTAGTAAGATTTCGGCTGTCGTCCGAATCCACGTCAGTTTGATACCCAATCTTGCTCAAACACTTGAACGCACACACAGACATAATATTCCGAAGTACAAACTTACACTCTTTCGCTTCGGACACTTTGCTAAGCACGTAATTTAAGGATTCTTGAATCAAAACTGATTTCCACACAATTAGCCGTACATTCCCAATTTCTAAATTAGGAGAAACTAAATGAGTAATCTATTTCATTTTGCTTTGACCTGAAGCAGGAACACTTCCTCATTGTTTTGTTATTGTGTTATTGTGTTATTGTAGTGTTGTATCAAACTGTTATTACTTGTTGAAATGTATATTGTTCACCGGCTGTTTTGTATCAACATGTATTGCATTTGACAAGTTCAAGAGATTTGTCGCGGTCTCTGTACCGTCTTGAATAAATTCATTGATAGGGGAAATCACACCTTTATGTCCCTTTCTCAATGTCTATCTCTTTCGTTCTCTTTATTATCTTCTGTACCTTTCTACTCTGTTTCTTTCTGGGTATATCTATCTCTATCTATTTCGCTACTCTGATCGCTGTCAATTTTTTTTATATTTTTTGTTTATTTTTTCCATATGTTAATGCAGATTCTCTTTTACTATCACTCACTTCTCAGAAAAAATTTAAACCATTTACGTCGCGAATTTTGTTACATTACTGTTGTAATGGAAGAACCTGTCTCCCCCACTAGCAATGGACGGTCACCCATTATAAATACACCACACAGTAGCTTACGAGCGAGCTGATGACGGAAAGACGACCAGGAACGGACGGAAGTACTCTACGCTCCATTTTTGTAAATAGTGACTATTGTGTGGACTCTTAATATTTGTACCTTTAGTACAATAAACCTTATTGTTGATGTAATCATGTGTTCCTTAGTCTTTACCACTCGGACTAACCACTCATTTGTTTCTGTCGTATTTTCACGACACAACAATTACCAAAAAATAAAAAAAATAAAAAAAAATAAACACCACATAGACTGCAATAACTGACTTTTTAAAGCCCACACCATTTTGAATAAATATTTTAGTCTCTTTTGTTGATTGTTGTAAATACGTTTTTAATATTTTTAATATTTTTTTTTAATTAATTATGCTGAATAATTTTTTTCAAAGTTTGGCCATCTTATGTTCTCATGGTAAAATTCTAATATGTACAATCTGGCGAGTGGAATATACATTCCTGGCGTAAATAGCTCATGACCATGGGCCTTTAGTGAGCAACCTCCAGCTGTATGCGACCTGTTTTTGATGGTATTAGGGGTGGTGGCATACGAAAGGTTTCACTGTATGTTGCTGAATAATAATGTACTTATCAGGCAAATGAAATCAATGTCATCAAATGTTACTGGGCCGAATATCAAACCTGCAATCTATGCTGACAAAGTTTTGCAAGGTGAACAATCAGGAAGATATAATGTACCAACATCAAATGATGTTGGATTGATTAGGGTTGAAAAAGAAATTATCCTTTAAACAATATTGTAGCAATATCATAGGCGTAATAAATGTAACTTCTTAGAGTAGGGAAAATAGAACAATTCGGGATCACTTCTTGATAGAACATGGCCCGGGGAATACATAATGTTTATCACTGTCAATGTACATAAATACAAATAAAATTTATGAATATGACAAGAACTTTGTTGTAATAACATGCAACAAGAAAACATAAAACATTACATGGTGGCAGCGGGAAACACAAACAAACATTGCCGACTAAAAAACAGCCAATGTGAAGAAAAAAAGCAACAGGCAATTATCAACGGCAGATATAATTTTTTTTAAAATCGTGTCACCCCAAGCAAGGCATTTTACTGCCACTGTTGTGCAGGGGGTTACATAGGAGGAATGTTATGAGGAGTGAGAGGTTGCAGGAGCTGTCAGGAAGAGAGTAGGAGAAGGAAAGAGATTACTGATGAGAGTGGGGTAGACGAGGAAGAATGTTATGAGGAGTGAGAGGTTGCAGGGGGTGTCAGGAAGAGAGTAGGAGAGGGAAGAGATTACTGATAAGAGTTGGGTGGATGTAGAAAAGCATGAGAGAGAGGATGTAAGTTAGTGAGACAGAAGATGACTGTTGACTTTACATTTAAATTCTTAGAGATTGTAACTGTCAGGAAATCAAGTTTGCGGAAGAGAATTCCACAGTAGGGAAGTGCGAGAAAAGAAGCTGCTGGAATAGAATTTGCGTATACAATTTATTGGATTCACAGTAAAAGGGTGGGACCTAGTTGCTAATCTTGTAGCTCGAGGAAATTCGTATATAGGGGGTACCAGTAATTAACAGGAAACTAAAATTATTCGAAAATTATCGAACTTGAATCTACAAAACATAGGATTTCTTGTCAAGGTAACCTATTCAGCATTTTTAAGCAAACATTTTCCCTTGCATTGTCTTTCTTCTTTCTTCGTCACTGTGTTGTAGTGCAGTGGATATCGACTCGGATCGACAAATCGGGGAGCCGAGTTCGAATTCCTTGCATTCACTTACGCACAAATACCCTTGGAAAAGGTATTAATCCGTCTCTTCTCTCCAGTTATGGGTCAAATAATAAGACAGATTGGGTTCAATAGCCTTGTTCGGCAACCAGTCTACCGCAGAAAGTAATGGCAACCTACTGCAGGATAATCTTCTGCCCAGTCAGTCATGTCTCTTTCGAGACATGATCGCCCAAAGCGTGTATCACGTATGGCACTAAACTGACTGCCCCTAACTCCATTTTAAATATCTTCTCACTGCTATATGAAGAACACTGTTTCCCTTTACTACCTCATGTACACACACACACACACACACACACACACACACACATTAAAATACACAATATAACCTGACTGCTGGTTATTCTTATACGCATAACAAACCTATTCGCTTATTGTCCGTGTATGAATTTGTTTACAATGGCTTCTAGTGATATTCCCTTCGATCGATTGGGAGTCGCCATTTTTGATAGAAACACTCAAATTGTTTAAAGAACGTATGAAATTGTATTTTATTGTTAACAAAATAAAAGGGATACAACAAGTAAGCCACATATTGTTACGAGTAGGTAATGTTGGGCTGAAATATTCAACTCCTGGACGCTCATGAACAAAGAAAATCGTTCCCCTGAAATCATATTTAATAAGTTCATAGAACAGTTTGAACCAAAAGAAAACTTCAGGATGAATCGCATCAAAATAATGACAGAAACCAGAGGAATCGATAGACGATTTTGTCAACAGATGTAAGCAACTGACACAAAGATGTTCATGATCAGAAAACGAAAAAACAGCAGAGGATAATAGAACTTATCATCGCCAAAATTCCAATCGCAGATTTTCAAAAATTGAAATCTTTTTTTTTTTTTGTTTTGTTTTTTTGCATAAAGTGCTTGATGAATTTTAAAATATACTTCCGTCAATTAAGATTTCACTTGGCTCTTTTAGCCGTCCTGGCAATAAAGGCTGTTTATATTTTTCCTTTGAATTTCTAATGATAGGTATCTTAAAATTCTCTTGTAGTGACTATTAAGGGATCTCTTAAGTTAAAACTTAGTAACTTATTTTAAAATTGAAAAATAACGCCGGGTTAATTCTCCTCTCTCTTGAACAGACGTAGAGGCTTATCCTTTGTTTCCTGTTTAGGAAGTGGTTTCTGGTTTCATTCCTCTCCTCAGGTCTTAATAGTAGTGTTATCGCAAGCTTTTTTTAATGTGTGTGGATGGTGGAAACGTGTCTTTATTCTGAGGGTATCGGGTTGGCAGTTTCCTGGTTTTTACTTCCGACTGATGATTGGGAGCCCGAACTCTTGCGTACCGTCTTGAGATGCTGCTCTGATCAACAGTTGAATAATATCAGGGTTTCTTGTAGTGCCATGTCGCGCATGAACGGGTGTTCCTGCAAGTGCTTCCGGTGGAAAAACCTGAGGCCACATTATGCTGCAGTCTGTGCCAGTTTCCTTCCTACACATGTTGCATTTGACGACCAACTGATACTTCTACTCTAGGCCTCTCCTTACCAAAAAATCTCTAATTATGACATCACACAAAGTCAGAATTAAAACTAAACAAGCTAAACAAAAACCTGTTAACATTTCTTTCGCGAACATCGTTGTATCCGTACCAACTTCTGAAGCGTTGAATTCTTCGTCCAAGAAAATTCATCTGACATCTTAGCTCTCTGACCCTTCTATTCTTTCCTCTGATTTCTATATCTCTGGTTACCTTCCCCTCTTTAGGAAGGACTCCAATGTCTATATGCATGGAATGAGCGTTTATGTCAGCAAACTTCTCCCTCTAGCTGGAGTGATTTCTCTTGAATCTTCTGATCATTTCTATATGTGTCTCCGTTGTCTCTCTAGTAAGCTCGGTTAGCTATCTTTTCTTTCTCTACTGCTCCTCTTCATCTTCTGACTGTTCCATACTTGACAGAATTTCGAATAGTATAGAAAAGATCATTTCCTCTCATCCGTTTGCTCAAATATTTGTGTTTGGAGACTTTAATGCTCACCACGCCAAGTGGCTGGAAAACACTGTCACAGATCTTGCTGGTGTCTATACCATGAACTTTTCAATTACTCAATCCCTTACGCAAGTGGTGGATTTCTCCACACGTTTCTCTAATAACCCTAATGAATCAGACGCACTACTTCATCTCCTTTTAACTTCTATCCCTGACTCTTGCCATGTCATGCAGTTTTGCTCTCTTGATAACTCTGATCATGCTATGATTTCCGTTAATATTTCTTTCTACTCACTATCACCACAGGAACCTCCGACCAGCAGAATATCGTACTGCTACCAAAGAGCAGACAGGGAGTCGTTCCGCTATTTCCTGTGTGACGTTCCTTTGAACAAAGTTGACGACTCTGCATCTGAGGTCTCCACTTGGGATAAAACTGGAATCAATGATTTCATCCCAGCCAGGAAGCTACGACTTAAATCCCATTCGTCCCCCTGGTTCTCCCCTGCTTGCTCTGCCACTATTGCCCACAGGAATCACTTCTTCCAGCTTTATCGGTGCCATGCACTTCTCGCCTGTGGAATTCCCTTCCATTTACTTACTTTCACGACGTTTATAATCTGCAAGAATTTAAATGTAAAGTCAGTAGTCATCTCTTATCTCACTAACCTGCATCCTCTCTCTCATGCTCCTTTCTCCGTCCACTCCACTCTCTTCAGCATTCTTATCCTTCTCTTACCCACTTCCTGACACCCGACACCCCCTATAACCTGTCACTCTTTCTCATAACTTTCCTTGTATGTAACCCCCTGCTCAACAGTGGCAGTAAAATGCCTTGCTTGGGGTAACACAATAATATATATATATATTTCCCTTTTGTCAGGCTCAGAGGTTTGGATTATTTTGTTTTTCTTTTCTTAATGTAAGATACTCACTACTTACTATATTGATGTACTTCCTATTCAATGGGAAGTACATCAATATATATATATTGCCATCATTTTAGATGGCATATTGATATAAATATTTTGCCTTCATTTTTGGATGGCGTGGGCACACTCATTACTGTATAAAGATTCTTTTTAGTAGGTACATGTGTTTGACTTGCTATTCCTGATTTTATTTTAATTTATTTTATTAAATAGTGAAATTAATAACAACTTGCTTAAGTTGAGACATCCTTAAAGATTGTGCTTCTGTCAGGAGTTGAACATGCATCTCAATGTCATCTCCTAGCTCACTAACCTGCATCCTCTCTCTCATGCTCTTTTCTCCGTCCACTCCACTCTCATCAGTATTCGCATACTTCTCTTACCCACTTCCTGACACCCCCTATAACCTGTCACTCTTTCTCATAACTTTCCTTCTATCTAACCCCATGCAAAACACTGGCAATAAAATACCTTCCTTGGGGCGGTATGATTATAAAAAAATAATTTCTATACTATTATAATGTGGGTGAAAAGTGGGGGATCAATTCTACACTACAAACAATATGTAAACTGATCCCTCAATTTATGGCCATAGTCATCCTTCTCTTACCCACTTCCTGACACCCCCTATAACCTGTCACTCTTTCTCATAACTTTCCTTCTATGTAACCCCATGCAAAACAGTGGCAATAAAATACCTTGCTTGCGGCAGTATGATTATAAAAAAATGCGGCTGACTAAAAAAGGCGCTTGTTTGCACTCTGACAAAATGAAGCAGGTATAGCATTCCGCAAGTTTGGCTCTAAAGATGATTAGCAGCTTTGTAAAAATGTGTTAAACAACAGCAAGCCCTCAATCCCACTTTTCATTAATCAATTTGTGGTCCTTACATATTCAGCGAACAAGGCCGAGTGCTTTGCTCGCAGATTCTCCACTAACTCAGCATTTGATTCGTCTGAGGTATCCGCACACGACTTCCCACCTAAAACCGAGGCTCAAGTGAGTGACGTTTACATTACCCACTAGCTGGTCTCTAAAATAATTTCAAGGCTTGAACCCCATAAAGCGAGAAAAATCCCTCTCATTGTCCTGAAGAAATGTGCCCGTGAATTCTTCTCTGTCCTCTGCAAACTCTACAACTACTGCCTCTCTGCTTCTTGCTTTCCTGCCTGCTGGAAGTCCTCCTCTATGGATTCTATATTTAAGAACTCTGGAGAACCCTCAGACCCCTTAATTATCATCCTATCAGCCTCCTACCGATTTTTGACAAAATGTTCGAAGCTATTATCAATGCTGAAGTGGTTCAAAATCTCGCACCCCACAGTCTCTTCTCCAATAAACAGTATGGTTTCCAACTTCACCAGGTCTACTGCTGATATGCTAACGACCATCACAGATATCGCCAAAGCATTTGACAGAGTTTGGTATGCTGGCCTTCTATGCAAGCTATAGGGTTATGATATAACTGCACGCTTGTTTGATCTAATCCAGTCGATTTTTTCTAGTTGCACAATGAATTGGACATGCTTCCGGATTCTATCATACGAACGCGGGTGTCACTCAAGGCTCTATTCTAGGTCTTACACTTTTTCTGATTTTCATCAACGATTTCCCTGATGCCATCGGATCCCAAGTAGGCATATACGTTGACGACACCACCATTTACACCGGCCTCTATAAATCTGCCGAGGCTGAAAAAGCAAACCTTGCTGCTGATCTTGAAAAGAACCGGCAATCTGTGGTGGACTGTAGTAAGAAATGGCTCGTAAATTTTAATGCTTTCAAAACGAAGCTACTATCCTTTAACCACCATAGACAATGGCTTCTACTCACCATCTGCATGGGTTAGGTTAGTCTCCTTAAAAGCAAAACACTACATCTCCTCGGTCAACTTTAAGCGGAATGACTACGGAATATGGAATTAATCCATAGCTAAATATGCTGCTAGGAAAGGTTCACTGTGTAAGGCCAGGAAATTTTTCTCGTTTGAATCCATCTTGCACACATATAAATCTAGCATCTGCCCGTGCATTGAATATTGCTGTCACATCATTGACAAAATCCAACAGAGAATCTGCAATGTAATCGATCCCGACCTGGTAGCTCAACTCCTGTCAGTTACTCACCGACGTAATCTGGCTTCTCTCTGTCTTTTCTACTAATACTTTCATGGCTTCTGCTCCGATGAACTTAGCTCCCGGGTGCCCCCCTCTGCATGAATTTACTTGAGCTACTAGACTAGCAACTAGGTCCCACACTTTTACAATGAAATCAATCAAATGAAACGGCAACTTTTACTCTACCTTCTTTTCTCGCATTTCCCGCCTGTGGAATTCCCTTCCGTATACTTGCTTCCCTAACAACTACAATCTCCAGGAATTTAAATACAATGTCAATTGCCATTGTATCATGTTCTCCCTTTCCACTCTACTCTCATGCAGCCCACTTCACACCAGTGTTCTCACCCTTCTTATAAATTACAGCTTATTAATATAACATGTGCTTTGTTGTAATAATATACAACAACACAGCATGACATTACAAATATTATGCTTATGTCCTGCAAATAGGACTTACGTGTAACCATCTATTAAGATGCAAATGACTGTATCAAATGTATATTGCCGATTGAACTTGAAAGACTTCTATATACAAGATATGGGTAAATTGCCGCCATTTTATATTTTAATTTTTTTGCATGCGCATTGTGTTGAGTTATTTGTTTTGTGGACTTCACAGTATAGTAGAGTCAGTTGGGTACTATCTGTGAGAAAAAAAACATCACGACACATTTCAGTCAGTCAGAAATTTGGAAACGGTATACTGTACTGTTTTTCGTGCGCACCGGTGGTGATTACTAATTGTGGTTAGGAATGTTTTTGGAGTGATCCACTAGTCATCGTGGCGTTATGCATCCATTCATCTTCTTATAGGGCGTCAAAGACAACACGGAGGGCTACGTCAAATACCTTGAGGAGGTATTGCTTCCTGGGATCAAGAGGATGACTAATGGAATAGACTATATCTGGCAACAGATATCTCTGCAACATGCCACCTGACCAGGAGAACCCAGTCATAGCTTCCAGACAGTTTTTTGCGACCACCTTTCCCGCTTACATGTGACCACCTAACTACCCAGACTTCAACCTCTTGATTACTATGTGTAAGGCGCAGTTAAGCAAGAGACCAACAAAGCTCCTTGTAACACTAAAGATAAACTGAAGGCAAAGTATTCATCAACTTAAACAAGGAGACCGTTCAGAAGAGATCCAGAAGATTCCGAAGTCGTCTGGAGATCGTGATTGAAACCAATGGCGATTTTATTGAAAACATTTACTTTTTTGTATTCGAAGATATTGTTATGACCGAAGGGCCATAGAAAGATAACATGGACTCGGATATAAGGTTGAATAGTATATCCTCGGAAACGTAGTACAAAGATAAACGTGGACTGGAGAGTACTTTCTCTCGCAGGCGTCCTGACTCACTCATTAACTAACTCCTTGGCTACTACTCAGTCACTCCTCACTCAGAGTTGGTAGCCATATTATAAATGTGTATACGAGTCCATTTGTAGGTAGGTTCCCACAGTAGATATATTTTTTTGTAATTGTAATATTGGTAAATATATCTGTTAAAATAAAATGTCAGTGTTATTTTAATTTTTTTCCTTATTTAAACGACAATTTATGCATCGCACCCTGTATTTATTTTATTTATGCGATGCTTTAAAGCATGATGGTGATAGTGATGCTGACCATTTCCGTAGAGCTATTGCATTACTTTCAAATTATGTTCGAGGACCAGATTTTAGAAAGAAAGAAAGAAAGAAAGAAAGAAACGTAATGTAATACACAAGCATGACATTTTTCTTTATTTGCGGTCCTAATTGGGATGAAATTAAAGACATATTCTTTGATGGACAGAAGTCATGATGTAAATGGGAAAGTGTTCAGAATCAAACTCATGCCTATTTCCTGCTGTGTCAGCAGCTATTGCGACATGATGATAGTGCAAGTGTGTTCAGAATCAAACTGAGTAAATTAATCAAAGTGTTAAAGAATTAGCGGAATCTTTGAGGAAAAAAGCCTAGACTCACACCATTGAATGTCAGAAGAGAGGTTGACCATATGCAAGCAGTTTGTCTAGAGAATAGGATATATCGTCAGGATATTGATAAGTTCATTAATGCTGAAATACCTGATCCTTAGATCCTGGGCAATATGAGATTATCCCAACAGAAATGGTTCATGGTCCTTGTGGTACAATCAGCTCACGAGCACCATGTAAGAAAAATGGATAATGTGAGAAAGGTTATCCAAAATATTTCATTAATAAAACTAAAATTGAAGAGACGGGATCTGCTATCTACAGATGAATACGTTTGTCAAGGGTATGCGTTAATTGCTCATCTTACTTCTCTGACTACAGCCGATTTCGCTTCGTCTTTTATTTCGTCTTGGGAATTTACTCCCGGATGTGATTTTGGCCTTTCCATTGGACGACAAAACATTTCGCACCGTGATGTGAAATTTCACGAGTTTTGTGCGTATTAAGCAAAGTTTGTAAATTCGAGAAAGTTCGTTTATTTTTAACAAAATCAATGTTATTGCTTATCGTTCGAATTTTTTAATTCTAGAACTTGTTTTATTCACTCGAGAACTACGCCGTTCCATTCAGGCCATCAGTAGGCATTAGGAAGTGTATATTATTTAACGATGCGGTGAAGCTGTTTTCAAACTAAGAGAAACTGAAAGAAATTTAGACGAAGTTGACGACTTTTTAACAGGAAGATTCATTAATGCAAATGAAGCTGCTTACAGGATTTCCTTTGCATGAAAGTGCTTCCCACTTAGAAAACAAGATATGGAAAATGGACAATGTGTGCACTTAAATCGATCAAATGTGCTCGAAAGAATAGAAAATTCAAGAAATAAAACTTTTTAATATTATTCTTTGAGTTGAACAGAAATGAGGAACACACTACAACATTTACTACACAAGGAAATTGCTGAGCATTATACACCAACTGCGGACAAAAGATGGAAAAGAAAGCTGGGAAGTGTTCTAACCGAAGACGGAAAGTACAACAGATAGATCCAAAGGCCAATTGGCATGGCGAAAGACGCGTTCCAAAATCTGAGTAAAGTATTAAGACACAGGAAACTTTCACTAGAAACAAAAAAGAGAAAACTAGATTGCTATGCGATATCAGTTTTTCAATATAGTAGTGAATGTTGGGCAATATTGACAAAGATAATGGGAAAACTTGAAGCAGTTGAAATGTGGTTCTACAGAAGGATGCTGTGGATATCGTGGGTCGAGCATGTGAGCAATGACAAGGAGTTGGAAAGAATGGAAACGAAAAGGAATTAATATTGTGCACCAGGAAGAGACAACTGAAGTTCCTGGGACATGCAATGAGGAAGGAGGGCTTGAAGAACCGAATATTAACAGGCCAGATAGAGGGAAAAAGAGACAGACGAACGCAGCAGATAACATATTTGAAGGGCCTGAGCAGGTGGATAACAGAACGGAGGTTGCGTGGTGTAACAGGAGAAAGCGTGCTAAGAGCCACCAGGGATAGGGAGACGTGGAAAGCCATGATCGCCTACGTCCTGAAAGGACATGGTACATAGAAGAAGAAGAAGAAGAAGAAGAAGAAGAAGAAGAAGAAGAAGAAGAAGAAGAGAATCTATTTACAAGAATAGATACTGTTTGTATCACACGTATGAGTAAAATGACTTCTTGATAATGTTAAACAGCCTACATCATTTGCAGATATAAAAATCTTTGAAAGTATTGTTTATTATAATTTCAGATTAGCATATTTAGCATGAGGACTTTTAGAGGGTGGTAAGTGGTAATCGTTTTAAATCTCCAATGAGAGAAATTGCAGAAACAAGATTTCTATGTCAACATCTACAGTGACACACATAAGTATTGAATACATGTTATTTTCTGTTGTAACTGTAGTTTATGTTCGCCATTTTGCCTGATATTTGGTAAGTAATATCTCGTAAAGTTGTTTTAGTTGTATGTGGAAGGAAAATTAAGAACTCATGGTTCAATCCATTTTTTTATCAAAGTTTCAAATTACCCTATGCAAAAGTATTGGATACATCAATTTAATATTTTGTTGCGTAGCCTCTGTTTTGTTTCACTGCTTCCAGTTGCTTTCTATAGTTGGCCACAAGTTTTCCACACTGATCCACCGTTACTTTACCCCATTCTTCCTTGCATAATTCCTCTAATTGCTTTATATTTTGTGGATTCCGCTTATGAACTTTAACCTTCAAAGTATTCCACAAATTCTCAATTGGAGACTGACTTGGCCAATTGAGAGTACTAATACCATTATTTTCAAACCATTCCTTTGTAAGTTTTGCGGTATATTTAGGATTATTATCGTGTTGAAGCACGAAATTCTGACCATGTCCTAAAGAAATTGCAGATTACTGAAAGTTCTTCTCTAGAATCTCCCTATACATGCTACCATGGATAACTTGCAACTCACCAGTGCCCTTGGATGAAAAGCATCCCCGTATCATAATGGAACCACCCACAAACTTAACTGTGGGGATGGTATTGTGCTTGTTGAAGGTAGTGCGATATTTTCGCCAAACACTTGTCGCTGTGTTCCTTCCGAATAGTAACAACTTTCGTTTCATCCGACCAGATTACCTTTTCCCAAAACAGCATCGGTCTTTGACATGTTTGGTTTTCAGTAAAGGCACTTTTCTTGGTGATCTTGAATGAAAGCCTGTACGATATATAGCTCTGCTAATGGTATCCTTACTTACATTAATTCCAGCACCCTCAAGATCAGTTTTAATTTTTAAAGGGGTTTTTTTTTTTGGGGGGGGGGGTTTGCACATTTCTGTTGATTCACCTTGAAGTCCTATCATTTATTTTTCTCGGTCTTCCATTTCTTGGAAGGTTTGCTGTACCGTAGCTATCTTTCTTATACTTCCTGATGATATTTCCTACTGTACTTAGTGCTAGATTCATTTATTTTCTAATTTATCGGTAACCTTCTCCTTTGTGACGTTCAATGATTCTATCTGACATATCTCTGGATAATTCTTTAGTTTTTGTCATTTTTAATCCTTGAATTGCAGAATGTACATCACAGAGTCGGACGATTAGTAGCACTATCTTGTAAGCAATTGTGTGCTACTCTGATTGGTCAGAGATAACATTCCAATACTATCGAAAATTTGAATATTTAAAATCGATTAGAAATTTGAAAAAAGTGTCATCTATCCAATACTTTTGCATAGGGTAATTTTGAACTTTGATTTAAAAAAAGTGGATTTAACCATGAGTTTTTAATTTTCCTTCCACATACAACTAAAACAACTTTACGAGATATTACTTACCAAATATCAGGCAAAATGGCGAAAATAAACTACAGTTATAACAGAAAATAACATGTATCCAATACTTATGCGTGTCACTGTATTTGCTATCATTTTATTATACAGTGATCGATCAGATCCTAGACAACTCCTTACTGAATTCAAGCAAGCAATAATCATTGATGTCTGCAATGGATCAAACTTAATCCTCATAATACTTATACAATACATTGGGATAAGAACTTCGTAAAAGAACATTCAATGAAATTGGATTACAGGACTTAAATCATCTATTAGTTGAAAGAAATGGAAGAATACAAATGACGATAATGAAAATATTCAGGATATCATTGAAACCAATGAATCTTTACTCAATTCAAAACAAATAAATGTTTATGAAACAGTAAATAACTTTATGATAACAGGTGAACATTTTGCAATGTATACATATGACAGTAATTTTATTTCGTTGACTTAACAGATCTTTATTTTTAAGAAACTTAATAATGTATAGGTTTTCATTTAGACACAAGAGGTATGGGTCATTTAAAGGATTACATATTCTCGTTTTTTTTTTTACATTGGAAAATTGAAAAACAACGAAACAAAATGGAATAGAAAAGATGATAAAATACTCTTTAGGAAAACTAACACTAAATGGTGATTACATTGAGAAATAAAAGCTTATAATTCTGAAGAGAAATAAATTGACTCTATTTTGTTGTCAGTTTTTTAATCAGTCGCTATGCAGTATTGATTTCGCACTGTTCTTCGCTGCAATATCGCTATATCCATGGCAATTGTTCAAATTAGTTCAGTACTTTTAATTCCGCCAGAATTTAGAACCAGAAGACGCCACGCTACAGCCACGGACACGAATCGCACTCACTTCTCCCGTATTCAATATTTTAAGAAAACATTTCTTTCTTCTAACAACTGTTATCTTGTTGAACAAACTCCCACATGTATGCTTCCCAGAATACTACAAAATCTTAAACTCATCGAGAAAAATTCATCGTTATTCATCCCCTATTTTCATAATTTTCACTTTCTACTACTTCCTCTTAAATTCATATCACACCTTTTATTCAGTATCGCTCTACTCCAGTGTCTCTCGAGTCTGGTATTGTGTGAAATATCTTCGATAATGAGCAGGTTTCCCTATGAATATAGCAAATTTTAAACAATATATATGTGTGTTGTGTGCGTGTGTGTGAGAGCGAGAGAGAGAGAGAGAGAGAGAGAGAGAGAGTGTGTGTGTGTGTGTGTGTGTGTGTGTGTGTGTTCAACTAGAAAAGAATAAGTATACTGGAGGGGTGGGTAATGAAAATATCTCAACTGTCTCCATTTTCAAAGATCTGACCAAATGAATATTCATCAGACATTTTTGGGAAAAGTGACGACTTCTTAATTTTAGTCGGGTCGAGGACTTGTCAGCACTTCTGGTATGCACACATATAAATAAATTTCAACTATATAGGCACACACACACACACACACACACTCACGCACACACACACACACACACACAGATAATTTTTTTTCATTTATCACAGAACAAAAATAGTATTTATTCTTTGCTTTCCGTTGCTATTTTGAAAATTCCGATGATACAAAGACAAATTCTTTTATGTCATCTTTCTTTCGTTTTTTTTTTTCTTTTAACTTCCATCTTTCTTTTCATCTTAAATGCTAACAAACTTTCCCAATTACATAATTTCTCCTGTGGAAAAATCAATTTATGTAGATAATCACGCCTAAAAGATCGATTTACATATGCGCGTAAGATGGCGTGTAATATGATAGCTTTGTTGCTTGTGTGGAACTCTTCTTAGAAATCAATCAGACACGGAACGGAACGGTTATATGAAACGCTAAAAATGATTTACTCAAATGACATCCGACTCATGAAGATGAAATCCCTCTCTCCCCATTCTCTCACTCTTTCTCTCTTTCTCTCTCTCTTTATCACACACACACACACACACACACACACACACACACACACACACACACACATTTGGGCAGCAATCTCTCTAGTATACATGTTTCATTAAAGACAACTGACAAGGTCATGCGATTAAGAGTTTTGTTTAATTTTTCTTGTCTGTTGAAGTGTTTCCTTTTCTGACACTGTTCAGAAAAGCAAGCTCTTATGCAAATACAAGCCAATCGTCTTTAACGTAACGCGCGCACACACACACACACACACACACACACACACACACATTTAGGTACCTCCACTCATTTTACCTCCCCTTGAAGATTGACTGGGGACCACCCTACCGAAGTATGCTGCTATTTAGACCATTCCTCTAGGTAACTAAAATTAACAAAAAAAAAAATGAATGAGAGAAAAAGGAAGCGAGAAAGAGTGAGAAAGAGAAAAGGGGAAGTGAGAGTAAAAAGAGAGAGAGAGAGAGAGGAAGTATTCTCTTTAATTTGTTTCCCGATACAAAACATTTCATTCAGCCCATACTAGAGTCAACGTAGTTACAATGGGATGTAAGGTCAAAATAAATAAATAAACAAAAAAACACACAAAAAAAAATACACAAATCGATAGTATAAGACGGCTATAAACAATCAGAATGGGGAATGAGTTTTCTTCAAAATTTACCGATTAAATGATGACGTGAGTGGGAAGATAAATATCAATGCCAAAACTAAAAGAGACACGATGCAGTATATTTATAGAAAAGAATTTATAAATTTGGAAATATTTGTATCAATTTACACCTTTTGTATCAGAGATCTTCAGAAGGATTTTTTTAATTTTTTTTTTTTTGTGATTTATTCGTTTGTTTTATTCTTTTTTTTGTCTTTAATTTCTATTTCTGTCTTCTTTTTTAATCTTTCTCGTTCTTTTTCTTTTTTTTCTGTCTTCTTTTAATATCTGTCGTTTGTTCTTTCTGTCTATATTTCTTTCTTTTTTCTTTTTTTATATTTCTGGCTTTCTTTTATCTTCTTTTTTTTGGTTCTTTCTTTCTATATTTCTGGTTTCGTTTTTAATATTTTTCGTTCTTTTTCTTTCATTCTTTTTTTCTTTCTTTCTTTATTTATTTATTTTTTATCTTTTATTTATTTCTGTCTATTTTTAATCTTTGTATACTTTTCTTTCTTTCTTTCTATATTTTGATTCTTTTTCATCACTTTCTTCATTTTCTTTTTCTTTCTTTCTTTCAACCTCTTTTTTGTTCTTTCTTTCTATATTTCTGTTTTCGTTTTTAATATTTTTCTTTCTTTTTCTTTCATTCTTTCTTTCTTTTTTCTGTCTATTCTTAATCTTTATAGACTTTTCTTTCTTTCTATATTTTGATTCTTTTAATCACTTTCTTCCTTTTCTTCTTTCTTTTAATTTCTCTTCTTGTTGTTCTTTCTTGATTTGCTTTAATTTTTTCTCCTTGTTCGTTTTTATGAATGTATTTTTTTATAGCAAACAATCTAAGAACTGAAAATATTCACAGCAATGTCCATCGTATTTGACATAACAAGGTTTTCCATTAGTAAGGGGAATTTATAGTCAGGCAGCTTCATTTTGGTCCTGGGCATGACGGTAAACTGCATCCGGCAGCAAGGCCTCTGATTGAGAGGTAGTGAGGAACATGGAACCACCTTTTAATTATTGTTGTTCCTAGATCCACTCTGACCCGGAGTGGTAGCATCTGTTAGGGTTCCAGCTATAGGCAAATAGTTAACCCCAAAACTGGGGTCAAAACACTATGAAAGTATAAAATTACACTTCTATAGAAATATATACATAAAAATAGACTTTTAGAGAAAAATATACATTTTTGAAGGAAAAGAATTAACAACACTACATTTCTAAAGGAAAAAATTATTCTCAGCAAAACATTTTTTAATACAAAACTAGAAAACATTTTCAGTTTTCTAAAATAAGGAAGAATAAAATTTCGTTTAAATCTGACTAAATCAACCTTCTCACTATGAGTGAACATAAAAAGATGTTTTAAAACCCCATCTTTTTGGCATTTAATAACCCACAGAGGTGTTGATATGCCGTTAAAGAAAACTCAAACTCAAACTAGTCAGGGAGGTTCTTTCCGCGGAACTGTTACGTTACGGGACTGTTATGATGAAACACACCTATTCTATAGTAAATAGACTCTCCCACCTAATTTAAGTAGGAGTAGTAAGAGGAACGAGGGTCAGTCGATGTTGGACGATAGTAGTCGACAGTTAGTGGAATATGAAAGTAGCCAGCGACCTGGCAAGATTACACCGCGTAATACATATTATATCAAGTTTCTAACGTTTTGTACGTCGAACCTATTAGGACCGACTTTAGCACAAATACTAGCCTCCACTGCGAAAATAACTCCACAACAAGGACAGACTTACGAAACGATACATCCCAATTTTTTTATACACTATTTATCCAAGTCTGCTGCTTAGTTTTTAGTATATAATTTGAATATCGGTTCATATTTACACCTAGAAAATATGTTAATTAAATATGTCTATACAAGTCTAATACATTTCCAATATGACTAAGATGTGTATAAATTCTATTAAAAAAATTATGCGATAATTTGGAGAGTATACGTGTTGTATACAGGCTGCGATGGATAAAATTTCGTCTAAATGACTCAAAACTCAAAATAACTCTGACGCCTCATTTTAATAGATATATTTATCAAAATGACACAATAATATCTTGAAATATTAAAGAGTAAATTTATTCAATAAATTACCATTGAATTCAACCACGGCCTCCAGATGACTTCGGAATCTCATGCATCTCTTCTGGGTGGTCTACTTGTTTAACATGATGAATGCTGCCATAATCCTTGCCTTCAGTTCATTTTTGGTGTTACAAGGAATTTTGTTGATCTCTCGTTCAACTGCGCCCCACAGATAGTTAAGGAGGGTGCAGTCTGGGGTGTTAAATCGCCAGATTAAGAGAGATGTGGTCGCAGAAATTGTCTGACAGTCATGACTGGGTTCTTCTGCTTGTGGGGTGCAGAGTCCTGTTTCCAAATACAGGGTCTTCCAGCAGTCTTGACTCAGGGAAGCAGTACCTTCTCAAGGCACTTAATGTATGCCCTCGAGATGACTCTGAGTCCTCGTGGGAAAATGAATGTAAGCATAAAGACGACATCACTAGTAATCACTTCAAACACCTTCGTAATCACCATTAGACTATTCAAACTCTTTTCGAATCCTCTGCACTGTCCTCAGATTGACACTTAAACACTCTGAAATGTTCGTTTTGTAGTTTCCAATACGAATGCTAAGCAGTGCAGCATGCCGTTTCCAAATTTCTGATGGAGTGAATTGCATTGCATCATGGTACTTTTTTTTATCAAAGACGGTGCCCAACTGACTTTACAACATATTGGGCAGTCGCCAAAATAAAAGCCAACCAACGCGCATTCGTGAAATTAAAATAAAAATTGCCACAATTTAATCATAGCACCCTGTATATATATACACAGACATGACAGAATTGAATCGACACCAAGATAAATTTTATTTCTTATTTTTTTATAATAACCAAGATGAATTAAGATAGATTATTTGATTAAAATTGCAGATAACAATACTAGAACATGCCACGAACCAAAAGAGTATCAGACTTATACGAATTTCAGCGATGACGTATCGTGGGCTAACATGAAGGTGGTCATAGTCAAAGAAAAATATGTGAAAATCTTTCACTACCCATTTCTACTGTTAATAGAATGATCGCACAATTCACCAGGGACGTTGAGACAAAATGGGATCAATAAACTTCCATGGCCAAGTCAGTCCCCGGATATTAACCCTATTGAACACCTTTGGGGCATATTAAATCGAAAATTCCACAAAAAGAACAGGAAGCCATCTTCTAAGCCCAAACTTTCAGGATGATTGCGTGAAATATGGCAATAAATCCCTCAAGATGATATTCGTGAACTCATCGCTAGCAGGGTCATTGCATTTGTTTAACATTATTATTTTTTAATGGATACTCGTATTTGAGTGGAAGCTCTGTTTTTAGTTTTATATATAGTTAAATATATTTAAACTATATATATATATATATTTAAAATATATATATATATATATTAAATTAAATTAATATATATATATATATTTATATATCGTTTGAAAAATCGTTTGAAAAATATCTATTCTGGTAAAGGCACGTCTGGTCTAAAGAGAGCATCTCTCCAGTGTGGGGGTTTGCAGGTTCGATTACTGCTAGAAGATAGATATTTTCCAAAAGATTTCTCAAACGATTAAAGCCAGTGAAAATTATAATGTACTTGTTAACCATATATATATATATATATACTAAACATATACTGTTAAATATAAGAGACTATGAATGTCTAATATGTTTAATCGTGAGCCGATTTAAACATCGTATTTTGGATTTAATTTCAGATGAAAATAAAGACTTTCAGCTCATATGAGTGATCTTCAGAGAGGTTACAAGGACGTTAACATAAAAACATCCACCATCAGCGACGATTTTATCTTGTGTTGACATAAAACTTTGCTAGGCAACGATAACAGTTACCAAAAATAGCACACGCAGTTCGTAAATTTGTAATGCGGTTCTATGACGTCACATCGCGTCGGAGCTCGAAATGATAACAGAACCATATATTTAAATGCAATGTAATGTGTTAAGTGTGGGTTGTTTGGATTTAATGTAGATGGCCTCCATTATCTGAAGGTTCTTTTTACTGAGTGTATGAGTGAGGATTATTGTATATAATAAATATGAGTATCAAATTAAAAATTAAAAAATATAAATATAAATAATATATAAATTAAAAATAATAATCTTAAACAAATAAAAATTCATACATATATGTATATATATATAAGAGAAATAATGAGATATGAGAAAGTTTAGAATAAAGATGTTAATAATGAAATAGGATTTGGTAACCAGGCAAAAATTTTGCAAACACAAATTGTTATAAAAACACTTTCCTAAATAATATCTGCCTTTATATTAATTTGTGAAAATATTCCTTTGCGTATTGATTGTATTTAATCTGAATGCAAGTTCTGGTGATACTGAGCAAGCGAGGGACCGGATGTTTGCTCTCAGAGGTCCAGAAAGCCACTAACCAAAACTGGACTGTTTTTTGCGCATCTGGGCTCCACACAGAAGTTACGGAGGTAAACCAAAAATAAATAAACATCAAATTTCTTTTACGGACCTGTAGCGGAACTCTAGATCAAATCGCAAAAAATCGCAAAATTCAAAATACGTCAGAGAAACGGTTTTTCCATAGCTAAAGAAAAAAATCGCTCTTTAAGCCACCTTACGGACTGGATTGAATATTTAAGGATGGTCACTAACCGGTCACGGATAGTTCAGAGTAAGCGTTTTGATGACACACATCTAAGATGTAACTCTCAACTTCAAGTGACCCGGATTTTGTCCTCTCTTAACTTCTTAATGTTTCTAATTGTGCATTAACTTTTACCACTTGTTATTCCTTCTTATGATAAATTTCTATTTTAAATGTAAAATATATATTTTATTATTCCACTCTTCTACACTAATCCACACATTCCAACTGCCGACGACCAATCTTCTGATGAAAACCCTTCTGATGAATACAACTCAAGATAAAATTTATAATCTGTGGGCAGTTCGGTTAAGAAAGACACAAGGCCTCACAAAAGAAACATTAACCAGCTCCCTACACTTCACAGTAAATTCATTTATTCGCCGGTAGATTTACTATTTTTTTCCATCTTAAATTCACGTCAATGACATCGGTTTTTGCTTAAATCTTCAAGCCAAACATTCTTTTCGATTTTTTGGGAATCGTGAATATTTAAAATTTTTTACAACGTTACTTTTATTTTACAGCCTAACCACTCATTCGTCATTCTGCTATAGAATTAATTGTTACAGACTTCATTCCTTTAAAAGTTATTGTTTTATGTCCTTTAATCCAAAGAAAAAAAAAGAAAGAAAAAGAAAGAAAAAACGATTTCTACAAAGCAATTAAATTTGCGAAAAGGAAAACTCAATCTTCGATTTCTAATTTAGCTTTTCCTTCTGAATCGGATCGATAAAGCACTTTCCTTTTAAAATAAACCTTTTCTTAAAACGTTTTTTATATTTGCTACGGTGGCATTAAATTTTAAAATATTCAAATATTTGATGACTTGTTTTATTTCAAATTTTTGCATTCTTTTTTCTGAGAATGGAAATGATTTTCGCTCCCAGTTTTTGCTAAACCTCGATTCTTGAGTAGAGATGTTTTTTTCTCGTTGTTTTTTTACCGCTTTTTGGAATCGGTGCTCACGTTCTTTAATTACCATTCGTGTCTTCTAGCTTTTGGCTACTGACTGTTGTCAGAACTATTTAGCAGCGAAATTCTTTGTAAAAAGTAGTAATAATAAATAACAAATGAAAAGTTGGCATCATTAAAAAGGCGTTTAAATATTAACGTTCATCGGCCTAGAGAGTCTTTGTGACACGATTATGATGTGCCATTGATTTTAATTAAAAAATATACAATATTAACAAAAACTAAATTAATTAAACGACAAAGATATTCGGAAACATTCTGGTGATAGAGGACATGTTCTTGATATTTACTTGATAAATTTTGCTATGTCTATGTTAGGTCGTCGTGGTATTAAATGAAGATAATGTAATCATGAATCATAATGTCGCCTGAAAACGACATAGTTTTGCTGAATTCGGTAGTGACGAAGTAAATTTCACTTTCAGTTCGCGCACTCTAATATGATTCTCTTCTTTGATAATTCCAAGTTCAAGTTATATTCTAGAGGGGCATAGGCAACGCCACAACAGCTTTGCTCAGAGCGAGAGGAGAAATTTTGTTTCGTTAACTGAACAACGGAAACGAGTACGATTGTCATGAATATCAGTATAAAACATCTTGTTTCCGGACGAACACCAGCCAAATGCCGAGTAAATTAAGACGAACATCACTTGCAAATGATTTAATGTGATCCCGAGATATCTAAGATTAACACAACTAATCGAGTGACCTTCAATGAACAACACTTGCCGTGTGAACTATGATGAATCCCACTTGCCGTGTGACCTAACATGAACAAAACTTGCCGAATAATCTAAGATAAGATCTAACTGATGAGTGATCTAGGGTGGGCAACACTTCCCGAATGATCCAAGTTGAACACCACCGTTCAAGTGATCTAAGACGAACACCACTTGCCAAATGATCTAAAATGAACGCCACTTGTTGTGTGTGTTTAGATTAACACTACTTGCTGAGTGACCAATAATGAAACACATTGACGACTGGCCTAAAATGAACCCTATTTGCCCAGTAACTTAAGCTGAACACTTCTTTCAGAGTGACCTAGTATAAACAACACTTGCCGACTGATAGATGAACACCACTTACTGAGTAACCTATGATGAACAATACTTGCCGAGTGACCTAAGATGGACCCCTTTTGCAGTGTTACCAAGATGAACACCACTTGCGAGTTACCTAAGATGAATATCACTAGCCGAGTGACTTGTGATAAACACCACATGCCTAGTGATCTAAGATGAACCAGACTTGCCTAGTGGTCTTAGATGGACATCACTTATCTAGCGACCTAAGGTGAACACCACTTGCCGAGTGAGCTAAGATTAATACCACTTTCCAAGTTACCTAAAATAAACACCACTTATCTATTGACCCAAGATGAACACCACTTACCGTTTCACCTAAGCTTTCCGAGTTAACACATCACTCAATAAATCCCAACTAATAAAACAACAACTTGTATGCAAAATTCGATTTTATTCATCAACATAATCTCTTTCTAGTGGGATACACTTATTTCATCGCTTCGCTAACAATTCGATGCCATTTTTGGAGAACGATTTGTCATTGGCCTGAAAATAAGCCTCAGTTTCTGATATCACTTCTTCATTGTTTGTTTGTTTGTTTGTTTTGTTTTTATGGCAAATCAACCTCGGTGGGTCATTTATTGCCAACTAAACTTTATTTATTTATTGCTGGTAATACCTTTTTTTCAACAATTTATTGTTGTTTTTATATATAAGTTTTGTGTCTAGTAATACATTTTTCTTTTCGAGTATCACGATTCGTTGAGAGTTGTTTTTAAGGCAGGGTCCCCAAGTTCTACCCTTGTTATTTAACCTATAACTGGAGGGAAGGGATCGATTAATACCTTTCCCAAAGGTACCAGTGCTTAAGTGAATGCAAGGTATTCAACTGGAATTCGAACTCGGTTCACCGATTTCTCTTTCCGAGCCGATATCCACTGCACCACAACACACATGCCTCACTAGACGCTTACAGCACCTGGCATTCCCAAGCGGTCACCCATCTAAGTACTGACCAGGCTCAACGTTACTTAACTTCGGTGATCGAGCGAGAGCCGATGTATTCAACGTGATAGGCCGTAAGCCACTTCTTCATTCGAGCCAAATTTCTTTCCAGGAGCGTTCTTTTGAGTTCTGCAAGCAGCCAGTAGTCGCTGGGAGGTGGATCTAAAGCATAGGTTTCAATGCGGAAGTGCGATTCATGTAGTTTTGCCATCGTTACGATCGAATTGTGATACGGTTCGTTGTCATGGTGAAAGATCACTTTTTTCGGGATTTGTGGCTGTTTTTTGGTGATTTCTTTCTTCAAACGCACCAATAATGCTACGGAGTAAAGTGGTGGATCCATGTTTCATCCATTGTCACATATTTACGCACGCAAGAACTTTTTGCTGCCTTGAAACAGTTGCAAAGAACACTTTTAATCCACTTTGAACACAGCTTTCTCATTGACAAATGTTCATGCAAAATAGTGAATAAACTGTCTTCTGATATGTTCAACTCCTCTGCTATCTGACGAAATTTCAATTTACGATCGGCCAAAACAAGTTTGCAGATTTCTTTTGGTGTTTTGCGAAACAATTACCGATTTGGTGTGATCTGTGCGTTCTGCATCATTTGTGTCTGTACAATCGCGTTTAATGTCAGCATACCATCTCTTAACCGTTGTTTCCGATTGAGCAGAGTCCGAATAACACTTATCAAGCCATTGCTTTGCTTGAACAGTATTACTCAGTATCTACTGAGTTAAAATGAACACCATTTGCCGAGTGACCTCAGCTGTATCTTATCTTAAGTCACTCGGGAAGTGGGTTTCATCTTATGTCATTAGGCAAGTAGAGTGACCTAAAATGAAGCTCACTTACCGAGTGACCTAAAATTAGCACCACTTGACGAATGAATTAAGGCTCTTGGCCTTTGCGTATTAAGCATCAATTTTCTGTTTTTGATAACGTGTTTTTAATCCTGTGCATAAAGCTATGAATTCCTGTGTTAAAGTCTTTAGCAGAATAAAAATTTGGTGCCTATTTTTTGATTGGATTAATTCCATTTCTTGTGATGATAAATGTAAGACACATTCTTTTCATTCTATACATTGTCGGTTTCCAGTGGACTGTCTGAAACTATGAAAGACATCAGAAAATAAAAGAAACTTAAAAGTAACCAGTCAGTTGGCTGCCTGTGAAAAAAATTGCTTCATTGTTTGGATGAATGAAATGTAATTTCTTAAATTTTTGTTGTCTGTTCGAAAACAAGACTCCATTTTTTAGTTTGGGAAAGAAAAACGCACTAATTATCTCTTCAAACCAAGAAAAAGAAAAAAATTCTACTACGATTTAAAATGAAGTGAAAGTAGGTGACAGCGAACTTCATAAGTAAATTTTCAGACTGAATTCTTCAACTAAGACTGTCGTAAATATAATTCAACGCAAGAACAAAGTGTGCAACAAAAGTGTTATGGTTAACAAGTTAGTCTTGCTAAGTCATTTGCTAATCTAATCAGCCCGGGCGTGAAAAAGTACTGAGATTTTCTAGCACTTTTTTTTTTAAGTAAAGCGGAAAAGTTTACATGACTCCTTAGCTAAGATATTTGTGTATTTACTGCTAATTACAAGAATCTTGCATATTAAACAAACAAGCCTTTTAAGCTTGGTGCAATATAATCTTTCAAATCACTGCCATTTGGCCTTTTGTTAACTTCAGTAAAAATCAATCAAGCAACACATCATTGTTTTTGCGTGAGTGTCAGATTAACACTAGGATTTCTTATTCTTCGCTATTTGTTGTTTATTGGCGCACATGGATGTGTATTTTTGTTAATAGATTGTTGAGGTTGAACGTTTTCTTATAAGGAAACATTCGGAATTCCTTGACCGAACATCCAGTGTTACTGTCAGTTAAAATTTGTATTATTTTTATTTGTGAATTTTTTTCCAAAAAATAAGCTTCTCGGGTTATTAGTCTTTCTAGTTTTGAAGGAGTTTCCTTGCTAACCTTTTGTTAAGGTCATTTGGAAAGTCAACATCATTATTCTCTCTTACTAATTATATCTGCTACTCATTTACGTTGTTGCCACTCTTGGTTGCCTTCTAGCAATGTGTTTGTTGTGATTTCGCAAACCTTTTTTTTAACCTGTAATGTCATAAGCTCATTGAGGGATTATTTTTGCGACTCTTTAGCTATGATATTTATGGAAATTTATAGCCGTTTCCATACATGAAACATTCGGCATTCCTTGACATAACAGCCAGTTTTATATATAAATGAAAATAGTGGGTTCAAAAACTCTCTCTCTCTCTCTCTCTCTCTCTCTCTCTCTCTCTCTCTCTCTCTCTCTCTCTCTGCCTATATGATGGTCCTATAGAACTTTGGTGGGGTGACGATAGTAGCTATTTCCAGTTTCCTTGTGATTGATCTTTTCTGAAAATATTTCTTCTTTCTTAAAAAGCTCTCTTGTCGGCTTCCATTTCTTATTGCTTTTTATTTTTTATTTTTTTTTTCCCTTTTGTTTTTGATGATCTTGTTATTTCTTCTTTATTTTTCTTTTAGCCAACCAAGATTTTTTTTTACTTTCCTTTTTACTCTGCTTTTATTTCCTTTTGTATTTGTTTTTTCTTTTCTTCTTTGTTTTTCTTTCCTTTTTTGTTTCTTTGTTTTACTTTCTTTTTTTCTCTGCTTTTATTTCCTTTTTTCTTTGTTTTTACTTTTTTCTTTGTTTTTCTTTCCTTTTTTCTTTGCTTCTCTTTCCTTTTTTCTTTCGTTGCTTTTTTTTTTTGTTCTTCCATTTGTCCTGCTTCCATTTTCTTATTTTGTTTCTTTTTTGCATTTGTGTTCCCCCCCCCCCCCAACCCCGTCTGCCTTTACTTTTTTCTGTCTTTTCTCCCTTTATCTGTTTATTCTTTCATTTTTTCATTCTTCTACCTCCTTTCCAATATGCTTTTTTTTGTGTGTGTTTTTTAAACTATCTTCGATGACATAATTTTCACTGAATTCATTAACAGGAAACCTTAAATAATTTATTAAATTTACGTCTGTTCCTATTAGTGAACTTAGTAAACTCACGCGTCCTCTAAATGCTTTTGGTAGGTAGTTAACATCATGATTCTAGTATCATTTTCTCTTCACGCGTTATTCATTTTTGTTGTTGCTGCTGTTGGAAGTCTTCAAGTTTGCTTGTTTTTACTTTTGATTATTTAGAAAAGGTCGTTATCTGTGAGTTTGTAACGCCAGCCAATGGGATTTCATGAAGGATTTTAAAAAATCGAATAGATTCATTATTGATGTGAGAAAAAAAGATTTACGTCAGGATAGTTTCTACATTTCTGAATGGGCTTACGGTTCTCGCTCGATCACCGAAGTTAAGCAACGTTGAGCCTGGTCAGTACTTAGATGGGTGACCACTTGTGAATACCAGGTGCTGTAAGCGTATAGTGACGGATGTGCGTTGGTGGTGCAGTGGATATCGGCTCGGAAAGAGAAATCGATGAGCCGAGTTCGAATTCCAGTTGAATACCCTGCATTCACTTAAAGCACTGGTACCCTTGGGAAAGGTATTAATCCCTGCCTTTCCTCCAGTTATAGGTTAAATAACAAGAGTAGGACTTAGGGACCCTGCCCTTAAAAACAAATCCTAATGAATCTTGATACTCGAAAAGAAAAAATATTACTAGACACAAAAACTTATATAAAAAACAATAATAACTTGTTGAGAAAAAAAAAGGTATTACCAGCAATAAATAAATAAAATTTAGTTGGCAATAAACCCGCCGAGGTTGATTTGCCATAAAAACAAATCAACCAACATTTCTGAATGAGGTGGGCGCCATCTATGACATCCAGATGATAATCTCGGGATGACAAGGCGAATTCAGAAGTATGCGTGTATGCAAATACATAGGTATATCAATAAATATGTGGCTTAATAGAGGGATCTTTTATTTGCATAACAAACGTCGCTTGTCTCTCAGCCTAAATTAAGAGATGCAGGGAGATTTTCTGGATTTTCAATAAAAGTGTGATGCGGATTAAGAATACCACGAACGGATTTTTCTCAAAAAATAAATCCTCCCAGATTCAAAAGAAATTAAATCCACACAGAGCATGGATCAATAAATGAATATCCGGATACACACATTCGTTTCAAAAAGAAGGGTTGTATACGCATCAGGCTACAAATTTATTTATCCCCAATTTCTGTGTATGTATGTGCATTGGTGCCTGTACATGTATACTATTATCACCCGATCTCCACACACGTCTATTGAACAGTTGAAGAGGCTCATCCTTTGTTCCCTGTTTAGGATGTGGTTTCCGGCTTTCTCTTTTCCAATCTTTTCACCCTTATGTAGCGCCCTGCACTTCCCGCCTTGCTCGGGGTGATATGATTTAAAATATATATATATATATATATATGTGTGTGTGTGTGTGTGTGTGGGTATGTATGTGAGCGCTGCGTTTCTAAGCAGTTGGGTATGTTGCCTCCAGAAAACCAAAGATATTTAAGTTATTAATTTACCAAACTTGGTGAACAAAATTTAAACGATTTTAAATTGTAATACATTTTCATTTAAAGGTAAGTCATATGTAATGAGAAAGGAAACCGTATTTGAGATACAAAACTGCAAGAGAAAAATATTTCCTCTTATAATGAATTTCATTTAATGAGACTCGAAGCAGATGTTGAAGTAATGAGTCAATGTCGACGTTCTTCGCTCAACCCCGAAGCCAGTCAGCATAAAAGATGTTTAAGTTTTCGTCGAAATAAAAGATTTACAACGTTAGTTTTCTGAAACGTTTCCGCCTCAGAAAAGAAAAATCTTAAGTCAACACTTGATGCCGTTTTAACTTTTCGTTGGGAGAGAAAACAAAAAAGAAAAGTTGATTTGTTTACACAAAATTAGTGAAACGACTGCACCAAGTTAAGCAAATACACTTTTACCCACTTGACGCACACTTACAGACACGTGCAAACACACACACACACACACACACACACACACACACACACATCATTCATGACTTTGCAACAATGTTTATTTGAAATTGATGCTCCTTACATCGTGAAACGACGAGCTTTTATTATTTTGTATGTTTGAAAATCAACGCCATTCATTGGTCAGTCATTTATTGATTTATCCTACTGGTATTTACCTTCGATATTTGAAATTAGGGTGAATAATCGTTCTAACTTTACAGGTGAATTGAATCTTTGCTGTACTTAGCGACCCATTTAAGGTTATCGTAGCTTTTATGAAGGCTGCCATATAGAAATTATAGTGGGTTGCTTATCTATTCCTTTTCTAGTTATAGTGGGACTCCGTTCTGGTGAAGGGTAGTTTGTATATTGTTGCAGGTTATCGGAATTTGGCCTTGTTGTAGATAGCCCACTATAAGTCATAAAATGATTACAAATCAAGAAAAGCAAATTGAGTTGAAAATAACATTTATATATAGACATATCAATTAATGTTTTTACAATTAAAGTAAAACGTGAATATAGGTCCAACGAAGGTTAAAATGTTCATGGCAAATAATAAACTGAAAGAGATTTAAGGCTTAGAAATGTGGGGAGCGTGTAAGTGAGGAATGTTTTTGATGTAGTCGCTCCTTGGGTCAGTAAGTAGTTTTGAGACAGGGGAGAAGGAAAGAGAGGTGAAGGGACGAGCATAGTAGCCACTTGACTTGGTCAAGGTAGATATTAATTACTCTCGCCTGTCACCATCGGTCTGTGTGCTGGGTGCTTTCTGTCTCGGCTTTTTATTTCGGCTTTTTGGATCGCAGGTGATCATTTGGGATTCACACTCGTATTTGATTCTTGGCTTCCATTGGCTGATAAATAACATTCGCGTAGGCTCACGAAAAGGAAATTTAATATTTGATTAATTTTTATTTTTCAACTGGAACATCTGCGCGAACCCGGATGCGCAACGACGACTTTTGGTCATTTTCCTTTTTGTCCTGACAAGGCAAACATCCGGTCCATCGCTTTTGCTCTGTCGGTATTACCACAAAATAAATGAGTTTTGCTAAAGAACAAGTAGTCGACCTCGTTTTGATGTCATTAGAGGAACACGTGATGTTTTATAAATGATATATATGTGGGGACATAATAATCATCCGAGTGGGAAAAGAAAAAGGTCTTTCTTTCTTCTTTGAAGGCTTTATTTTTAGTATATTTGACTTTACAAAACATAAACGTCAGATCAGGGAAAGAATGAATCCCTAAAACCTGGAATGTTCTTTTTTCTACACTTTTGAGAAACTTGCATCATCGATTAATTAGTGAAAGTTAAACATCTGATCACTTCAGTCAGTCAGTTAAGTGATACACGCTTTGGGCGATGATGTCTCGAAAGAAACATGACTGACTGAGCAGAAGATTATCCCGCAGTAGGTTGCCATTGCTTTCTTCGGTAGCCTGGTTGTCATACAAGGCTATAGAACCCAATCTGTCCTGTTGTTTGACTCATACCTAGAGGGGGAAGAGATGTATTATACTATTAAGTAGTAAGTGGGGGATCAGTTTAGTACTTCATAACAATATAAAATCGATCTCCTACTTAATGACCAGTATAAACCTTTATCATGTCTCCAACTATTATATTCAGTCGGTCAGTTAAGTACCATACATGATACACGCTTAGGCGATCATGTCTCGAAAGAAACATGACTGACTGGGCAGAAGATTATCCCGCAGTAAGTTGCCATTGCTTTCTGCGGTAGACTGGTTGCCAGCCAAGGCTATAGAACCCAGTCTGTCCTGTTATTTAGCCTATAACTGGAAGGAATAGACGGATTAATACCTTTCCCAAGGGTATTTGCGTGTAAGTGAATGCAAAGAATTCAAATGGAATTCGAACTCGGCTCCCCGATTTCTCGTTCCGAGCCGATATCCATTGCACCACAACGCGCATCCTAATCACTTAGAGAGAGAGAGAGAGAGAGAGAGAGAGAGAGAGAGAGAGAAAAGAATTATACTTTAGTTTCCCATCATATCACACGACGATCCAAACAAGAAACAATAATTTCTATTATTTTATTTTATGACAAAATAGGAAATTCTGTAACTAAAACATTCACGAAGTCAAATGCACGCAAAAATGTTTTCTTGAACCAAAGGGTTTGGTGTTTTATGACTAAGAGTAAAGTCTAAAAATAACATGGTTAAAGAAATAACCTGTTGTCCACAAATAGTGAAAAAATAAATAAATAAATAAAATGAACAAATAAATAAATGTTTTCGGGATCAACTGCAAAGAACCTTGCACAGCCAGCCCCAAATACCATCATACCAAATTTTGATATTAAAATCTCTAATAGATCTGTAGAACATGTACAGCATTTTCCATATCTAAGCAGCTTTTATCAAACAAGTACATCTCAGAAAAGGATGGAGAACACTGAATTGGAGCTGCATATGAGGAATTTGGAAAGCTAATCAAACACGTCTTCTACAACAGAGATCTGAACTTAACAGCAAAAATGATGGTCTATAAAGCTGTTGTCACTTCAAATTTGCTATCTGGTTCCGAAATCTGAACACTGTATCGTCGCGACATCGAAAGATTAGAACATCTTCTCCATCGTGATTCAAGATTCGTTCAATTTTAAAAATCAAATGGAATTATTATGTGACCATCGCCAAAATCCGGGAAGGAGCGAACAGCGAATCGATGATCATTAAAAACAGTGTTTAGTAGTTCGGATAATATGTAGCAAGAATGAAAGACTCAAGTTTTTTACGTCAAAGCTTATTGAGCGGAGTTGACTTCAAGGAAGAAAATCAAGGAATTGTCTTCGAAGATATAAAGGCCAACTCCAAACAACAGTGAAAGCCACTGTACTTGAGCCTAAATCTTTTGAAACACATACACAAGACCGTTACATCATCTTTAGAACCACAAACGCCGAAGCTACCAGAAGAGAAAAAGAAAAAAGTCAAACGGCAAGAGAAAAAAAGGAACAACAAAATTGATCTCTTCCTCCATTAACATTACTATGCGATCAGAAAAGAAGAAATTAAATTTTTGGATACGAAATAAAATCGATGACGGTTCTGGTCAGTGCGGCAAGTTTGCTGATTAGCAAGGTTCAATATCATTTGTTTATTGGCTTTTATTCTAACGGGTTATTGGATGGTTTCTAAACGCTAACAACTTGTCAAATCCAACATGACAGAATTAGTTTTCCGTTTTTTGGTTCTACATTGTTGTAAAAATGACTTTTAGGTGGAAAGGTTCAAATTGATTTCACCTCTCCGGAGATACAAACCTCAAATTTAACAAACCATTTCTCAGCCATTATTTTTCGATCAGTCTCCATAAAAGACCTTTTTAAATTTTTTATTTTTATTTTTCCGAACTATTCAAGCCTATAGAATTAGTTCCATTCTCTGTTTTACCGTTTTAGATTTAACTACATTGAGTCTTGAAACAACAGAAGAATCTCTCGTTCGATCAGAAACCATTTCAAATATTAAAATATGCTTCCAAAATTTCTGCAACTGGATCTATCAAACACTTTTGATAGATTTTCGAAATGATCATATGTTCTCCTTCAAGAACTCTAATTAAATTATTGAAAAAGATACTCATTATAGACTAATCTCTTTCAAATTCCTTCAGGACTTTGACAAACATGGTTCTTCTTAGATTCCTTTTGTTTGTTTATCTGCAATTTGTCAGATTTCTTAGAAAAAATAGTAACGTGGTGTTCCATTGGCTTTTCAAATTATTTTTAATTCAGACTTTTCATTCTCCTTGGCAGCACGTTATCCAAGGTTAGAGAGCCCCGCCTACCCTTTTATTTAAACCCATAGCTGGGTGGGGTGGGGTGGTGGAGAGGAGAAATAGGTTCATCCAAAATATTCTGTAATTCTTCTCAAGTTTCATTATTACATAAAGTTTCTGATTATCACCAAAAATTTAGAAAAATGTCAATATTTAAACAATTTTAGTGGGGGCTCATTTTTTTCATACAACGTTATAGTAAATCGATCCTCCATTTTGGAACCTCTCGCGTTGGAGTCGCTTTGTTTTTTTGTTTTTTTGGGACGAGTTGTTGCTCTTGTTTGTTTTTTTTGTTTTTTTTTTTTCAAGTTTTCTTCAGTTCTTACGATAGCATCTTCTTCGGAAACTCCAAGAATGGCTTTTTTCAAAAGTTTCGCAAAGGATTCAGTTGTTGAATATGCACAAGCAAAATGTTAATTGCACAGGATCGATTTACTATAAGGTTGTATGAAAAACTGAGTCTCTCCCACTAAACTTGTTTAAATGTTGAAATTTTTACAAATTCTTTTGTCAATCGGAAAGTTTAGGGTTTAATCGATAAGATTGTACTGAAAAAATTTTTAAAAATATTGATAATCAACAAATTTACAGGTGGTGGTAATATCGTACCGGCGAGTGGTTCCATAATAGAGGATCGATTTACTATAAAGTTGTATGAAAAACTGAGCCCCCGTCTAAAATTGTTTAGATATTAAAATTTTTCCAAATTTTTTTTTTTTTTTTTTTTTGTCAATCGAAAAGTTTACGGTGTAACCAATAAGATTGCACTGAAAAAAGTTAAAAAAATAAAAAACAACACATTTAAAGGGGGTGGTTTTAGTCTCCTTCAGGTCCGCCGATGTTCCTTCTGGGTTTTTAATTTAGCTGTAAATAAACTAATGACAAATAAGACGCAAAATCCTTTTTCATTTAATAGCTGAACATTCTGACTTCATAAAATAAACCTTTATTATTATTATTATTATTTGAATTAATATTTTTCTAATCCAGATAAAAGAAAATATAACCAAATGTTGACGGAAAAAATGATCGAATAAACCTGTAATTTGTCTTCTTAAAACGAATCCCGGCAGAAGCCCGGATAAACAAACCGGTCTAAAGTTAAAAGAGATTCTTTTCTGACCACAACAAGCGGTTACGGATACGTAATTGAAAGAAAACATGGCTGTAATAAAAGAAGTGTCAGTTGAAACAATAAAAACGTTGGTAGAACTCATTCACTAAGGCAATCGACAAGAGAAAGACACTGGTTATACCCAGTGTAAACTTTGGTGCAAGTTTGAAAGAGGCAGGACGGTTAAAAAAGGGAAAACTTTCTCGTAGACCAGGGAAGACATCAAAATGTCACAAAAAAAAATTGTTAGAACAATGTACCTTGGTTAATTTTCTCATTCCATCCAAAACATATTGGTTTCGTGATGATGTAGTCATTTTTTCAAGACGTTAATGCATTATATAAGAGAGTAAAGGTATCAATAAATCGATAATATGACCAGGGAATGTCGTGGAGTTAAATCCAACTGAAAATAATGGCAGAAACTTTTAAAAAGTGAAAGATCCATCAATCAAAGACGATTTATTAACCATTATTCGGTAAAGTTATTGCATTAAGCTAGTGAAATGTATGTCTGAAAAATAAAAGCTAAAAAGATAGCGAAATGTATGTCTGAAAAATAAAAGCTAAAAAAGATAGCGAAATGTATGTATGAAAAATAAAAGCTAAAAAGATAGCGAAATGTATGTATGAAAAATAAAAGCTCACATAAAAGATCAACTATGTATTAATTCTAATTTTTTATCGATTAATTTCATAACTTTTCTCAATCATATTTTATTCTATGTGGCTCTGAAAAAATAACATTAATTTCAATAATTTCATCGTTTGCACCAACATTTCACACACACACACACGTGCACACACGCACACACACATAAATATATATATATTGTGTATTTAGGCAGCAATCCCTCTTTTATGCAAGTTTCCTTAAAACTGATTGACAAGTTTTTTTATATAATTTTTCATGTGATCTTATTTTTTTTAAGTACATAAATTCTATAAAAATTGTCTGAATGCTATATTTCTCCAAATTGTTTTGGCGTAAAAATCTGTCAAAAAAAAAGTCATCCTTGCTCTTTTCTAGCCATTAGTAAGGATGACTTTTATTTGACTTTAAACTGAATATACGGATTATGTAATATATGTGTCTGGAGTTATAGGATGGTTGATTTTCTAAACACGGTCAGCATACACACACGAGCGCGCGCGCGCGCACACACACACACACATATATATATATATATATATATACGTACACATATATATATTTACGCTCTCACACCCTGATTGAGCACTCTGGAAGAATGATAGACTTCGAAAAAGCAGTAGCTACTGTAGCATCTACGCATCGTTCATTCAGCAATGAATTAGAACACTCACAGCTATTGGCGTGTGTATACATGATATATCACACGCTAAAAGTCTCCCTTCTTCTCCCGAGCGCCCATAGCTCAGAGGTAGAATCGCCGACTGACGACAATTTGGTCGGTTTTCAATCCTGTGTAAAAAGCAATCAGATGTCTAAACGTTCTGATGAGGTGTGGTATAATTATTTAGTTTTGTGATATAATAGTTGAGTTTATTATAAATATAATTATTTAGTTTTCTGGTCATGAATAAATTAGACCAGTACACAGTTGTATTGAAAAGTGTTCAAGACTATTATGTTGTAAAACTTAAATATTTTCCATTTTTAAAAAACTTATTATGCAACCCAGGCTCCTACTATGCGGTGTCTTCAGGCGATATACAATAACTTACAATAAGTAAGAAGCCAGCTGGGAGAGCGTTGAATTGAAATCCAACGGTCTGCGGTTCGATCCCTGGTTCTGCACTCACTAGAAGAAAGTGTGCAACAAACTTACAATAACAACAGGTTATTACCAACTATTATAAATCGCCTGAAGAAACCTGGGTCGCGTAATAACTCGTTTACAAATGAAATATATATATATATATATATATATATATATATATATATATATATATGCTGTGAATGAATCTATGTCCCTATGTTCAAAGGTGTTTTATTCCTTTCTCTTTCTCTGTCTACATTTCTATCTTCATATATATCCTTCCTCGCTTCCTTATATATGCGTATGTGAGTGTGTGTTATTAACTATATAATGAAATAAGTAACAAGTAGTAAAACCTATATAAATTTGCCTTGTTTCCATATATATATATATATATATATATATATATATATATATATATATATATATATTTATATATAAGACCTCATTAGCAATATTGTTGAATGAAATATAACGCAAAAGTGACGTGGTTGTTTTTTTTTTTAATTCTATGGGGTTTTGATTGCATTGTTTGGGTTGTTATCACGGGTTCATTTTTTGTTGCTTTGGTATGTATGTTTGTATGTATGTATGTATGTATGTATGTATGTATGTACACTCCCGGCCATAATTTTTAGGCCACCTCAGTTTTTTTGTTCTTTTTTTAAGAAATGATGATATAATACACTCATAGACAAAGACATAAGAAACGATATTCAGAAGTTTCAAGGTTGCAGTTCCTACAATAGTGCAGAAAATCGACAATATATATATATATATATATATATATAAAAGGCAAGATGTTTGTGTGTGTGTGTCTGTTTATCTGTCTGTATGTCCTTTATACAATTTTTATCCGATTCTCACCAAACTTGTGAGTGTTGTTGGTTAACTCTCGTCTTTAGTTTTGATTATTTTATTATTTGTTTTTGCTTATAATTATTGTTATGTTGACGTGTGTTTATGCGTGCATTAATAGATTGCTGAATAAATCCACACGCTCCGAAGATTTTCAAAAAGAGAAACGTTTCTAAAATAATTTCGTTCAATTGTGAACGTATCCTTCAAGTTTCCTTAAAATCTGATGATTATTTTTGAAGAATTTCCAAATCAATATTTTTACACCTGAAAAAGACGCCAAAATTTCCCAAGTGAATTTATCATCACTCGTTGAAGCAAGAAAACTAAAATTGTAAATGTTGTAAAAAGGATTGATCTATAATTAACAATCAAACATCCTATCAGCTTTCTTTAATGACACGAAGATGTTGATGATTAAACCTTGTTTTTATAAGGTTTGTGTTATTTTTTTATCGTGTATGCTCTTTGTTTGCAAATCTTTGGCGGTACCAATATATATATATATATATATATATGTCAGCTTTTTCCCCCAAATAATTTTTTCTAAAAATTTTTTTCTAATACTTCATCCCATTTAAAAACGCTAGTTTTGTTAACACGTCCCTAGCGTCTCTACGAAAATGAAAGTTTTCTTTACTTTATTTTTTCTTTATTTTTCCTTTTTCTTTCTTTCCTTTCATTTCCATTTTGTTCAACCCACTTCCCTGTCAAGCACCACTTCCTATTTCTTCCTTCACTTCCCCTTCCCACTTTTTAGAGCAGGACAAAGCCAAATTTAAAAATTTTTCACTTACAACTCAATCTAAAAGTAATGTTGGCCAAAACCTAAAAATAGACATTGATTGCTATAATCCCACCCATCTAGTTTTTTCTGTGACGTAAACTTTTGAACTTCCGCCGGTAATATTTTTTTCATTTTTATTTTGAATTTTGAAAGTTACCGATGAAATGTGAAATCTCTTTTAGGGATCTCATGTAGAAATGATCATACAACGCTTTTAAAATTCGAAATTTATTTTATTTTATAATTTGTTCTGTAATTTAAATTTTAATTACATTGAGCCCTCCACCTGGATCATTTTTTAATATTAAAATATTAATATTAATTAGGGTCGGGTCTTTGGGATTTACCTTCCTGCTTTTCCTTTTGGATTAAAGATTCTTAAAATATACTTTTTGCTCTACTTTTTCTACTTTAAAATATAATTTTTGCTCTACTTTTGCTTTTCAATTGTACTTTTGCATTTGTTTGTATTTGTATCGAGCACTTTTTCTTCTTTTTTTTCTCTTTTTTTTTTTTCTTTTTTTGTGGTTGGTTCCGTTTGGGTTTTTTTTCTTTACTGCGGAGTATCGTATGTCTTGTCTTTATTCCGCGGATTTCTTTTTTTCCCCCACTCTTATCCAACGCCTTAGTGCGACGGATGGTAACGGAATTAGATTCTGTCTGTTATTCGTTTTTCTTAAAGTTTATCTTTGTATAAATTTAGGATTTAGATACTTACAGGTTCTGTTTAGTTATTATTTTGAATATGTATATATATATATATATATATATATATATATATATATATATATATATATAGGGTACGTATGGATGGGATAATATTCCATATCCAAAGAAACACTATTCTTAAAATGCGTATATTGATGTATTTTTGTGAAAGTGGGATGAAAATTAGGAGGAATATTTGTCGTCGTGACGCCTTTTCTACAAATGCAGACATACATTAACACTTGTACATCCATTGACGTGCGCAGAGACACACACACACACGCGCTCGACCACTGGGGCTCACATTGGCATAACTACATGTGAACAATATGGGGCTTAGCATATATATGTATATGTGTGACGTTTTGTACATGCATACGCATTTGATTAGTGTATAGTGTATCTACCGAGTTTGATACCAGAGGTTTTGTGTATTTTCATCTATGTGGTTATGTATTTTTTACGATCTGTGGAGTTTTTAGTCGTGTACGTTTTTATTTTTGGCTTGTGTATTTGAGTAAGTATATATCTAATTATGTTTATATGTTCATGCACTGAAATATGATTGTGTCTGCTCCAACCTCATTCATTCAAGGCTAGTTAGGTTACGAATCCTCTCTGACTGTATCCAATATTGTGGTAATTCAGTCTGAGTCCAAATAGAGATTTAAAATTTCACAGACAATTTGACAAGAAGATAAAAACAAAATTTTGAAATTTTTGCATGTATATATGTGTGAGTATATTAATCTTTATATGTGTCTGTTTGCCAGTGTATGTGTATATACACGTCTATTTTTCCATGCGTGGATGTTTGTAGGTTTATTTATGCGTACGTTCTTTCTCTTCCTCGTTTAATATATGAATAACTTTCTAAATCTAATAAATTGTTAAACTTAGAAATTTTTTTTAAAATTTCACAACAATAATAAAGTAGATCTAATAGTCAATTAATAATGCTGATCTCAATTTAATCAAATATTAATACTAATGCCCCCAAGATTATATTTAAGTCTGCCTACATATTCTCCAAATTAGAAGTTGCTTTACTCTGATTGGTCCACATTGCATACAATAATGACTCCCTGATTAAAGGGGTTTTGCTTGTTTTTAACCTTTTAAAACACGTCAATGTGAAATAAACTTCATCACTTGACAAGACACATGACAAACGGTTTCTTTCAGGACAATATAGCCATCGTAGTAATAATGAAGCTCTTTATTACCATGAAATTATTGTTTTCCTTTTCATAGTTTCTGTATAAATGATTGTCTTTACTCTTTGTGCTGAGTCAAAATTCGAATGCTGTATGCAACCCTTTCTAGTGAAGGAAGGTCCATTCCTAACACTACCTGATGCCTTCCAAAAACAAAGTATTAAGAAACAGAAAAATTTCATGTGAAACTAAGAAAAGAGTAGTGAACTGTTATGTAATATCAGTCCCCCTATATGGCCGTGAATGCTGAAGACGACTTCCAAAATCTAAGCTAAGTATTAAGAAACAGGAAAATCTCCTTAGAAACAAAGAAAAGCGTACTGAATTATTATGTAATAACAGTACTCCTATATGCCAGTGAATACTGGACAATCTCCTCAAAAATGTAAAGGAGACTTAAAGCAAAAAACATTTGGCTCTACAGAAGGATACTGAGAATATCATGCGCTGAACATGTGAAGTTCTAGATAAAATGGAAACAAAAAGGATAATTATGCTTAACATCAGGAAAATACAGTTCATATTTTCAGGAAAAAGAGCTTTGAAAATGTCATATTTAGACGACAGATTGAAGGCGAGAGAGACAAAGGAAAACAGCGTGTAATCTCTCTAACGATTTAGAGGAAAATGCATTGTGGGGTAAAAGGTTTAGGAGAGACACAATAATAAACCTTTTTGAACGGTTATAATATTATGACTCGACTGACTCTAACGGTACTCTAACGTATACTCTATCAGAACACCCTCAGAACTCAGCGGATTTACCCAAGACTCAATACTGAGACGAAATATGAACAAAGTCGGGTTCAACAAGAGGAAACAGGCAGTACACATTTGGTCCAAGGATGAAAATTTATCCAGCCCCGCAACCTCAGGAAATGGGAACTTTTTCACTGCCAAAAGTTGTACTCTGCCTGATGACAGGGAGTTTGAGAATAACCCAAAGTCTCCCTACTGAGACAGGATGTGACACAAGGTCGGGATTAACGAGGATAAACCGAGTATGTACAGTCGGGCTAAGGGTAAAAATGTATCCAGCACCTGCAACTGTATGATCGGGCACATTGCATTGCCTATTTTTCTCAGCCGAATATCCGTCTATACACAAGGTCAATTTTTAATGAAGGGTTTCATAGCGCGTACAATCGACCAAAACTTCCCAGCACCTACATACGTGGGATCGGGCTTGTCTATTTTTCTCAGTCGGGTCTCTACCCGTAGTCATAGTCTCGACTGAGTCGCTCTCTGTCCGAAGACAGAGAACTTGACATCTACGAGTTCTCGAGGAACTTCGTCCAAAATCCCCCAATTGAGACTGGATGTGACACAACTTCGAGATTTACGTAGAAACGCGAGTGGAAACACTCAGTCTAAGGACAAAAATTACTGGTAAAAAATTACCAGTCCTAGCAGACACGGGATCAGGCATGGGATCAGGTACTATGCGTGTCTATTCTTCTCAGCTGTGTCCCCGTCCGTAAACGAAGCCCCGACTGAGTCGTTCTCTGTCTAATGACAGAAGAGGGTAGAAACATGACATGCATCCATCGGCAAAGCTGTGGATCGTTATTATTTACGCATGCCTCCCTCTCTAAGCCAGGAATGCGACACAATGTCATGATTATTGTAGGGAACCCGAGCGTGTACACTCGCTTCAAGTGTCAAAATTTTCCCAGCCACTGGATACGCGGTATTGGAACTCAGCTTGTCTATCCTTCTCAATCAAGTCTGTGTTCGTAGACAGAACCTCGACTGAGTTGAACTTTTCTTACAGACAAAGTTTGTCTGTATTTCTCAGCAGAATCCATAGACAGGGCTTCGCAACCGAGATATGACATGACATGAAACCAACGGTAGGGCCGGTGATTGGTTGTTTTTAGTGTTTTCGAGGCTACTTTATATCCTGAATCAATTTTCAACGCTAGTTAAAATTTTCTTTCTAGTTGTTTATAAAAATATGTGCGAGTGCCATCAGGATACGATAAAGTTTCTAAAAAGGATTCAAAAATATACTTTAATGATTCAAAATTCCTTTTATCTTTCTTCTTATTAACAAACAAAGATATTGACGATAAAATTTGTTTTTCTTAAGTTTGGGGCATTTTTCTTCATTGTGTGCTAATTTGTTGCGGTACCTTATATATATATATATATATATAACCATCCGCAGACAGATCTGTTTTGCTTTATCACAGCTCATCAGTACTGTTAGACATCAGATTGTTTCTAGCCAGGATTGAAACCCGACCGATAAACATCAGTTGGCGATTCTAACTCTGAGCTATGAGCGCTCGGTAAAGGAAGGAGGACTTTAGTGTGTTATATACAATATAAACACACGCCAGTAACCGAGAGTGTTCAAATTCATTACCAAATGAACGATGCGTAAATGCACAAGTAGCCATTGTCAACAGTATAAGAGACTAGGATGCATAAATTTCTATGTATTATAATAATGTTTGGTAACCGAATAACAAATTGTAGAAAATTCTGTGATCATTTGGCGGAAAATTTGCGTTCAGGTTTTAAAATGTTTCACCTTTTTTGACGGCAGATCTTCTGCTCTCAAAAGATGGAATATCTAATAACAAAATTGATTGAAACAAAAGCAGATGGAAACTGAATGAGATCGGTGAGGCTGCACATCCAGACACGTCGGAAAGAAAAAAACATTAATTTTCCCAACGTTCCCACATCTTCAGCGTTTCCTCTCGGTACATAATTGTAAGTGACGCTCATGTTTTTCATATCTCAGCCTTCTACAGACATATTATCATTCCATCGACAAAAGAATTACATTAGTACGATGGAGTCCTAGAGAACTAAAATTAGATCTGTTTACACTTTGTCATTCATTTATATATATATATATATATATATATATATATATATATATATATATATATGGTTATGTCTTGAAGGCTGTCACAATGCGTTTAGTAAAATAAAAGAAGGTGAAGAAGATTTGCGGTATTACCTATTTATTATGCATTAATATTTCGAGATCAAAATCTCATCTTCAGAATGGCAGAGGAGCGTGTGTCTGTCCGAATGAGTCCGTGCCTTTCAAGGAATGGTCATTCCTGGCTGGCTGCTGCTGCTGTCATTAATTTTACTGCGTGCTTGTGTGTGTGTAAGTGTTAGAGCATGTATGCGTGTGCGTGTATGTGTTTATGGTATATCTGTGATTTACAGTTGGGAGCTTTTCCTGGTCTGATGATATCAGTCTGCTTTAATGTGTGGTTTATCTAAGTGTGACCTGACCGTTAGTTTGACTTTTGCCCGGGTTGAAGAGGATTTATTTTATTACTGTTGTTTTATCTATCTGCTTTATCTGGTGGTGTGTGCGTGTCCGTGACTGTGTCATGTGTGCGTGTTTATGTGCGTGTATTTCTTGCAATTTATTCTATATTATTTTGTATGTGAGGTGTGTATATGTGTTCCGGTGTGTAGTGTTATATGCACCTCTACTACTTTGCGTAATGAAAATGGCCACAAACTTAATGAAAACAAATCGTTCTATCGTTGATGGCATTTTTTATTTCTTTCTCCCTACTTTTTTTTTCTTTTTTGTTTATTGGAAATAACAAATTTAATCATTAAGCTTTTACATCAGTCTAAAATGAAATCTTCAAGAATGTTTTTAATTTTAATTTTTTTTTTCAGCGTAGAAAATTTTTGATTTTCAGCGTAAAAAAACATAAAAAATATAACTTAAAAGTAACGAAGTAATAACAATAATAATTCGATAAAAAATAGTAAATAATAAATTTTCATTAAGTCTGTAGGCTTTTTCATTACGCTATCCTGTTTGTTTTCATTACACTATCCTATATGTTTTCATTACGCTATCCTATATGTTTTCATTACGCTATCCTGTTTGTTAGAAAGGATTTAAGAAATTAGTAAAAGAACGAAATAATAATAATAACAATCCAAAGAAAAATAAATAAACAAAAAATTTAAAGAAGTAATGAAAGAGAAATAAAAAAATTAAAAAAGATACTTTGGTTTATCATCTTAATAAAATCAACGTGTTGGCGATTAAACTTCATTCCCATTAAGTTTGTGGCCTTTTTCATTACGCTTTACTGTTTGTTTTTACATTCGAAGAATAGCCATTTTACATTTGGAGAATAGCCATTTCATGTTGATGTTAGTTGTGCACAACTAACATCCACATTGCCTGATGATGAGAATCTATCTCGAAACATAGACATTTCCATGTCGCAATGTACAATTGATACATATATATATACTTTTAAATAATATCATATATTGTCTTGAAATAATTTTCTTATTCAAGAAATTGGTTTAAAGTGATTAAAGTGATTAAAAATTATTTGAAATTGAGAGCCGTGAGAATTTTATTCAAGCTGCTTGGTTGGTTGTACTATTCCTCAAGAATCGAGGAAAAGACACACTTTATAGGTAACCTACAGAGGCTCTTTTTCGGCAAGTTTTTTATGATCATTTCACCCCAAGCAAGGCAGGACCGCCACTGATATGCAGAGGGTTAGAGTGAGAGAAAAAAATCAAGGTACAGGGGATGTCGAAGAATGGATAAGAGATGGATGCGATCAAGTTTACGTAAACTTTTAAAGATTGTAGCTATCAGAACAGCAAGCAAACGGAAGGGAGTTCCACAAACGGGAAGCGCAAAAAAAAATGTTATATTCGTATAATCGGGTGAATATTTACCCGCTTCTGCATACGCGGGATTGGGTTCTTGCTTTGTCATTTTTTAATTTTTGTCCCCAGAAGCCAATGAGTCCATCAAGCTCGAGTTCCACCAGGACTTTGGGTGTTGCTCAAGTCCTCCCCCACAAATGCTAGATATGACAAAGGTGCAGTTCTTTACGTGGGAATACCCGAGCACGTCGGAGCAGGACAAAAACTTCCAAGACCCCGCATAAGTGGGATTGAGTTCTTATCTATTTTTCCCAACCTAGATTCTTTCTCGTCTGAGTTCCTCTCCAACTGAAGACAGAGAGTCCGATAAGTTCGAGTTCAAGCGGAAATCTGTCTCGCAAGAATTCAAGAACTATGTCGTTTTTTGAGTTCTTTATCTTTCCTAGTTCATCTTATTTACTCTACAACATCCTCACTTGTGAGATTTTTTATTTTCTTAAATATTTTATTTTAATTTTTAGTATTCACCCTCCTCTTTCTGGCAAAGTTCTAAACTTTATATTTCTTTCCACTAGTTTTTCTCTGCGTTTCCTTTTTCTGATATTCATGCTTCAACGAATTCTTGGTGTGTTGGTACATCAAAGATATCATACAGTACTTGCATAGGTTCTTCCTTCCTTGCGAGCCTTTCTTCAGTGTTTTTTGTTCTTTAACTAATTTCAATGCATTCTTTGCAATGGTCTTTTTTTTCAATTAGAGCCATTTTTTCAAATCTCTCTAATTCTTCGTTGACTTGATTCAACTTGACTCGACTTGTTATAATTCGCTACTAACGCTTAAAATATTATGTCTCAACTGACTCCAACGATACTCTTAATGAACATTCTATCAGAACTCTCACGGAACTATGTGCATGAACTCTCTTTGAGTTCTTATTTAAAACGCCTTGCCTAGTTCATTTGTATTACCAGCGTGTCTGATTTACTCCACAATAAATAACAAAAAGACAACATTTATTAAGAGCTAAAAAGGACAGGAAATTGTGAAGATCGATGGTCACCTGCGTCTTGAAGAGACACGGTACATAGACGTACTGGAGGCCAATCGGTTGCATGCTAACAGAAAATGAATTGAGTTGGGATACAAAAATAGAAAGAAGCGTCAATATACTGTTGTTTTATCTATCTGCTTTATCTGGTGGTGTGTGCGTGTCCGTGACTGTGTTATGGTTTCTGATTGGATAATCTTGCTCCAAATCTGGATTTTTTTTTACTTTTTAAGATGGATGATAAATTCTTTTTTAATGTGGAATATTTTACATTTGTGGTAAGAATTATCGAGAGATTCCTGGCGGAAGAAGTATTTCTTTGATAATCCTAATAAAGACTAATAAAGTGGGGTGCGGTTTGTAGCGATAATAAACAGTATTTTCACTCTTCCAATACATTATCCGTGATCGAAATCACTCCGTATTAATTTTCAAGATAGAAATGTTAAAGATAAACAAAACAACTTATACCAATAAGACAAATATGACCAAAAGTTATGACATTATTGCACTTGTGACAGTAAATATTCGCAAGATACTAGCAACTATTTGACGTGAAGGATATTGAAACATTATTATCCAAAGGAAGAAACTCTATATTCAGGCAGAGTAAATCACATATCGAGAGAAAAGAGAGCAGAACCGCCTTTTTAAAATCGGGAATCGCACTGACAAATGTGACAGTCGAACGCATTAGCTTGTTAATAAAGAATGATGCAATTGTAAGCTGAAATATATTGAAATCAGTGCCGAAAAGAATATATTAAGCAACATGAACAAATGTCCGGATGCAACATATCTTTCAGGAAGGCTGAAGAACATGTTGACCGAAACGTTATGGTAGAAGAAACCATTTAAATTCAATTAAATAATAGTGGTCTGAAAATTCCAGACAGCGTCGGTAAACTGTTCCTTTTTCTGTTTTGGATCTAAAATCACTTTCTAAACGTATATAGTTTTTCCATCAGGATTTAACAGTGAAAGTTTGCTCTTCTTTTCGGCTTCATTGCGCCTCTTTTCTCATTAATTCAGGTGTCGTCAAATGGAGTCCAAGTTGATTTCCAGATATCAATTCCTTTTGTTCAATCTGTAACTGTAAAACAGAGTCTATGATTATGAAGGTCATTTAGCTTGACTGGTATGATTGCATCAAGTATGATGCAATATTGGTTTATTTCTTTTAATTAATTAGTGCACTTGGGCTGTTGGGTTTTAGTAGCGGTTATGCATTTCTGTTCAGTAGCATCGGCTGTATTTAGGCCTGGATTGCTTAATCTATTTTCTTGGTACTTTGGGGTTATTTCATATAATTTCTGAGGGAGTAGCGACTCCGACTGACACCAAATTGGTCGAGTTTCGATCCCGGCCAGAAGCAAGTGGATGCGTCTAACCACACTGATGAGCTGTGATACAGCGAAACATGCTTGTATGTGGATGACTAATATATATATATATATATATATATATATATATATATATATATATATCGGATGTCTAACCGTACTGATGAGCTGTGATACAGCGAAACAGATCTGTCTGCGGATGATTATTTACGCTCTCACACCCTGATTGAGCACTCTGGAAGAATGGTGTCCTTTGAAAAAACAGTAGCTACTCTAGCATCTACGCATCGCTCATTCAGTTATGAATTAGATCACTCTGGCTAAAATTCTGCCTTCCTTCTACCGAGCGCCCATAGCTCAGAGGCAGAATTCGGTCGGGTTTCAATCTTGGGTTAAAAGCAATCGAAGACTATTGAAATGGTTTTAAGCAATCGTCAATTTGAAATTATTTGTTCGAACATTATTTTTGGACCCCTATCAACACAGGGGAAGAGCTACCAACTGATCTGGTGCGTCTTAGGCATCCAATCAAACCTATATAACACAATTTTACATTTGTTGACATTACGATACATTTCTGTGCAGAGATGGTTATTTACGTAGAATCGAAAATTGTGTTATATAGGCTTGATTTGACTCCGTTTAGACTGTTGGTCATTGTGGTCAAAAGGTCTAAGACCAGCCAGATCAATTGGCGGCTTTCTCTATGTAGATAGGGGTCGCAGGTTCGTATCCTGCCGAATGACACGCATTTTCGTAACAAAATTTATCATAAATAATCAGGCCGGTAGAAATAAATATATATACTGTTGGATTATAAACAGAATATCTACTTAAATACGAGTATCGATCAAAAATAATTTCAAGTATATATATAAACAATAATAGAAATTGATTGTTGAGAATGTTCCAAATAATGTTATCCTTTTCAATCGATGTACCATATTCCGATGTTCCATTCAACGAACAGGGGGGCGCGTTTAGTGCATTTTAATAATGTTTCCATGGTAACTTTCTTTTAAAATCTATTTCTTAGTGAAACTTTTTTTCTCCATCAAACTTGGCAGAAGTTCTCCGTTGTCTGTGAAAAGTATTGCAAACATCAGTGTTGTATCATTTTTATGCGACGATCCGCTCGTCGCTGTGCAAATTCTCCTCGGATCGATTTAATGATTCTGCTTTTGTCTGTTAATGTTGTAAAAATTAATTGTCGTTGAACACCATAAGCAAACCTGTTCCTTTGGTAGGTAGGGAGAAAACAAAATTGAATTTTCACAGAGTAAATAAGGTTCATTTTTAAAAAATTGGTGGCAAAAAAATCAAAGGTTTTGCAAACGCCATTCTCCGCCCGCAAAGCACACGTAAGCACCTTCAAAATCGAGATTTGTTATTTTTACAGGAATACAGTAAAACCAGAAAAGATCTCCTGAGAATAAAAGATGTTCTATTGTAGATATTTTTCAAACTACTCTCACCATTTCTGTTGTTTTAACGATCATTTTAGCCGATATATTCTTCTTGCTAATTTTATTGATTTTTAATTCCTCTTCTTATACATATATTGATTAATTGCTTTTTTTTTTTTTTAATATGACTATTTACATGGAACTTTGCAACGTATTTTATATGAAACGTCACTCCGAAATATCAGCAATGAATTTGAAGTAAAGATCGAAAGATTATTTCGATTTTGTTATTTTTTTGTCTTCTATTTTGTGGAAACTCATTGGCACCGGAAACACACGCAATGATTGTTTCCAAAAAAAGGTCGGGCAATGAAATTAAATTTCCAGTGTCAGAGTTGTTTTATGGGTTATCAACATTCTTTTTTTTTTATTTAAACCGAAAACATATTTTAGATTATGAGATTAATTATTTATCTGCGAGCGAATATTGCATTAACAATTTTCAGGAATAATAATAACATTTTTCTAGATAAAGTCCTACTATTTAACCCACTCATAGCTAGCGAAGAGAAAATAGATTCATATGTTTCCAAAGCTTATCTTGGACTAGATACATTTATGTAACTGACGTTTTGCGATTGTCAAGCAAACCAAGGCTTCAAGTTATTAAGACACGCAGTCGTTTGGAATCTGTTCGTCTGAATAAAGAATGTGTTCTCTTTAAATAAAAGTTAACTAGAAACTATGAAATCTTCTTGCATAAGAGTATTTAATTAATGTTTCTCATCAGGAATTCAATAAACGAGAAGAGATTTACTATTTTTACTATTCCGGTCGTAAAATCTTCCGTTTTACTCCTTTTTCAAGCTAGATCAGAAAATCCCGACATATCTTGTTTTCGGAATATTCATTCTCTTCATGTTGCCATATTGTTTTTGATATTGTTTTCCATTAATGTATTAATTTTATATGATTTTCCAATCGAATTCCTCGTAACTATTCCTTCTAGATCATTTCAGAATGGTTTCATTTCCTTCTAGTAATTCATCTTCTACAATTAACTTTACTGCATTAGTGATGCCAACAACTATTTTAAGTGCTACACACACGCAATCGAATATTTTTCCCGCCTTAACAGTTGATATTGTCTTGAGTTTTATAAGAATCAGCCGCTTTAATTTGGACGAAGAAATATTGCCATCCATTCAGTGAAGGTCGCTAGGTAGTTCATGCATTGCATTCCCCCCCCTGTCTATCTTATCTTCAGTCTGTCCTGTGAGTATCAGATTTTTTCCTCTTTATGTTCCGAAGAAATTTCAACTGCCTTTTCCTTATGTCGAGTAGAAGTGTCCATTTTGTTGCCATTGTCTCTAGAAATTATTCGTTACTTCCATGTTTTGCCCATGTTACTCATGGCACCTTCCATGACAGGAAAGCGTTTTAACATTGTCCAAAGCAGTGGTTCCCAAACTTTGTTCTGTCATCATTTCCCCCTACACCCAGGTCAACCATCCAGATTTCCCCCTTCATGTGTTTGAGAGAAAGAGCAGTTAAAACACACTGAGACTATTTACTAATTTATTTTTCAAACGTACAAATATGCTGATAAACTTATAGTTACAGATTAAAATGGATAGAGAGCAGTTAGTAACAACTAAGCATAGCCATAGAGAGCGGTTAGTATCAAATAAAAGGACTTTTGCTTTCTCTTCTACTTCAGAATTAAATTAGTGAGAAGGGCGATGCTGCTTCTTGTGCACCATTAGGGTTAGTTTTGGCAAGCGCGCAACGTATGTCACATTCCACCCTCTCTCTCTATATATATATATATATATATTTAGTTTAGTAGGTGTGTAATTATTTCTCCCCTTGTAGCTTCAAATTTCCCCCCCAGGGGGAAATTTTCCTCAGTTTAGGAATCGATGATCTAAAGCATCGTGGTTGTTCCTAAAGTGATTCTGTAAAAATATATTCATTTACCAATTTTAACCCCAGTTATCTTTCTTAATTTAACTCTTTCACTAGAACAGAAGTGATAACGGCTTAGTTCGGCTATTCCTTCCTATGTTTTAAGGATTTCTTTGTGCAAACTAAAGAAATTTGCATTTTCTCTGTAGTGGCATGACAACTAGAATTGCGTGTATCCCAGAGTGGGGTAAAGCTTAACGAGCGAATCTAGTTGACTATTACTATGAAACAGTGAGATTGTTTTTTGTCTTAGTAATTTACCGTGGTCACGTGACGTGATTTTATCGCGATGACTTGACCACGATTTTACAAGAAGATTCAGTTGTTCTGTTTGCCATAATCGTGAAATTTTCTTTTCCTTTCATATTACAGTTTTTATTTTTCCCCTAGTAGTCAAGGACTCGATTTTAAGTGTAGGCTGGATATTGCTGACCTTTTCAAAGAACAGCTATTCGAACTCCAACTTATTTCAAAAACAAAAAAGACAGTTTTGGCACCGGCTTCATGTAGAACCTTCCGTCTTTGATAGACACTTTTTTCTGGTGCAATTCGTAACAGTATTGCTATTCTAAAATGTTTGCATGAAGAGCGATTATTTATAGCTGGAGAAAATATTTCTTTCATATGCAAGCCTCTGTCGGTTGTATTTCGGGCCGAATACTTCGCCTTTCATTATATAACATAAATAAAAGTGTTACTACGCAATTTTCAGGGTGGTTCATTTACACGTTCCATTTAACTTATACAAATAATTTCCAATTAGTGAATTCAATTTAATACGGTCTGACTGCATTGGACTTTCTAAGAAAAATTACTCAGACGAGTAGAGATGGGAGAAATATGCGTTTAATTTTCTACACCCACAATTAAGTATGAAAATAATATCAAGATGTTTTTCTTTTTCGTCAAAACTTTAGATGAATGTGCAACTCTATGAACATTCAGACTAGCGTGTGATTTTTTTATTTGTTTCCTTTTAAAAGTTGCCTTTTATCACTCAATGTCGTTATATATATATATATATATATATATTCTTTATTCAAAATAATAACTAAACAGACTCTGTAAGTATCTAAATCCTAACTTTATACAAAGATAAACTTTAAGAAAAACGAATAACCGACAGAATCTAATTCCGTTAACATCCGTCGCACTAAGGCGTTGGATAAGAGGGGGGTAAAAAAGAAATCCACGGAATAAAGACAAGACATACGATACTCAGCAGTAAAGAAAAAAACCCCAAACGGAACCAACCACAAAAAAAGAAGAAAAAGTGCTCGATACAAATGAAAAGCAAAAGTAGAGCAAAGACACATATTACATATATATATATATATATATATATATATATATATATTTTAGTAGTAGTAGTAGTTGAAAGTAATATTTGGCAGTCGACTGTTTGTAGTGATTTACTATATTAAGTGTGCTCGATACTTAGAGCATTATAAGTTTATAATAAAATCATGGTTGACTGCAACACAAAAGCCGTTGTGTTTCGGTACTATAACACCTCGTCAGGCAGTGAAATGTTTTGTTCCGTAACGCCACTGATGTTCAGGGGGCTACGTAATAGTGAGAAGATTGGAAAAGCGAAAGCCAGAAACCACATCCGAAACAGGGAACAAGGGATGAGCCTCTTACCCTGTTCAATAGAAGTGGGTGGAGTGTGAACCGGGCGATAGATAGATCTATCTACTTCAATTGAAAAAAAAAAAGTGAGAAGATTGGAAAAGAGAAAGCCGGAAACCACATCCTAAACAGGGAACAAGGGATGAGCCTCTTAACCTGTTCAATAGACGTGAGTGGAGTGTGAACCGGGCCATAGATAGATCTATCTACTCCAATTGAAAATAATGGTAGAATCAACCAATATATGCTAGGGGATAGATTATAGACGTCTAGTTATATAGTATTAGGAAAAATTAACTATACTTTTGGGTATATTTTTGAGGATGACGACTAATTGAAGTTACTTCCTTACGTTTATTGAGTAAGTTTAGTTTTGGGAATTTGATAATTTATAATTTTTCCTGTAAACATAGAAAACATGGCTCATGTAAAAATTTACAAGTTCTAGTTTTTTTTTTACATGTTTTCCATTTTACAGTAGGGGTTTTATTGGCATCATTTAATTGCCAATAATAAGTAGAAAATGATGTACTATTGCGGTAAGATTTATTATTAAAAGATATGAGATGAAATTCATAGTGGCTTTTAAAAGGATTCTTGGTACAACTAACATAAAATTTCATTACTATAGGATTTTCTATATTAGAAATAGAGCATAAGTAGACTATAGAGTCATTTAGACATTTATTTTCTAATGGACACTCAATAAGTTTTCGACAATTGCAAATATTTGTATTGTGATCATTAATGTTTTTAGGGTGTTGTTGATTGTTTAGGTTGTTATGTCTGCTTAAAGTTCTGTTATTATATTTTTTTGATGATCTTTCCAATGTTATCCATACGGCTATAGATCAATTTAAGAGTATTTATGTTAAAAATGTTGTTAAGGAGATATTTTTAGGGAAGTGTTTTTCAACTAATTTGAAGAATTTATGTCCTAACTTAGTACTTATCATCTGGTCGGGTGTATGCCAAATGATTTTTCTTCTTGTATTATTGTTGTTGTTGTTGTTAGTTCAGGTCCGGGCATTTGTAGCCGCTATTTTTAATTTTGTCATATAATTTGCTATTTTTATAAAAGATATCTTCATTAGAAGAGTTGCTACTAATTCTGTTTTCAATAGAGAAAGTTATATGCTCGATGATTGGTTGAGGTTGGTTAGATTTATGGTGGATGTATATAGGTCTAGCGTTAGTTTTTAAGTAGTTGGAGGAAGTGTTATTGACTAGATCAAGTGAAGTCTACTTTCTAGATTAGTTTTTATAGTAACCTTAAGGGTAAGACTTTTTAGTTCCCTATGTATTACTTTTCTAATTCTATTGGCTTTAACATTAGTAGAATTTTGTACCTTGGGAAAGGTATTAATCCGTCTATTCCTTCCAGTTATGGGTTAAATAACAGGACAGACTGGGTTCTATAGCCTTGGTCGGAAACCAGTCTACCGCAGAAAGCAATGGCAACCTACTGCGGGATCTTCTGCCAAGTCAGTCATGTTTGTTTCGAGACATGATCGCCCAAGCGTGTATCACGTATGGCACTTAACTGACTGACTGATAAGACCATCATCGCTGTACAAACCTATATCCTCAATGTTTTTTATCGTTATACGCTATCAGATTGCACAGAATAAATAGACAAAGAAAATTTGAGGACTCACTAGAGTCTAGAGATGCCATTGTGATGTCAAATATGTCCACACATTTGGAATTTTCCATGTTTGTTGTTGTGGATGAGTGTGGATCGTTTTGCACTCATGATTATTATCCGTTTCTTGTTAGTTGAAATACTACATGGCGAATTCTAATGCCAAAGTGAATAGGTCTTTGGAAATAGAAGGGTAATAAACAATGATGACAAACTGGATAAACGAACAATTGGACTTTTTATTTATTCAGTTCAACCAGGTGGTAACATCATTGGTGTTAATCCACTGAGTTAATCCGAGTCGTCTTTTAATTTGGAAGCTGGTTCTATCGAGGATTTTTTTTTTTTTCTGATTTTGCCGATTTCAGGTCGTGTCGGTTGATAATTTGGTGGGGGGGGGCAGTTAATTTTGTAATCCGCTTTATGATCTTTAATGGTGACATTGGACTCCGTAGTGCAGAGTTTACTAAGTCTATCACTGACTTTTTCATTTATCTGTTATGTATTTACTTGTTACATTTATGTCTTCAACTAAATTACTAAATTTGTTATCTACTTTTTTGTATTTGTTTGTTAGTTTTTTTTTTGTTTTTTTTTTTTGTTTTTTGTTTTTTGCGGACCTGAAGCAGACTACCACCACGTTTGATTTCGTTGTTTTTCTTTTTTTTTTTTTTTTTAGCGCACTCCTATCGATTATTACTTAAACACTCCTATTATCAAGAAAAGTTAGTTTAAAAATTTACAATATTTAAACAATTTTTTGTGGGGGGGGGGTCAGTTTCTCATACAAGGTAAATCGATCCTTCATTTTCAATCCACTATAAGGTTGTATGAGAAACTGGTCCCCCCACCTCCATAAAATTATTTACATATTGAAATTTTTGCAATTTTTTTTTTTTTTTTGCATTCGTAAAGTTTAAGGTGTAGAAGATAATATTGCACTAAAAAAAAGTCCAAAACTTTGATATTGAACACATTTACAGGTGGCGGTAATGTCGTACCGGCGACTGGTTTCAAAATGGAGGATCGATTTACTATAACGTTGTATGAGAAACTAATCCCCCTCAGAAAATGTTTAAATATTGAAATTTTTCAAATTTTTTTTTTTTTTTTTTTGTCAATCGTAAAGCTAAGTGGGTAATCGATAGTACTGCGCTGAAAAAAGTAAAAAAGAAAAAATGAAAAACAACAGAATTAAACATGGTGGTAGTCTGCTTCAGGTCCGCCGTTTTTTGTTTTTTTTTTTATTAATGAAATGTAGTTTCTAGATGTAGTTTTATATTAATTGGCTGTTTTGTCTGAAGATACAATGACTTTATCAGATGAATTAATTTCCTTCACAGCAACATCTAGATGTTTCTGGAACTGGATCTTGTGCGTGTGAAACTTGATGGTATTTATGATTTCAAATAAATTATTTTCAAAACTTGATAGCTTTTAAATCAAAGGTGCTGTTTTTAAACTTTTAAAGTCGTAGTCATCTTTATCCTTCAAAAGATTCATGGGGTGAAGGAAGAAATGTGCCTCCCATATCTCATCCTTCGTATTAGGTCTTTAGTTTTGTGAACAAGTTGCGCAAAATAATCCCATTTGTTTGTAGTTGGGATGATTTTAAGAGAAATTGTGTAATTGGTTTTTCCATGTTGAATAAGAAATAAGTAAAGGAGTAGAGTGGTCAACCGTAATGAAAGCAAAATATCTTAGAAATATTGCAAACTAATGGTTTGGCAGTCTACTGTTTGTAGTGATTTACTTTATTAAGATTACTCGATATAGTATTACAAGTTTTTATTATAATAAAAACATAGTTTACTACAACACAAGAGATGTTGTGTTTCGATAATATCTTATTAGCACCTCCTCAGGCAGTGAAATATTTTTTTCTGTTAGGAATCATTATATATAGAAGCTTAAAAACAACACAATTTTTACCATATCCAGGCAATTAAGGGAGTGATCTGCTTATAATATCGATACAATGTCAAATCGATCCTTAAATCTTACAGAGTTATTGGCCTTAGGCAGATAACAAAAAGATTTTTTTGAATAACAAACGGATGCATTCGTTTCTAAGTAACGAACAAAAATGATCATGAATTAAAATTATTCTTAATTTAAAATAAATAATTATGAACTTTAAATATTTTTAATGTGTTTCTGAAAAATCCCATACAATTTTTTTTATAAAACAATTGTTAATTTTTTTTAATATTGATTAATTCATAAAATTAAAAAAGGATCTGCATCTGCAAATGTCAATGATGTTAGCCCAGTTTCAAACTTGACATTTCAGAATAGCAACTAAAGGATCGATATCATAAACAACACCACCTCCATCTATATCAATAACAAATTAATGTTTTCTTGATTCTGAAACATGGCGCAGCCTAAGGGTCTAAAAATGGCTAATCTACAAAAATGATTTCCTCTAAAGTTTCCTTCTTTTTTTTTTACGAGTGGACAAATCTACTTAAATCTTTACAAGGCAACAAAGATTAATAAAATTAATTCAAATTAGTTAATGTATAAAATCCACCATTTCAGAGATTCAGGCAAAAATATGAAAAACGAACAACCAAAATCTAGCTTCGATTCAATAAACTTTTGTGTCAATTAAATTTTTTTTAAAAAACTGTCCAGAACGAATTATTCTTTGACGATAAGAAATTAAATTAGTTTCAAACTAATTCATTAGAAAGAGAAAAAATGGTCCGAAGAGTTTTCAAGATGTTCAACTGTTACAAAGTGTCAAATTGAATTGCGTTTTATAATTTCTTGAAATCAAAGGAAGTTCAAAGTATTTGCTCGCCAATTAAAACTCGCCGCTTATTGGATTAAGTATTGGATTAAGCCTGTTTGAAATGGATTAAATACTGGATTAAGCCTTCTTGAAATGGATTAAGCATTAGATTAAGCATTCTTAAAATGGATTAAGTATTGTATTAAGCCTGCCTGAAATGAATCAGAACGAAAATTTTATTGAATTAATCAAGATTTAAAGCTGATTGGTTCAAGTCTTAATGACCTAAGCGTAAAGTATATATATATATATATATATATATATATATATATATATAATCCAGGTTAATAAGGAGCGAAGAAAATATTAACAACGTTTAAAACATTAACTTAAAATAGTGCTCAATATAAAAATAGAGCTATGAATATTTATTATAAATTATAATTTAAAACATGTTCAAACTACAATCTACTACAAAGTGTACATTTTGTTTCGACATTGAAAGAACAATGTCTCATCAGATAGTAAACGCTTATTTTTTTTCGTTTACTACCTGATGAGACATTGTCCTTTCAACGTCGAAACAAAATGTACACTTTGTAGTAGATTGTAATTTGTACATATTCTAATTTATAATTTATAATACACACACACACACACACACACACACACACACATATATATATATATATATATATATATATATATAGGTATATATGTCCAGTCCGTAAACGGTGAGGATAATCCAACAATATATATATATATATATATATATATATATATATATATATATATATATCTGTAAATTCGGATAAAAATTAGTGGGGAAATAGCCATTTTCACCATGTCACTTTAAGGCATGCATTCTTCGACCCCTTCTAAACAGAGAATGAAGAAAATTCTAAGCCCAGAGGTCAGTTTAGGTAAAGGAAGAGCTTGGGATGTATTGGTTTTTCATTGGGTTGGGCTGGGAGACGGAGTCAGTAGTAATTCTTCCTTAGTAGTGGAAGGTATGTGGCGTGATCCTAGGATTAGCAGGGTAAGTGGTGTGGAGGTAACTGCTCGGTCAACTTTAAAAAATGTTTGCAATTTTTTTATCGGGACTAACTGGGGGAATAGGATAATTATTGTAATTTATATTTATTTCTACGGCGACACATACTTATGATCTGCCTTCGTTTGTTTCGGAGTATATTTTGGTCTTTAAATTTAAAAATTTTAATTTTTTTCTATCAAGTATAGATTACACCAATCCCTTAAGCTATTAGGGATCCTTGCTTTGCCGATGAGTTCCCATATATATATATATATATATATATATATATATATATATATATATATATATATAAGAGTTTGGTTTTAAGTTCATCCGGTGACAAATTCCTTCTGCTCTTCCAAATTTAGAAGCTGTCAAAAAGTCTTTTTCTTTGGCATTTCTTTTGCTTTTGATCCCTCTCCATTCTTCTCAAAGAACTTTTTAGTCTTGAACATTTGCTGTTCTTGTGGATAGAAAGGCAGGTTGACATGAAGATAAATTCCTAGATTTTCTGAATTTGGGAAAATGCTGCATTCTTGAACTGAAATCAAACCTCCATCCCGAAGTAATCAGTGAGGAGCGAGTGGAAATTGATAGAATCAATTACATTAACTCTTCTTTGCCGAATTATCGATCAGATGATCGGTTGAAGTTGGGTTGAAGCTGTGTTTGCCAGTAAAATGTCTGTACGCGCCTCTTTCCGTTTCTCGTTTCAATTCATGGCCTTCTCTTTGATTCGAGACTTAATTTCGTTGTTTCTTTACTCCCGGTCGTTCCGGAAAGAATTACGTCACTGATTAACTGAAGTGTCACATAAGGACAATGCTTGCAACTGGCCTCCAACATCAGAACACCTTAGTGTCGATAGCCGTTGGCCAAGTCACTACCTGCCTAGCATTCTATTGTTTGACGTGACAAGGCCAGAAATCAAGGCACTGTATCTTGGGATCTCGCTGATGACGCGAGTCGAATTATGTTAAATTGGTTCTAGACAAGCTACCAGGCACACCCACTCACACAATGCCCAGCACCCTTTCCCCCACACATGTACTTACACGCTGCACTCACACACGTGCACCCTACCCGCAGAAAGAGAGAGAATGATTGCATTACAGGAAAAAATGTTTGAGGAAGCCACTCTGCATATCTTTAAAGAACGCTTTAAAATGAGATATATTTTTTTAATTAAAAGATAAGATTTCAGTAACTATAGTGAATTTGCTTTTATTTTGACAAAAATACGCCCTTAACTATATAATATTATCATATTAGAACCTTGAATAATTTGTAGTTGATTCTTCAAAAAAGTAATGTTTTATTTACAAAATTTAGTAAAAAAAACATGTCACTGAGGTATTGTCTATCGCTAGCCACTACTTTTTCTCATCTTTCTAGCATCATTTGAATTCTACGTCGGAAAAACGACACGTCTTTTGAGGCTAACTAGTCGACACATTTTTTGGTATCTTCATAAGAATGAAAGTGCTGCTCAGCCAGGCCATGTAGCATCGATTGGAGCAAGTAATAATCAGACGGGACAATATCTGGTAAATACGGTGGGTGGGATAGAACTTCCCATTCGAGAGTCTCCATGTAGATTTTCATTCGTTTTTCAACATGTGGCCTAGCGGTGTCATGTTGCCAAATCCCTTTTGTCGTGTCTCTGCTCGTACAGTGACTGATTTTTCTTCAATGCTCGGCTCAAACGCATAAATTTTAGTCGATAGCGATTTCCCGTGATGATTTCGGTTTGTTTTAGCAACTCATAATAAACTAAATGCCGAACAGAAGCTGCGAATCATGAATATTCAGTTTTGCCAATGAGGTTGTCATATGGCCAGGCTTATGCACTTTTCATCATCAACGATACGATGAAAAAAACTGTCATTTTCTTCCATTGAAGCATTTGTTCCCACGTGACAAGACCCCGTTCTACATCCCTCGCCTTCAACTCGTACGGCACTCAATGTCCTTTGCTTTAAGACTATTTTTAATACTTTCAAACGTTTTAAGTGTTGTGTGATCAACTCCTACTGATTCTGAAAGTTCATCTTGTGCCTGACATGAGTCTTCATGAAGTAATACCTCCAATTTTTTATCATCAAACTTTTTTGCTATGTCGGAGCGTTCTTAATCTTCAACACCAAAATTATTATTTTTGAAGCGTCTAAACCAATCTCTGCAAGTTGTTACCGACAGGGCATGGTCGCAGTAAGTCTAAAACAAAAAATTCTTCAGCTGCAGATTTCTTTTGAATAAAGTAGTGCAATAAAATTTCCCACAAATACACTTTCTTTGGCACTAAATCCGACAACCAAAGTTGTTGACATTTCGGCGAAATGACATGCACTAAAATGAAAGCTTGCTTATAATATTTTCTTATAGATGCGTTACCATCTAAAGCTACACGAACGCAGTTCTGGGAATGCAATCTGCGGAAACCTCTTCAAAGTTTTAATAGAACAGCATTATATTTTGTTTGCATCAATCTGTTGGGACGCCCGCGCCTATTCGGCTATAATGGACTATTCCATTACTATGTAAAGTAATGGTGGCATCTACGTAGGTAGAGAGTGCCGAGCAGCCGATCGACAAGTCAGTCGTAGACTTCCGGTGACGACCCGGAAGTAACCATTGCTTATACTACGTCTTACGACGGTTGAGACGATTAACCTTTATTCTTGTATTGGATATTAATAACCTTTGTAAATACTATTTTACGGAATGCAATTAACCTATTCCTGTTGTTGAGTTATTTATTCTTACTCACGACATAACACAATCAAACAACCAACTGCCTTAATTGCTTCATGGAATTCTTCCCAGCAATTTTTGAAAATAAAGTATCTGTAAATCTTTCCCAAGTATTCTTCAGAAACTTAAAAGGTAAATCTCACTCTTTGTGTATTTTCTTCGAACTCTCCAATCAAATTCATCCTCTACAGATTCAATGGAAGATATGGTAGGAGACTGAGGTGGCCAAGTCATAATTTATAAAGTATTCTTCCTTTTTTTTTCTGACATAATTTAGAAGAGTGATTTGGATTGTTGTCTTGTTGTAAGGCTAATTTGTCAAACCAGATGGTACAGCATATCTTTACAAAATCGAATGATGTTGACTTTTTTATTTCCCTTGATCAGAAGCAAATCTCTAGCCCCCTTTCTTCTTACTGGCCCACTAGTATGTTTAAATATTGGAACCACCCATTCATCATTGAGAGGGTCGCCTGGCTTTCTTTCATACACTCTCTTCTTACTACCAAAAAGTTTCAATTTGGACTCGTCTGTCCACAATGCGCTTTACCCCTATTTCAATATCCAGTTATTGTGTTTATTTTTTGCCCACAACAATTTTGCTTATTCCCCTGTCATAACAGGGGGTTTTCAATGGCTATACACGCTCTGAGCCCCGCTTATCTAAGTCCACCTTTTTGGCCATCAATTATCACGGTTGATGCTAACCTCCAGGAGAACAACTCAATGCGCTTTTTGTTCTAACAGTTTTTTTATTAATATGAAGCAGAATTATTATATTGAATCAATTGCTAAGTTAGAAACGTTCGTTCACTGTGTTGTGCTAAACAATATTTCCCACCAGAATCTATCTTGCACATTTATAAAATTACCATTCGTCCGTATTTCGAATATTGCTGCTACATCTGCAATATGTCTAGAGATTCTAGATAAAATACAAAGAATCTTCAATGCTATCGGTCCTTAACTGACATCTTGGCTTCAGTCGTTTTCCCACCGGCTCGATGTAGCTTTCCTGTTCCTCTTCTATAAACATTTTCACGGTGATGGTTCTGATATACTTTTCTCTAAGATACCTTGACTTCATGAATTTGAACGCAGTACTAGATTGGTAAATAGGTTTCATTATTTTAATGATTAAATTATTAAGTGCAACCAAAAGTTCTATTCTAATAGTTCCTTTTCCTGCAGTTCTCACATATGAAACTTTCTCCTGGCTTTTTGCTTTCCTGTCACCTTCTTCTTCTTCTTGTGCCGTGTTCTTTCAGGACGTAGATAATCATGGACTTCCACTTTGTTCTGTCTCTTGTCGCTTTCACTATTTTTTCTCTTGGTATCTCTTCTAAGCCCCGCTCCGTCAACCATTTGTTCAAACCTAACAAGTACGTCTCGCGCTGCTTTCCCCTGTCTCTCCTTCCCTTTATCCGACTTGTGAGTATTAATTTCTCCATGCTCTCCTTCCTCATTACGTGTCCCAGGAATCTCATTTGTCTCATCCTGATATTTAGTATGAGTTTTCTTCGTGTCTGCATTTTTCCAACACCTCATCGTTGCACACGTGCTCCGTCCATGGTTACCTCAGCATCCTTCTGTAAAACCACATTTCTGCCCCTTGAAGCCTCTCCTCATCTTTGATGAGATTGCCCAGCATTCAGTTCCATACAGAAGGACATATATTACATATCAATCCAGCACTCTTTTCATTGTTTCTAATGAGATTTTCCTGTCTTTCGGTTTTCTGGTTAGCTTCTGAAATGCGTATTTGGCCATCAGGCCAATGCGTCTTTAAATCTCCATGTCGCACTTTCCATCCTCTGTCAAAACACTTCCCAGGTATTTGAAATTTTACTTGTTTTATTTTAGTTTCTCCGACCTGTAGTTGGCATTTTGGGGTCTTCTTTTTGCTGATGACCATACATTCAGTTTTCTTGAAGTTTATGCTCAGTCCTTTCTTCTCATTTTAATTTGCTACTTTCTGTAGAAGGTCCTGCATTTTCCTTTCGGTGTCTGCTATCAGCACCGTGTCATCCTCGTATCTGATATTTTTGAGATTGTGGCTACAATCTTCAAAAATTTGAACGCAATATAAATTGTCGTTATCTGTTCTTGAATCAAGTTTCTGTTTTATTTTTCGGTTATTTTTGTTTTGTTTTGTTTTTTAGTGGGTATTTTGAGCAACCTTTTGCATCTAAGTGGCTTTATCACCTTGCTCGAGGTGAAATGATTAAGAATACAATATGACACAAACTAATCTCACTTTTCCAATATACACACCCAAAATCATTGCACAACGGCAATGTAAATAAACCGAATCAGCTGACTTTTCATATTTGTTCAATTACCCCCCCCACGCTTTCCGAGTTCAGATTTCTTTCTGTTTATTTTATTTTATTTATTTTTTGGGGGGAGATTGTTTTGTTTTTAAGGGGGTCATCAGAACGTTACTCTTGCAAGCCAGTAAGCCGTATTTCATTGTATTTTGAATGGTCTGTCATTGTTGCTTTGTGTAAATTTTCGTTTCGTTCTACAAGTATTTATCCTTGTTCAAAAAACATTTGCATAAAAAAAAACCAATCAAATGTCATAAGGACATTCTGACCGTATAGCAATTATCAACAAACTGACTTAATGAACAATATTTACGGCAGTTTCATCCTCACCAGTTTCGCCACTTTTAGAATAAAAGTTAAGCTTAGTGAATACAAATCTTAGGCGTAGTTTGACGCTTAGTGAGTTTTATTTTATTGGCTACTAATGAGTTCGATGGTTACTAGGCGCTACACTATCAGGGCTGTGCCAAGCTAAGGTAACTTTAATAGGAATTTACATGGTTTGTCTTTCTTAGAACGATAGGAAATAAACTAATCGCATAAACCATTGATAGTACAATCGTCAAATATTTCCCATTATGCTAGCCTTGTACCAGAATCCTTTAGCCAAGGCGATTAACATAGAGACTGTTACTAGTGCGATTGGTCCTTATTGGCTTAATTCGGTACTGTGACTTTGTAGCAAAAAACATAAACTTAGTAAATTTTTAAATTACATATTACAATCGTGCTATTCATCTTGAGGTTATCGACAAAATCCAAAGAAGGGTTTGCAATGTAATCATTTCTAACTAGACATCTTGAATTCAGTCACTTTTTCTCCAAAGTGGCTTCCCTCTATCTTTTCTACAAATATTTTCATGACAACTGTTCTGCTGAGTTTTTTTCCCTAGTGCCCCGTCCTCGTTAATTTAAGCACGTTACTAGATTGGCATTAAGATCTCACCCTTTTACTATTGAAATAGTTGAATCTAACTGCCACTTCTACTTGAACAGTTTCTTTTCTCGCACTTCTCATCTATGGAACTTCCTTCCGTTTATTTTCTTCCCTTATAGCTACAATCTCCGAAAATTTAAATGCCACATTAATTGCCATCTTCTATTTTATTGAATCCCGTTCATCTTTTATCCTTTCTTCAATACCCTCCCTCCTGTACTTAATGTTTTCTTTCACTGTTACCCCCTGCACACTAGTAGCGGTCTCTCACCTTGTTTCAGGTGAAATTACTTTTAAAAAAAACTCCTCAAACTTGGGAAAAACGTCTGAATCAACAGTTTCGATTTTCAACTTTTTAACTAATTCAATGCGCCAAGGAATTTTGCCGCAGTGAATATTTTTAGATACCTGAGAAGAGTTATAAAAGAATACGGAAAGTGCGACACAGAGATCCGAAGGCGAATTGGCATGGCGAAGGGAGCATTCCAGAAGTTGAGTAAAGTATTAATAAAACAGGACAATTTCGCTAAAAACTAGAGAGTACTGGATTGCTACGTGATGTCCGTCCTTCAATATGACAGTGAATGTTGGATAATACCATCAAAGATGAAAGAAAAACTTGAAGCAACTGAAATGTGGTTCTACAGAAGGATACTGCGAATATCATGGATCGAGCATGTGAGCAATGATGAGGTCTTGGAAATGATGGAAACAAAAAGGAAATTAATACTGAGCGTCAGGAAGAGAGAGCTGAAGTTCCTGGGACACGCAATGAGGAAGGCGGGCTTGGAGAACCTGATACTAACCGGCCAGATAGAGGGAAAAAGAGACAGAGGAATGAAACGGATAATCAGGTGGATGACAGAACGAGGACTGTACGGTGTAACAGGAGAAGGCATGCTCTGGGCCACCAGGGATAGGGAAACGTGGAAAGCCATGATCGCCTACGTCTTGAAGGGACAGAGTACATAGAAGAAGAAGAAGAAGAAGAATTTTAATGATCCGAATCACAAGGTGTTGTGGATTCAGGGTAAGGAATCACACAAAAAATGAACAACAAAACAGGTATTTGAGATAGAAAAATAGGTTATATTAAACGTAAAGATACAAGTGGAACGCAGGTTAGTAATCCAGGAATACGATTAGTAAGGAATATATATATATATATACAAGTCTTTGAAGTGAAGCCGTGCTGGAATTAGTATATCCCTAAACTATTCTGGCTGAGTGGAGCTCAGAGCTACTATGACTGCTGACGCGTTATTCTCTGTGTAACTTCGGTATCGTTCAGTATCTTACGGATCTCATCTCGGATCTGTCGTATCTCACTATGACAGGAGTATATGTATACTCAAGTCGAGTCCATTATCATAGAAAAAGGGGAGATCCCACAATACAAAGTAATCTTATTTGACTTTTTATCATTTGAACACGATTTTTTATTTTCTTCTTTTCTTTTAATTCTCTTTTATCGTTTTATTTATGAAAGTTTTATCTTTGCTTGTCTCTTTTGATCATGTGTGATCTTCTACAATAACTACAATCGCTATTTGTCTATATTTCTGAGATGAGGTAGTATTTTGCAATATTTACATTGTTTGGACTGTTGTCCTCATCTTTATCTTATTTTTTTGTCCTCAACGACACGTGACCCAGTGGATAAAAACGTTGGTTAGATCCAGTGACTTAACCCACAGTTATGAGTTCGATACCTGGCTACAGCAGTGGTGAACAAATAACTGATAGAATTAAGTTAAAATGCATTAACTAAGTCATCAGAAGGTGTCACGGATCATGGAACGAGAACAATACACCCCAGTGATTGAAATAAAGGATTCGGTTCGAAATTTTAATCACCCGATGAAGGCCGGGGTGTATAACGGCCGAAACGTCATGAATATGGCAATAAAGATGAGAGTTGAACAAAATGTAAATAATTAAAAATAACTTTTAAAAATCTTTCCGTTAATACATTTGCAAAATATTTTTTATTGTAAACATTTTTACATATTCTAAATTGTTTTCATTCATTTTTGTAGCGGATCAGAAATTAATTCAAATCAACCTTCTTCTTCACTTTTACAAAAATTCAAAATGACGTATAAAATCCTGGTTTTCCCAAATAGAAAAAAGGATTGACCATGTGCTTAACGAAAAAAGTCGAAACCAGATTTCGCAAGTAGGTGTTAAAATGATTTTTGACCAGTGGGAGCGACTTGCAAGATCAAAAAGGACTTCGCGAGTAAGTGCGAAAAATATCTAGATTACAATAAAAGGATTTCATCAATGTCAGTCAGTCAGTCACAGATGGAAATCGCAGCCGGCATTTGCCGCTGCTATTATGACACTGTCAGCTCTTCGCCTTCGGATGGATGAGCGCTCTCTGCCTTCGGATGGATGAGCGCTCTCTGCCCTCGGATGGAGAGCGCCTCTCGCCTTCGGATGATGAGCGCTCTCTGCTTTTGATGGAGCTTTCCCCGCCTTCGGATGGAGCGCTCTCTGCCTTCGGATGTGACGAGCGCTTCCGTTTTTGACGGAGAGCGTCTCTCTGTTCGACGGAGCCGCCTCTCCGTCTTCGGATGGATGAGCGCCTCTGCTTTTGACGGAGAGCGCCTTCGTCGGATGGAGAGCGCCTCTCTCGTCTTCGGATGGATGAGCCGCCTCTGCCTCGACGGATGAGTCGCTCGTCTTCGGACGGACGAGCCGCTCTCTGCTTTTTGGATGGAGAGCGCTCCTTCGTTTTCGGACGACGACGAGCGCCCTCTGCCTCGGACGGATGAGCGTCTCCTCTGCTTTGATGGAGAGCGTCTCTCGTCTTCGACGGGAGAGCGCCTCTCGTTTTCGGACGGACGAGCGCTCTCTGCTTTTGGATGGAGAGCGCTCTCTGCCTTCGAACGGAGAGCGCTCTCTGCTCCTTCGGATGGATGAGCGCTCTATGCCTTCGGAGCGGATGAGCGCTCTCTCGTCTTCGGACGGATGAGCGTCTCTGCTTTGGGACGACGAGCGCCCCCCCGTCTCTCGGACGGAGCGCCCCCCGTCTTCGGAGGGACGAGCCGCTCTCTCGTTTTGACGGAGAGCGCTCTCTGCTTTCGGACGGGAGCGCTCCCTCTGCCTCGGATGGACGGAGCGTCTCTGCCTTCGGACGGAGCAGAGAGCCGCCCTCCGTCTCGGACGGACGAGCGCTTCCCCCCGTCTTCGATTTAGTCGAGCGCTCTCCGTCTCGGAGGATGAGCGTCTTCCCCCGTCTCCGGATGGATGAGCGTCTCTCGTCTCTCGGATGGAGAGCGCCTCCCCCGTTCGAGGGATGAGCGCCCTGCTTTTGGATGGAGAGCGCTCTCGCTTTCGGACGGACGAGCGCCTCTCGCTTTTGGATGGAGAGCTGCTCTCTGCCTTCGGATGGAGAGCGCCTCTCTGCCTTCGGATGGATGAGCGCTCTCTGCTTTGACGGAGCGCCTCCCCGTTTCGGACGGAGAGCGCCCCCCGCCTCGGAGGATGAGCGCCTCTGCCTCGGGATGGAGAGCGTCTCCCTCTGCCTGGATGGATGAGCGCCTGCTCCTTCGGATGAATGAGCGTCTCTGCCTTCGGATGGATGAGCGTCTCTGCCTTCGGACGGATGCGCTCTCCTCTGCCTTCGGATGGGATGAGCGCTCTCTGCCTTCGGATGGATGAGCGCTCGTTCGGATGGATGAGCGCTCTCTGCTTTTGGGATGGATGAGCGCTCTTCGTTTTTGATGTGGAGAGCGCTTCCTCGTCTTCGGATGGATGAGCGCTCTCTGCCTTCGGATGGAGAGCGCCTCTGCCTCTCGACGGATGAGCGCTCTCTGCTTTTGGTTGGAGAGCGCTCTGCCTTCGGATGGAGAGCGCTCTCTGCCTTCGGATGGATGAGCGCTCTCTGCCTTCGGATGGAGAGCGCTCTCTGCCTTCGGATGGATGAGCGCTCTCTGCTTTCGGATGGATGAGCGCTCTCTGCTTTTGGATTGAGAGCGCTCTCTGCCTTCGGATGGATGAGCGCTCTCTGCCTTCGGATGAATGAGCGCTCTCTGCCTTCGGATGGAGAGCGCTCTCTGCCTTCAGATGGATGAGCGCTCTCTGCCTTCGGATGGATGAGCGCTCTCTGCTTTCGAATGGATGAGCGCACTCTGCTTTTGGATGGAGAGCGCTCTCTGCTTTTGGATGGAGAGCGCTCTCTGCCTTCGGATGGATGAGCGCTCTCTGCCTTCGGATGGATGAGCGCTCTCTGCCTTCGGATGGAGAGCGCTCTCTGCCTTCGGATGGATGAGCGCTCTCTGCTTTCGAGCAGAGAGCACTAACCCAGTCGTGGTTCCGCCGAAGGATAGAATCACGACTCGGTAATAATAGACAGACATTTTTTGGCCCGGTTATATGGCCGGGAAGACCCACTATAAAATGACCTTGTGTCATATCTAACTTTGCGTGGGAAGGTTGGTAAATACCGTCACAGATGGAAACCGCGAGACAAACATCTAAAAATGTAACTTCAACTTCAAGCGACTCGGACATTGTCCTCTTTCTCTTTCTAATTATCTCTTTCAACAATTATTTTAATATTTTAATTAATATTTTACTACTATGAATATTTTCTACGAATCTTGATACCCTTAACTCAACTTTATCATTGAACACGAATTTTACTCATAACTTCTTAATAATGTTTCTAATTGAACATTAACTTCTACAACTTGTTATTCATATTCCCTTTTAATAAATTTTTGGTTTAACATTCAAAATGTATATTTTATTATTTCACTCTTCTACACTAATCGACACATTCCAACAACCTTCTGATGAAGAAAACCTTCTGATAATAAATCTGCATATGAAACTTGTAAACCGTAAGGAATTTGGTTAAGTATGACACAATGCCGAATACGAAACATCATACCCCACAATATACTGGTAACTCCCGACGTACAAAGAACACGCACCCGCTACGCTAAACATTTCGCTTGAATTATTCTATATTATTATCGTCGTATTGTCTCATTTTACGATCGATTTTTGCCATTTGTCGTTTGCAATCGTTTTAAATCGATTTTTCATGTTACGATAATTTTTCTCATCAATTTTTGAAGTTTTTAAATAGTGTGATACCAGAGAATTTTTTTTCTTTTTAAAATGTTAAATAGGCACATTATTAATAATAGTTTAAGCAAACTCTTCTGCTTGGCCTAAACTGGGTCTTTAGCCCCAAAAGAAATTATAGATTTTAATTATGCATTTATCGAATCATATTTTTTTATATCATCACTTGAATGAAACTTTATTTAAATAACTGGAGGGAGTTTATGAAGTATTTTAAGTGGATATATTTTTAGAAAAATGTATTACATCAATAATCACTAGTATTACACCGAAATATGTACATCTGAGAACTTATCAGTTAATAAAATTCGTCGAAGATGGTTATTGCTTCTGTCATAGAGATAAACATGGCAACACCATTCTCTTAATTTATTTATTCATGTTTCATATTTACAAAGCCAAATACCCGTAACCTGTAGAGCTGAAGAAACATGACTGGGAAGAATTACACCCACTTCAAAAGTTATTGGAAACAGTATAAAGCAGGTCGTAAAAACAACACTAAAATAGAAAAAGAGAGACTTTTATCCGTTTCTGTCGACTGTGTCCTTTTTTCTAATATTAAGCGGATTCTGATTATCATTTCGATTTTAGCCATTTATTTGAAAAAAAATAATTTCCCGAAACACTTCACTGTGTTAAAAAAAAATGCTGAAAAGCACTAAACACGTTTTGCGTAAAGACGTGAAAAAAATATGCGAGAGAGACTTATCGAAATGGTTGATGGTATTTCTGGTAAGGACGCAACGCAATTATTAATGGTTTCATGGATAGGTTCCGAATTGATTATACCAGCTGCGAAAAGAAAATAATCTTACTTCCTCGAAACATACAAACATTAGTTGAATTTTTATCAAATAAATTTTAATTAAATATCACTTGACTTGCATTAAGACGAAAATAATTCAGACGCTTGTAATTTTACTGTTCAGATAAAATTGGATCGGACATGTTTATAAGGGTATACTTTCTTTTTATCGTATGTATACGTAGATGCATCACCGCCTGTTCGTATCTATTTATTTATTTCCTTGTGTTCGTATGGGATGTGCGTTGTGGTGCATTGGATATCGGCTCGGAACGAGAACTCGGAGAGCCGAGTTCGAATTCATTGCATTCACTTGCGCGCAAATACCCTTAGGAAAGGTATTAATCCTACTATTCCTTCCAGTTATGGGTTAAATAGCAGGACAGATTGGGTTCTATAGCCTTGGTCAGCAACCAGTCTACCGCAGAAAGCAATGGCAACCTACTGCGGGATATTCTTCTGCCCAGTCAGTCTTTCGAGACATGATCGCCCAAGCGTGTATCACGTATGGCACTTAACTGACTGACTGTGTTCGTATCTATCTATATATATATATATTAGATTCCGTTTCAGTAATTATAAACTTAGCATACGCCAGAAAAACCAATATTCCCCCATAGCAGTACACTTCAATCAACCGGGACACACATTAGAAAACTGCAAATGTTTACTGATAGACTCCAATTTTCGTTCTACACACTCACGCAGAAAGAAAGAAAAATACTGGATTTTAAAATTAAATACACACAGGCTAGGGTTAAATAGGGACTTAGGTGTTTTGAATCTTAATAAATATTTCAATAGCTAAACATTTTTTAGATACACTTAAAAAACATTTTCTCTAAAACAAAATTTATAAGTATTATTAATGATCGGTTTACGTTTACAAATATTTAAAAAAATCTGTCGCTTTCTGCGTCACGTGATGTAAACAATATCGCCACGAACGCTCTCGCGAAATACGTTTCTAATTTAAATTTTAAAATCATTTGTTTCTGATGAAAGGCCGAGGACGGTCTGAAATGTCAAATATAATAAGAAATAAATAAATACTGTCAGAAAATAGATTTTTAAACTTACAACTTTTTAGTAGTTTTTCCTATATATATATATATATATATATATATATATATATATTGTTAAATATAAGAGACAATGAATGTCTATTATGTTTAATCATGAGCCGTTCTAAACATCGCATTTTGGCTTTAATTTCAGATGAAAATAAAGACAAAATTTCTCCAACATTCAGATAATTTTTTATTAAATTGGTTCTAAGCTTTCGGCTCACATGAAAAACTACTAAATTATCTGCTGCCTTGATACGCTATATATATATATATATATATATATATATTTTACTGTGTTAACATGAATAAACTTTCAGAATCACACTCAAATCACACTTTCATTTACCACACAGAGAAATTCTCAGCCACAGAATATTATTATTATTATTATTATTATTATTATTATTATTATTATTATTATTACTTAGCAAAAGTTCTCAATTACAGAACATTATTTCATCCAGAATTTGTCTAAACACTTATTATTACTTTTTGACACTATTACAGTCAAAGAAAGGCAACTGTAGCACAACTAAGTTATCCTAATTTACACTGGGAAATTATATTTTACAAACACTGTTTAATTACCTCATAAACAGAATTATTTTTTCACTAACTCTATGAAACTTATATCACCACAACTACAACAAATATTTCTTTAAATAAATTCATACACCACATCTCCAAGCACCAAAAATAAGAGTTTATATACACAATTAAATTGACAAACATCACAAAGATTTCACTCAAAAATCTTTACTCATTTCAGCATAAGGCGTTGTCTCTTTTATGCTATATAAATCAAAATATTGTTTGTTATTCAAACTATTTTTTGTATTATTTTTCATTCATTTTCATTATTTTGCATTTGGTTGAAACGCAAAATTTAAACGAAGTGGTTAATTAAATTAAACACGCAGTCTAACTCAATTCCCAATTGATCAACCTTTCGTTTTCAAATTAGTGGCTATCTATCTCAGTCTGCTCGTATCTATCTATCTATCTATCTATCTATCTATCTATCTATCTATCTATCTATCTATCTATCTATCTATTTCTGTTTATTTCTATCTATCTATCTATCTATCTATCTATCTATCACAGTCTGCTCGTCAATTGGAGTAGATAGATCTTTCTATCGCCCGGTTCACACTCCACCCACGTCTATTGAACAGGTTAAGAGGCTCATCCCTTGTTCCATGTTTAGGATGTGGTTTCCAGCTTTCTCTTTTCCAATCTTCTCACTTTGGTTTCTTTTTTTTTTCAATTGGAGTAGATAGATCTATCTATAGCCCGGTTCACACTCAACCCACGTCTACTGAACAGGTTAAGAGGCTCACCTCTTGTTCCCCGTCTAGGATGTGGTTTCCGGCTTTCACTTTTCCAATCTTCTCACTTTGGTTTCTTTTTTTTCAATTGGAGTAGAAAGATCTATCTATCACCCGGTTCACACTCCACCTACGTCTATTGAACAGGTTAAGAGGCTCATTCCTTGTTCCCTGTTTAGGATGTGGTTTCCGGCTTTCTCTTTTCTAATCTTTTCACTATTACGTAGCCCCCTGCACATCAGTGGTGTTACCGCCTTGCTCGGGGTGATACGATTAAAATATATATATATATATTTCAGTTTGTTTTGTATTTATCTATTTTTCTATCCAAGTTTGTTCTTATGTAGTTGTTTATCTATTCATCTATCTTAGTCTGTTCATATCTAACTATCTATCCAGGAAGTGACCTGAGTACCTTACTACTAATGTTGCTGTTTTGCTACTAGTACATAGTCATCTCAGTTATCGGGTGTTTATTCTTTTAGATTAACAGTATTTTGGATACCCAACTTGTAATCTAAAAATAAATTATGTTCTTCGTTCATCTCATTTACAAAAACATGAAAAGCAATCTGGAAAAAAGAAGTTAAATGCACTTTAAATTAGCTAATGTTGCTTAACAATTTGACGTTGCGTGCCCATATTTGTCAGTAGTTTTCGGTATGGTCACCATGGGACAGTGAGAAAAACGATTTGTCGTCTGGCGACAAATTGCGTACATTCTAAACCCGGTCTTGGCTAGATTGAAATAAAGACATTGATTTAATTGAGAACGCCTATTCGCTCTTATTATTCAGACCAAGTCCCGTTTAACAATAAGGCAAATGACAAAACAAAAGAACAAGAAATAATGCCACAAAGTCAAACAAAAGTCTGTACCAGTCGGAATTCACATTTACTTGATTTTATAAGCATGCAAATGGAATTACAAGGACGAGTTAACTCAGAAGAATTAATATACCGCTGTGAACTCAATAAAGTTACGTTACTACTCCCGCTCAGCAATTTGATTTTCTGGTGGGGGCAAGTGGTGGGTAATTCGAGAATGAATTATTAACAATGATGTGTGTGTAGGTTAATGCATTCGGTGTATATACAGTATGTACACAAAAAAAATATTTGTTTGTAAGTATGTACATATGTACTACATATATATATATATATATATATATATATATATATATTTTTTTTTTTTTTTTTTTTCATTTATAAACAAGTTATTTCGCTACCTTGGTTTCCATCACGAGTGGTTTCTTCAGGCGATTTTTAATAACTATTAAAAATCACCTGAAGACACCACTCATGGTAGAAAACAAGGTAGTGAATAACTCATTTATAAATGAAAATTATTCAAAAGTTCTACAATATAATTGTATAGAACACTTTTTAATACAAATGTGTACTGGTCTAATCCTATTAGGATCAAAAACTAAGTATTAAACAATCAATCAATCTATATATATATATTCCATTTGTACACGTGTTATTACGCGACCTAGGTTTCTACCATTAGTAGTGTATTCAGGCAGTTTGCAATAACTGATTTTACCGTTTACCATATTATTTTTTAAGAACGCTCACGTAACAGTGTTTTTTTGTTTTTTTTAACGCTCACGTGGGAGGGAATTTTTGAACGTGCAATTTTTAAAATTACAAGAAATTATGTTTTCATCCATGGTTGTATAAACCTAAGAGGTATTTTTTAGTATGATTACGTTTAGTCATAATTTCCGTTCTTTCATTTAATACTACGTTTTTGTTTGGGAATAGCATAATCTCTAACTTTTCTTTCTGACACAGTATACATATTTTGCCACCGTTGTAAGGCTTGCCTGTTTTTACTATACTCCATGTTATGTCTGGTTCTTTTCCATATTTTGATTTTAATTTCCACACGTGGCTAGGCAATTTTGTACAGTTTTTTTAAGTTTTCTATTTTGAACGTAGATTTATTTCAACCACTTGGTCTTAAAGTGTCTTTGGTTGATCGCAACTATATTTTATTTTTGGCCATTTAAGTCATGTACCTTTACTTTGTAAATGATTTCTTTAGTGTTGCAAAATCCTTGAAGTGGACATTTATTTTTGTCCCTGCAGTTGCATTCTTTATTAGTGGTCTTGTTTTGTACAATGCTATCTAAGTCTCTGGCGTTTTGTTTTTTTATGAAACTTTCTAAATTACTAGGACAATTATAACTTAGCTTGATTGTGTTTCTATTGAAACTTTTGTTTAGTTCTGAGCTTTTTGGAAAGTATTTATCTATCAGTTTAAAAAATATTTGTCCTATTTTAGTTTTTACCTCTAAGTTAAATGGTGGGTTGAACCAGATAATGTTTCATTTTCTATCACTGTTTTTGTTTGTCTGTTTGGTTGTGAATTATATTGCAAAATGTTTTTAAGGCCAGATTTCATATATATATATATATATATATATATATATATATATATATATGAAATCTGGCCTTATATATATATATATATATAATCTGGCCTTATATATATATATATATATATATATATAGATATATATATAAAATCTTGCCTATATATATATATATATATATATATATATATATATATATATATACCAAATTTTAGGAAATCGGTTACTCATATTTTAGTACATTCTCTGTTTATTATTAAACAGTATACTGTTTAACATGAATAAAAAAGCAGAGCACCTACTCAAATATGAATATCCATTAAAAATAATATTTAAACAAATAAATTATATCTATTAGTCATCCACATACAAACCTGTCTCACTGCATCACAGCTCATCTGTGTGGTAGAACAAATCCACTTGCTTCTGGCCGGGATCGAAACTCGACCGATTTGGTGTCACTAAGCCATAGAATCAGAGAATGGAAATGTTAACGTGTTGTATATAAGCAGTGTATACACACGCCACTCACCGAAAGAACGCAATTCATTTGAAGAGTAACGCATATATCGCAGACGTGGAAGCTATTTTAAAAATATTCTTCCTTAGAGAGCTCGATCGTAATGAGAGCATAATATATTAGTCATCCACATACAAGCCTGTATATATAGATATTAGTAACGTATTTTTAGAAATATTGTAACGTTCTAAACAGAAATCACATGATTGTGAAGACGAAATAAAAGAAAAACGAAACACTAGTCCCTCCCCCAATGGAGCTAAGAACGCATAAGCCTAAAAGTTTTGATTTAGACGCAGAAGACGTATTTTTACTCCCAACCGTAAACTTTAGAAGATTTCTTCATAATCTCCATTAACTCTCTCCGGAACTCGAAACTGTTCATCTTTTGATAGAGAGGACAAAAACTTCTCCCGCCAATCATGCTTTTCATACTTAACTCGAATAAGTCTCTCATAAAACGAACTCGAATCAATTCGCAATGTATTTTCTTTGCCGGTTCTTGAAAAGGAATGAATTCAAATGCTCTTGAAGCTATTACTTTCTAATTTGTACCATCAATAAATAAAAACAATCTTGATTACAATCTCTGTAGAGAAGAATAGATTCGGTGATGATCCTTAAACTAGTCATCCACCCACCGGGTACGCTGGTAGAAAAATGGCTACAACGATAATTAGTGTGGCAGACTGTTTTTTTAATCGTTGTATTTGATAAACAGAAAAATAAAGGAACGTTTGAATCATAAAATCCCATCTAATGTCGTAATCTTGTACCATTTCCAGTTGTATTAACTTAACAAGTCGTATTAACTTAACAAGTCCTTCAATTTGTGTTTAACGGAAAAAAAAAAAAAAGGTAAACATTAAGAACCGCCATTTTCTTTTCTCTGCCGTTCATCCAACTGGAGCCCAGGTAGGAAATTAATGTACGCCTACGATTGCTTCCATGATGCTAAAACAGGATTACTTGAGTAGACAGGCACATCCTGAGCAACTGTTTAAAATTCTTGCTACAATTAATTCATTCGTAGGAGAGCAAAATATTCGCTCCCAAGAGCTTAAATATGTTTATACCTATATTTCTTCTTTTTGCTTTTTAACAATTCGCCAGTCTTATAGCGCTTTTCATCTCTTCTTTATTTTCTTCCTTTTTTTCCTTCATTCCTCATTTGCTTCCTTCTCCCTTTCTATTTCCTTCTCATTCTTTTTCCCTCAACCACATTCTTCCCTTCATTCATTCTTTCTTTCACTCATTCAAGACTTTTACTCCTTCTGCTTTAACATCTTAATTTTCTTCGTAATACTTTCTTTCTTTTTTCCTTCCGTTTCAATTTTGCTTTCTTTTTTATTTATCTCCCTTTTTCTCCAGTCTTTCTTTTCCTTCCTTCTATCTCTTTCTTTGTTTATCCATCTTTTCTTTCTCACCTCTCACTTTATCTGATCATGATTCTCCAGCTTTCCTCTCCACATTCTCACCACCCTCTCCCTCTCCATTCTATTCCCTATTTCTCCTCTCGTAATCGTAATTTAATTGAAGTAGATAGACTAAACTATCGCCCGGTTCACATTCTACCCATGTCTATTGAACAGGTCAAGAGGCTCATCCCTTGTTCCCTGCTTAGGATGTGGTTTCCGGTTTTCTCTTCTCCAATCTTGTCACTCTTACGTAGCCCTCTGCGCATCAGTAGCGTTTTCGCCTTGCTTGGGGTGATATGATTAAACAAAAAAAAATATTCATTAAAAATAAAGGTGGCATATTCTTTTCTAAATTTTCCTTCGTTTCGTGTTTACTTTTTACCTTTGACCCTCTTCTCTTTCTCTTTCTTCTTCGTCTATCTCCTCTCTTTCTCTTTCCCTTCATCTACCTCCTTTCTTTCATTTTCTCCTTCATTTACTTCCTCTCTTTCTCTTTATACTTCATCTACCTCCTTTCTTTCTCTTTCTCCTTCATTTACTTCCTCTCTTTCTCCTTCATCTACCTCCTTTCTTTCTCTTTCTCTTTCATCTACTTCATCTCTTTCTCCTTGTCTTCATTTACCTCCTCTCTTTCATTTTCTTTTTCATCTCTTTCTCTTTGTCGCAATGTACAATTAATTCATAATTATATGATTATACTAAGCTCGATAATATTTATTATATTGAGCACTGTTTATAATAAAATAAATGCCGGGGTACTCAAAATAGTAAAACGTTGGGTCCTCCTCACCTGGATATATATATATATATATATATATATATATATATATATATTATGAGATTTCTCTTATCCTTTTTACAACATCACCTGTACTATTTCCTTTTCTGTCATCCGTCTCCTCTCATTGTAACCCCCTGTGCACCAGTGGCAGTATTACCTTGCTTAGGGGTGAAACGATTATGAGAACAAATATGTCGGTTAAGACTGAATTCGTAAATTTCCGTATAATTTCGTAATATATATATATATATATATATATATATATATATATATGAGAACAAATATGTCGGTTAATACTAAATTCATAAATTTCCGTATAATTTCGTAATATATATATATATATATATATATATATATATAATAATAAAATCGACTCTGTACGTATCCAAATCTTAAAATCTTACACAAGTAATTTTTTAGGACCACGAATAACCGGCAGAATCTAACTCCGTTATTGTCCGCCGCTATAAAGCTTTGGACAATGAGGGGAAAAAAAAGAAAACTGCGGAGCACCGACAATACATACAGTACTTCACAGCAAAGAAAAAAAAACCTCAAACGGAACGAACCACAAAGAAAGAAAAGTGCTCGATACAAAACTAACCAAAAAGGATTAACCAAGAGGCAGTGACGTAGAGCAAAAACACACGAGAAAAAATCGCAAAAGGATAAGAGAAAGGTGGGAGTCACAAAGAGAGAAGATGGTAATTAACGTTGCATTTACTCGTTTGAAGATTGTAACTATCAGTGAAGCAAGCATGAAGAAGAGAGTTCCACAGGCGGGAAATGCGAGGAAAAAAAAGCTAATGGAGTAGAATTGGCGATTACATTTGCCTATTTTGACGGTGAAGGAGTGGCACTTAATTGCCAATCTAGTTACAAGTGTAAAATCGATGAGGGCAGGACACCAGGAAATAAAGCTCAGAGCAGAAGTCGGAGCAGAAGCCGTGAAAATACTTGTTGAAAAGACAGAGAGAAGCCACATTGGTGGGAAAGTGAATGATGACAGATTTCTTATCAAGACGGGAGTAGATGGTGGTATCATCTGCGTTGGCATCTACGCAGATGATACCACCATCTACTCCCGCAGAAGATACCACCAGATTATACCACCATCTACTTGCACAGAAGGCCAGCATGCCAAACCCTATCAAACACTTTCGAGATATCCAGAGCAACAGCCCGTTCTTATCAAGGGTCTGATATAAATACTTGTTGATAGTTGTTAGAACATCAGCAGTAAACCTGGCGAAGCGGAAGCAATACTGCTTGTCAGAAAATACTTTGTTGGATGTGAGTTGCTAAATCGTTTCAGCGTTGATAATAGCCTCAAACACTTTACCAAAAAGTGGTAAGAGGCTAATAGGTTGATATTTAGAAGGGTCGGAGAGCTCTCCAGAGTTTTTAAAGACAGGGACTACAGAGGAGGACTTCCAACAAGTAGGGAAGCAAGAGGCAGCAAGGCGAATAGGTATAGAGTTTGGAGAGAACAGGATAGAGTTCAGGGGCACATTTCCTTAGAACGATGATTGGAACACTATCCCATCCAAATGCTTTATGAGAGTCAAGCTTAGAAATAATCTTAGAGAGCAGAGAAAGGGTTATGTATATATCAGTTAGCTGATCCTCTGTTTTAGGAGAGAAGTCGGGTATGGATACTCCAGATGAGTCAAGTGTAGAATTGTAAGAAAATTTGCGAGTAAAAAACTTAGCCTTATTCGCTGTGGATGTGGGAACCTCAAAATTATTGAGTAGTAGAGGGATCGAAGGTTTCCTGTGATTTAGCACACTTTTGCAGATCCGCTAGAAGTCCTTAGAGCCAAACATGCGGGATGCTATGCGCTGCTTCATTCAATTAGCAAACAATATCTTAGCATCATTTAGGACTCGCCTGCATTCATTGCGAGCAGAGACAAAAAGGCGCCTATTATGGTCAGACGCATCACTTTGGTAAAGCCGGAAAAAGTGTTCCTGTAGGCAATGGTGACCGAGCAAGCAGGAGAGAACAAGGAGAAGAATGAGGTTTGAGTCGAGACTTCCTGAATGGGATGAAAGCATCACCCAAAAGCAGACCTCAGCTGCACAGTCTTCAACAGGGAGATTAAAAACTTTGTTCCAAGGGACATCACAAGGAAAGCCACAGAACGCTCTCTGATAGCAGTAAGATATTCTGCTGGCAAGAGGTTCCTGGAAGGATAGGGAGTTGAAAGAGATATTAACGGAAACGAAGGCATGATCAGAGTTACCGAGAGAGCGAAGCTATATAGCATGGCAAGAGTCAGGAACAGAAGTGAAACAGAGATCTAGCAGTGAGCCGAGTTCATTAGGATTATTTGGTAAACGCGTAGGGAAATTCATAATTTGCGTGAGAGATTGAGTGATTGAAAAGTTCATGAGATGGACACCAGCAAGGGCTGTGACAGAGTTTTCCAGCCACTTGGTGTGGTGAGTAATAAAGTCACCGAACATAAATACATTAGCTTACGGATGAGAGGAAATGTCTATATTGTTCAAAATGCTGTCAAGTACGGAACAGTCAGGAGATGAAGGGGAGCAGAAGAGAAAGAAAATATAGCTAACCAAGCTTAGTAGAGACGGAGACACATGAAGGAATGGTCTGGAGATTAAAGAGAAATCATCTTATCTAGAGAGAGATGCTCACTGACATAAACGCCAATTCCGTGCATATGGATATTGGATTCCTACCGAAAAAGAGGAAGGGAACCAGTGATATAGAAAACAGAGGAAGGGATAGAAGGGTCAAGGTTAGTTTCACAGACAGCTAAGATGTCCATTTATTTAAATTTATTTGTTTAAACATTATTTGTAATGAATAATCATATGAGTAGATAATCTTTTTTTCATAGTTAAACAGTAGATTTTAATTATCCATTTAATAATAATGTTTAAACAAATAAATTTGAATAATTATTTCGGTTGATACCAATTCGTAAATTTCGGTATAATATTGTCTTCGGTGGCGTTTGTCTACATAAGGATACAATCACGAGCAGAAATAGATGTTTCTAAAATAAATAAAAAAAATATGTATTTAAAAATTCAGACTTTGTTTATCATGATATTTTCTGTGGTTGAGTGGTAAGACACAACAGATCTAATGGTGGAGAGAATGCAGGTTCCAAATCCTGCTCGAAGATATTTCCCTGGTCACATATCCATTGTCACTTGGAATTGTTTTTCTCTTTCGATCGCATATTCCTTTATGTTTTGTACTGATGGACGCAGATTGTTTCTTCGCCTTGATAACACAACTGACAGTTGAAAGGCTGACAACAACAATATTCGCTATCTCTCTGTAAGGCTTGACAGTGTGTCCGTTCAGCGTTACAATTCTCGTACGCTTCCTTGAAGTAACGTCTCTCACATACAATGGCCATAGGACAACCAATTGACAGACAAGACAATTTTGTCTGGCAGTCATAAAAACCTGATGCAATCACAGATGAAGCAATAATTTTCAAGGCTAACCAAATTTTATCATACACCTCGAAAATAGATTCATTACTGCACACAACTGCAAAGGATCTAATCTGAGGAAACATAGGAGTCGATTACAGCCTGTCACTCCAGTGGATCTAAAAATGACCTTATGGTGAACGAAAGCAAACGATTATACATGTTGTTTCGACATTGAACGAACAATGTCTCATCAGGTAGTTAAGTACAATATCTCATCAGGTAGTTAAGTACAAAGTCTCATCATTATTAACTAGCTGATGAGACATTGTTCTTTTAATGACGAAACAAAATGTACAATTTTGTAGTAGCTTGTAGTTTGCACATGTTCTAAAGTATAATTTAAAATAAATATCCATTGCACTATTTTTATATTGAGCACTGTTTTAAATTAATGTTTTGAACGTTGCAATTATTTTCTTTGTTCCTTACTCATTTGTATATATATATATATATATATATATATATATATGCAGTGTTGAGTTGGGAGAATGTTTAGTGCCAATATTGTTGCTTTTTCAGTAGTTTTAGTGATAAAATGTCTTTTGATGTGCAGGGTTTTTTTTATCGTATTATATATATATATATATATATATATATATATATATATATATATATATATTACGATATATATATATATATATATATATATATATATATATATATATATATATAGGGTTTCCATAAAATCTGTGTGCACTTTAAAAATGTATGACTTTATTTGTATTTGTGATAGAAATAATCTGTAAAAAATAAGCTTGAACAATTAAACTTGAAAGATGATACAGTATTTCAACAAGATGGTTCTCCTCATCAGTTTGCTCTGCGTTTTAGACAGTTTCTAAATCAGGAATTTCCTATCAGTTAGATCGGAAGGGAGGGGACATTTTATTGGACTCCACGTTCGCCAGATTTGACTCCATTAGATTTTTTATGTGAAAACAAAATAATTGAATATGCAACCAAATCTAATTCATTAGAAGATTTGAAAGCTAAAATAACTAGTGTGATTTCAGGAATTACTGTAAATCCATTGACAGACTGAAAGAAAAATGAATGGATGTAAGTCAAATTTTGATTTCCTGGGACCGATATCAAATAAGTTTTTTCGTCGTAAACTGAATTTTGAAGGCTAAATAAGTCCTCTGAGTAATTGGTATCATGGCTGAGACTAAGAACTACAATTATACCTACTTAGAGCCAAATCTGAAAGCAAAAACTAAAATAAAAGGGCTGAAAAAAATACAGTCATACAGGCAAATAAACAGACACACACACAAACATCTTCCCTTATATATATATATATATATATATATAATAGATTTTCTGCACTATTGTAAGAACTACAACCTTGAAACCTCTGAATATCGTTTCTTATGTCTTTGTCTATCAGTGTATCAAATTTGATTAAAATCGGACCACTCCTTCTATGACCCGATTTTTTTAATTACCCATTTTCGATATTTATCGGGAGTACCTCAACACAAAACCTAGCTAAGAACACTCACAGACGCTTATAGTACAACTGTGTAAGTTTTCAAGAAAATCGGTTTAGCCGTTTCGGAGTCTATAGGTAAAGGACACACACACAGACACACACACAAACAAAAGTCCATTTATAAATAAGTTTCCATGTGTGTGTGTGTGTGTGTGTGTGTGTGTGTGTGTGTGTGTGTGCGCGTGCGCGCGGGCGTTTTTGAAGGGAATGGAGTTTTTGACATATTAATTTATATTTATTTAAAATCCTTGCATCTTTGGTTGTCTATTTGTTACATTTCCTAACAAACAATTTGCTAACAAACTCTCTTTAACAGCGCTCAGCAGAAGGCGTTGGTTGTACGGAGAACTTTTAAATGTTTCCGTGAAAAAAGTATATATACGTGAAAAAGTACCAGACGTTTGAGGCTTATGAAGTTGGCTTTTTATATAAAACGATTGGCGTCTCCTGTTTTACAACTTACGGCTATAAGCACGAAAACTTTTACCACCCAAATACTCTATCGTCTGTCTTTTTCCCCAAATTAATTGTAATTTTAGAAATTTTAATATTCTTAATTATTATTAATTAAACGCTAACCGTTCATGCTTTAGCTGTTCACCCGTCCATTTTATGGTATTTCTTGATCGTCAAATGTGAAGTTTACGAGAAAGTGTAATCAAGAAGTGGATTTCCACATTTTATTGCAAATAAAATAACTTATCGCACAAAAGAAACGTCGTTACACAGTTGGCAAGATTTTAATAAAGCCGGCATTTAACGTTATAAGAGTTAAACGCAGACTTGACTGTTTTGAAGAGACTAAAAATTCTGCCCAATGAAAGATGACAAACTACAAATGACATGTCACGTGACACTGAAGATGTTTTGTGCAATCAAAAACAAACAACAGATTCCGTGCCTATGTTGATGAGACAACAAATGTCATGTTGTGACATTTGTTATAAATGTTGATGAAGGACAAATCCAAGAAAACTTTTTCTGTTTCAATAAATATCCGGAAACAAAGTGCAAAAAACATATTTAGCATCTGGTTGTCGTACCTAAAAACAGAGGATGTGTCGTGGGAAAATATGGCTGACAGCTAGACTGAAGATATTCCGTTAAAGAATTCACTTCTCGTGCAAAAAAAAAAAAAAAAATAATAATAATAACAGAAAATTCCTAACTTAGCTGCGACATTTCTTTACTGTGAGATGCTGGTCGGAAAATCGTAAAAGAGCTGAAATAAAAGAATTGCTGCACTATTTACATTATTCGGACTATTGTCCGAATCTTTGTTGCCATTTGTACAACTTTTCAGCCATTGTACGCTCCGAACTTCTTCAGGTGCTAGGAATTTCGAACCGAACCCTTTATTACAATCACTGGGGTATATCATTATCATTCCTTGCGCCAATTCCCTTTTGGTAGTCGCTGTGAGTTATCTCCCTCTAACCGGACTCTCTAAGTTACTTGTTAGCCTGGTATTAAAGTCAGAACTCCTTGGGTCAAGTCACTGGAACTAAACAGCGTCTATATCAACTGAGCCATGTGTTCCTAAGAACAAGAACAGTTGAATTTCTGGGACTTATAAACATAATGCTCAGTAACCATTTTTACCAGAGCTCATATTGCAGTTTTTATGTTAATAGTTTTTCAGAGCTCATTTTGTAATTTTTGATGTTAATGGTTTTCCCTAGTATTTTTTAACAGAGCTCATATTGCAATTCTTTAAACTAATGATTTTCTCTGGCACTCCGTATTACTGGTTCTCATATTGTGTTCATCTCTATGCTTGGTGGGCTTATGAGATTTTTGAAGCCTAGCATATGTGCTGATTCTTTAAGTTTACGTTGTTTCCAGTAGCGTTCTCTATCTATTATTTCAACTTCATCCCATAGGAGGCGGTAATCCCCTTTCTCCCTTTATATGTGGTCAGCTATGCCTGATTTTTCTATCTCGCCTTGTTTTACGGCCTTGCGATGTTCTTGTAGCCTAATCTTAAGAGGGCGGCCTGTCACTCCTTTATATTTCTTTCCACAACTACATGGAATGGCGTACACACAGTCCTTAGTCATGTTTTCCTCTGTTGTGGGGTCTTACTCGGGACAGGTACCTGCGAAATGTAGAACCACTTCTGAAGATTGTCCTGATGTTATATGGACCACATATCCTTTGTGTTTTTTTCTGATAACCACTTTACATAGAGTAGACAGACCGAGGCTGTTTTCTGAGAGTTATTATTTTCATGCACCCTCCCTTTCATGTTCGTTGGAATTATTGTCATGTACCCTGGATAATTGTTACCTTGTAGGGTACTGCTTATACTGACCATTTTCTGTTCGTATGTCTCTGTGTCGCTGCTTATGACTCTTTCACGATGTTGCAGGCACCGGACGATCCCTTTCTTTATACTGCATGGGTAGTGGAAGTTGAAGTTGAGGTATTGTCAGGTGAATGCTGTCTTGCTGTATACGGATGCCTTGAACCTCACCTTTGTTCGAGTTATTAACACATCCAGTAATGCCAGTTTGTTGTCACTCTCTTTTTCCATAGTGAACTCTATGGATGATCTTATTGAGTTTATGTGGTCTAGTAACGTCTGGACCTCCTCTTGGTGTTGTGGCCAGAGTATGAAAGTGTCATCAACGTATTTCAGTCATAGAGTTAGCTTTAGAGCTGTGGATTCTAACACGATCTCTTCAAAGTATTCCATGTATATGTTAGCCAGTAATGGTGATAATGGCGAGCCCATTGCTAAGCCTTCATCCTGCCGATATATGTCTGATGCCAATCCGATGTATGTTGTTTGGGTGCAGAAAGTCAGCATCTCCATCAGGTTATCTAGTGGAATACTGGTATGTTCTCCTAGGGATGAGTCCGAGGGCAGTCTGTCCTTGACTACCGGTAATGTGTGTGTGTGTGTGTGTGTGTGTGTGTGTGTGTGTGTGTGTGTGTGTTTTAAAAACAATATGATAAAGCGAAAAGGAAATGGACTTTGATGGACTTTAACAAGGCAAATATCAGAATTTTATTTTACGAAAAGTATTTATAAGAAAAAGTGAACATTTTGATATTTTCAAAGTTTTTAAATTTAAGAAATACTCATAAATATTAATCAGGTTAACTGAAAAGTCTAGATTCAAAACTTCCTGCTATTTAAAAAATATATAATAAATTTATCCCGTACTAAAATAATTTAAATATTAATTACATAAAAATAACATCATTTACTCATTTTCCTTTATTAGACATTAAATTACGTCACTTAGCATCTTCCATAATTTACATAGACTTTTCGCTCAACTTGATGAGACTCACTTAAATTCTAAAATTGTGTGAAACTTACATTTTTGCTTATGTTTATAATTATTTGTCGCAAAATAAATCCTCACATTTCTGTTGACAAAGTTCCTCAGAGGAAGAAATATAGAAAAGAATGGCAACCCGTGAAGATGGAGAGGATAATCCGAAAGATTTTATCAAATTAATATAAACTATCAATTAGATAAAAATAGAGAGCTCAATGGATATTATCCAGAGCAAATATACTGAGACAAAAACTCAACACATAATTATGTTGAACTTTCGTCTCAATATATATATATATATATATATATATATATATATATATATATATATATATAGATTCACACCTAAGTGAATCTCCATTCTGATTAGCCGAACACACACACACACACAAAAAAATAAACACCCACATACATTCACAGTAAACCGAAAGTATTTGTCATTTAAATGTAAATCGCCTGCACAACCACACCAGCATTGCCTGATGATGAGAATTAATCTCGAAACATAGAAATTTCCATGTAGCAATGAAAAATTGACATAACCATATAATTATATATATATATATATATATATATATATATATATATATATATATATATATATATATAATTAATAAGAAGCTAACCTAGAGCCAACGGACCCGCCAATTTGGTGAAACCTAGGTAGGTCCGTTGGCTCTACGTTAGCTACTTATTTATTTGCTCTGCTATTGTATTGAGCGCTTTACGTGTTAGGTTCCTCGTCTCGGGGTTTTTTTCTTTCGACTCGTACTTAGACTAATGTTCAAGTACTTCGTTCGTTTCTTTTTTTGTTTCCATTTTTCCCCTCCGCGTTTATACTCGGTGGGTTTTTCGAGACGGGTTTAAAGATAAATTTACAGTTTTATATATATATATATATATATATATATATATATATATATATATGAGAAAGGATGACAGACATAAAGATGTATAGAAAGGGAGATCTAAATACATATTTTTTTACATTGCAAAAAATAATATCTCTTCTAAGTGGTCTATCTTAGCTGACGTGATACATTTGCCAAAATAATCAAAGTTCTCGCCTAATCAAAAGATTTTTGTCGCTTTTGCCTGGCAATCTTTACGAAATTCTTGGACATAAGAATCATTTCGACTGCAACAATCGATCAGCCATTTTTTACAATTCTGTTTCCGCGCCAAAAAATGTCAACATTTTGTCTTTTTTTTTTTTTTTTTTTTTGTAGCAGCTATGATTTTTATTAAGAAAACTTTCTCCAATGCCAGCAAATTTACGATCGCTTTTTGTCCGATTTTTAATTGTATTCTTTGAACTTAGAAAACTTTCATTGAAGCTAAGAAAATACAAACGAAAGACAGACATCTCAAAACTTTATGTAGGAGAGACAAAAAAGACAGAAGCAGTCAGAGGAAAACAGAAAACAATAAGCACAAAGAAAATAAAAAATTATAAGGACGAGAGAAAGAGAAGCGGTAGAGTTATTGTAAAAATGCTAGATAGATAGATAGATAGATAGATAGATAGATAGATAGATAGATAGATAGATAAGAAAGGTCATAAAAATTAACAGATTTGAATAAATTTATACAAATTGCGAGAAAGAAAGAAATTTTGTTAATGTTCGATCGAAAATAAAACACCTTTGAGAATGTTTTTAAACGTCGTTACACCTTTAATATTTCAAGAATGCTACAACTAAACCGAAAGATTTTGTTCCTAGTGAATATTTATCTTGTAAATTTCATCTTTAATTTAATAATGACGATTCAAGAGTTAAAATATGATTAGAGAACAACATGAGAATATGATAAAATAAAGCATAGAATAGATGCTTTATATAAAGGACAGAGAAACGAAAATGTTGGGGGAGACATATTACAAGCGTGAATCTGATAGTAAAATTATATCAGCTGTATAAATTGTCCTTGAAGAAACGTACAAATATCAAAATTATTTAATTCAAACATTCGAACGTATGACTTGCATGTTTGCAACTGTTTTTCTAATTTCCCTTTTTTCCTCTGCATTTTCCCTCCTCTATTCTCTGTAAAGTCCCCCCCCCCACCATTTCATGAAATTTGCATCTGTTTTACATTTTGACGTGTCCATCATGTCGTAAGCGTTTGCTTCTTGTTTCACGAGGTATGAAAATTTTCCCATAATTCATTACGTTCGGTTGTTTTCTTTTTATTCATGACGTAAGCAGCTTTGTTATTTCATGACGCCTGAACTTTTTTCATCTTTCAAGACGTAAGCAGTTTTTTCTTATTACATGATGTTAACAGCTTTTGTTATTTCATGACATAAAAAGTTTTCTTCATGATGTAAGAAAGATGTAAACGTTTCATAACGTTTGTAGTTTTTCTCATTTCATGACGTTTTCTTACTTCATGACGTAAGCAGTTTTTTTTTATTTCCTTATGTAAACAGTTTTTCTTAGTTCTTATTTCATAATGTATGGAGTGTTTTCCGATTTCAGTTCATGTGCATTTTACTGCATGTATTACGTGGACTATTGTCTCATAATTTATGTAATTCGTCACGTATGTAATTTTTCCTACATTTATGACGACTGCAGATTTTTCTATTTCCTGACGTAAGCAGTTTTTTCCCATTCTACATCTGTTAATCTGGATATGATGTCAATTTAAATGACGTATGTCACTCGTTTCAGTTAAAAAAAACAACGAGAGCTCTTTATCTATATTTATTACATACAATTTCCTGTAACATAATTTTGATTCTTGCCCAATTATCTAAGATTGTGTAACTTCGAGAGTAATAAGTCTCAAGTTTTTTCATCAATACTTTTAGTTAATGCAATCTTTGGCTGTAAATTTAAACATTAAGTAGACCAGCATTCTTATCTTATCGCTTCAGTCAATCAGTTAAGTGCCATAGGTGATCATGTCTGGAAAGAGACATGAATGACTGAGCAGAAGATTATCCCGCAGTAGTTTGCCATTGCTTTCTGCGGTAGATTGGTTGTCAAAGCGATAGAACCCAATCTGTCCTGTTATTTAACCCATAACTGAAGGGAAGAGTCGGATTAATACCTTTCCCATGGGTATTTGCGCGTAAATGAATGCAAGGAATTCAACTGGAATTCGAACTCGGCAACCCGATTTGTCGTTCCATGTCGATATCCCCTGCACCACAACGCACATCCATCTTATAGCGTGGAAGCTTATAATTCATATGCGACGTTTTATCCGTTTTCACTCTTAGAGCTGTGAAATAGCAGGATTCTTGTCTTCGGTTAATCCCAGAACGAATCAACTCTGAAATTTTGCCAAGTTTCATTTCTTCTGATATATTCTTAGAATTGTTTTTCTCCCAAACTTTTCAATCGATTGGTCTTTTAATGTGAAAATGAAAAGCAAAGAAATAACTTTGAACGAAACTCGAGATAAAGAACCTAATAAAGATGTACGGCATAATAAAAAAAAAAAAAATACTTCCCCGTAGAGTCAACTTCAACGGAGAGGATTATGGATAAGAGATCTTATCTAACCGTCAGTAGATTTGGGGTACAAGCATCTATAGGCGTTGCTACGTGACATAGCACGTTCTTGTGGAGAAGGAAGTCAGGAAATTAAAGAATCCGTCTTTATCAAGAATCAGACATTGATGTCTTACATAGAAACGGGGATGGTCAATAATACTTTCTTTTTAGAGAGAGAGACAGGGCTATAGATTGAGAGAGCAAGAATGATGATGATGATGAGGAGGAAGAGGAGGAGAATGATGCAATTACCAATGTTCTTTAATCATATTATTCGAGAAAGTTTCTCTCCGTCACACGCTCATTGAGGGGCTTTGCTTCATTAAATCGTCTTTTCTATTCTCTGACTCTCCCAGCTTCTTTTTCTACCTAGCTTATCTTTCGTTCTGTTTTCTTATGTCCTTCATACTCACCCTTGTTTCCTCTCCCATTGCTTTCTTCTTCTTCTTCTTCTTCTTCTTCTTCTTCTTCTTCTTCTTCTTCTTCTTCTTCTGTGATCTTTATTCTCACCATCACTCTTCTTTTTCTCTTTATTCTTACTTATTCTTGATCAATCACTTTATTCTTCTTTATGTTAATATCACCCTCACCCTGATCTGTCTCTCTGTCTGTCTGTTTATCACTGATCCGTAAGTAAATTGTTTTCAAAAACTTTGACATATTTGCCAGCGGGTGCTCAAAAATGTATCCTTGTACCAGATTACGATACCATTCATAAATACATATGATTGTTATCATAGATTCGTATTGATAAATTTAGAATCAATGATGACAATCATAGAATGGAAATTCAGTCGTAAAATCCTTGATCAAGAGCCAAAGTAAATGGAATTTGAATTTACTTACGGGGGCATCGAATTTTGGTTGATGGTGCTGATATCTAACGAAGAGGGTACAGGTGTCATTTTAGAAAATAGAGATCTACAGAGATTGATAGAGAAATAAAATTCCGAGAAAAAGAACTAAAGATACAAGAGGAGAAAAAAAATGAAGCAGCGATTGCGCCATTTGAGACAAAAAATATTGACAGAGCAAAATTCAAATTGAAGTCCTAGCAACGTTCAAAGTGCAAATAATTGACATTAAGTCATAAAATTAATTACTGCGTCAAATGCAGAAGTAAGTGAGTAAGACGGAAAGGAGAGAAGTAGCGAAAAAAAAAGAGTGAGGTAAAGTGAGAGAGAAATATATAAATACGAAAATGAATAGAGAGATAAATGAAGAGAAAGAATGAGGGTGACACTAATGGAGAGAGGAAGAGAGAGAGAGCACAAAGCAGGTGAACATGCCATAGCCATGACGTCACAGCACAACCGCCCTTTCACTACGTGAATTTCACCAAATTGTCTACTTGTGATCTTTATTGATTCTACCATATCAATAAATCATCAGTCTGGTTGTCTTCTTTCAAATGATGTCTGTTATTGTTTTCAACTATATGTGCATTTTTATTTTACCATTCAAATTCGATCTTTTCTAAATATTAGAAAGTAGGTGATCACGTAGGTGATCACGTTTCGCCACTGTATCATCTGTGAATGGCATGATCTCTTTGGAAAAACAGACAGTTTTCCTTTTGTCTTCTCCACGATCTTAAATTCAGTTATCCTTCTCCTAGACTGGCTGTCACCCAAGGCTAGAGATGCCAGTCTACCCTGGTATATAACCCATAGCTCGTGGGAAAAGAAATAGATGCATGGTTTTTACGTAATGTGACCGTAACACCCTTACCCGCACGTCTTTTTTACGTAATGTGACCGTAACACCCTTACCCGCACATGTCTTTTTTTACGTAATGTGACCGTAACACCCTTACCCGCACATGTCTTTTTTTACGTAATGTTTTTTTGACCGTAACAACCCTTACCCGCACATGTCTTTTTTTACCGTAATGTGACCGTAACACCCTTACCCGCACGTCTTTTTTACGTAATGTGACCGTAACACCCTTACCCGCACATGTCTTTTTTTACGTAATGTTTTTTTGACCGTAACACCCTTACCCGCACAATGTCTTTTTTTACGTAATGTGACCGTAACACCCTTACCCGCACATGTCTTTTTTTACGTAATGTGACCGTAACACCCTTACCCGCACATGTCTTTTTTTACGTAATGTGACCGTAACACCCTTACCCGCACATGTCTTTTTTTACGTAATGTGACCGTAACACCCTTACCCGCACATCAATCTCGCTTACCCGTCTTTTTTCTTTATTTTTTTCGCTTTTTTTTTTTTTTTAATGCAAAATAACTAAAATAACTATTGCGTTTAAATTGAAACTATTCAAATGGCTTCCGTTTTTCGGCACTCGTCTGGAAATGAAGATCCATTTTATTGAATGTGTTTATTTCATCTTTTAGTCAGTGTTGGTCGCACGCAGTCGATGCGAGAATTATGAAAACGAAGAAGAATTAGGCGGAAAAGATTAGGAACGATTAGGAAAGAAAGGGGAGAAGAAATGTGGAGATTAAGACGATTTAAGAGAAAATATCGGGATTTGTGAAGAGAAGCCATGAGAAGAACAAGTAGCGGCATTGATAGAAATGAGTGAGAATGTGAGAAAATTTTATTTCTAAATGATAAACAATTATTTTCGAAATAAGACAAAAAATAATTAAATGAGAAAAAAAATTCATTTTGAAAAGAAGGCAGTTCTAAATAATAAAATAATATGCGAAATTTAATTAATTTCTAATTGAATTAAATAATTAGAAGAATGATTACTTTATTAAATTCTCTCATCATATCAGGAGTGTAATATGACTAGAGATCAGGTGACAGCAAGGCACTTCAATGTCTTTTCGACTTCTTTGTTATGACCATTATTATTATTAAAAATATTTTTTCCATGGCGTCCAAAAATTAATTTCCTGACATTGTGTTAAAATATCAGGTATTTTATGTTTTTAATTTTCTTGTTGGTGTGTCTTGTGGTACAGTGGATATCGACTCGGAACAAAAAAACGGAGAGCCAAGTTCGAATTCCAGTTGAATTCCTTGCGTTCACTTACGCACAAATACCCTTCGGAAAGGTACTAATCCGTCTCTTCCCTCCAGTTATGGGTTAAATAACAGGACAGATTGGGTTCTATAGCCTTGGTTGGCTACCAGTCTACCGAAGAAAGTAATAGCAACCTACTGCTGGAAAATATTCTGCCCACTTCAGTCATGTCTCTTTCGAGACATGATCACCGAAGCGTTTATCACGGATGGCACTTGACTGACTGACTGACTGTTTATGAATCTAAACAAATATTTTTATTAACTTTTGAATATGAAACTTTATTTATTAATATTTATTCTACTTACATGCGGACTGTTGTTCTCATCTTTGTTACTGTTGTCACAATGTTTCGACCACTCAACCCATCGCTCTTTATCAGGTGTGTATCGATATATATCAGCGTATGACGATCTCGGTAACCTACAGAGAATTCCGAACGTAATCGTTTATCTAATCTAATTTGTTCACGTATAGGAAGATCTCGTTTAGTTCATATTTTTAGTACTGATCAATCATTGCTTGCCTTGTTTCCACTAAGTTCGAGTAACTGCAAATATTCAACATCAGCAGCAGTAGCAGTAGCAGCAGTAGCAGCAGCAAAAGAAAAAATATTTTGTGAGTGAAGTCGAGTAGCAGAAGCTGCCAGATTGAACTCACAAAGAAATTTAAAATCACCAAATTCACGAACCAACACGTTAATCCACTCGAACAATTCTCGGGGGAGAACTTGGAACCTTAAACCTAAGCTGCCTGTTTGACAGAACTCACAGAATCGTTTCTCTTTTGTTTTTAATTCTTTGCTACTGCTGTTGAAAACTCGCTGTCGTTTGTCTTTCTACTTTTTATTAGCTGCTCTTATAATATACTAGCAGTATAGCCCGGCGTTGCTCGGGTGTAATGAAAGCTTTAAAACTAATCCATGGTCCCGGAGCTCAGACTCTTTGGGCGTTGACACGAAAGACTAAAAAGCAATAGTTGTTTCCAGTTAAAGCGAAACCGTAGACTGAAAGAAAAATGAATGGATGTAAGTCAAATTTTGATTTCCTGGTATCGATATCAAATAAGTTTTTTGTCGTAAACTGAATTTTGAAGGCTAAATAAGTCCTCTGAGTAAATGGTATCATGGCTGAGACTAAGAACTACAATTAAACCTACTTTGAGCCAAACCCAAAGCAAAAACTAAAATAAAAGGGCTGAAAAAAAATACATACATACAGGCAGATAAACAGACACACACACACACACACACACAAACATCTTGCCTTTTATATATATATATATATATATATATATATATATATATTATCGATTTTCTGCACTATTGTAAGAACTGCAACATTGAAACTTCTGAATATATAGTACAACTTTGTAAATTTTCAAGAAAATCTGTTCAGCCGTTTTGGAGTCTATAGGTAACGGACACAGACACACACACGCACACACAGACAAAGTTCCATTGATAAATAAGTTTAAATTTATTTTCATGTTAAGCCTACTAAGGCAGTCATCATAGAAGAGCATATGCGTTCATCTTTTCAGACGTCTCTCTGGTGTTCTTCCTTGTCACACTATTTTCATTTTATTCCACAAAGACTAATGACTACCCTTTTCCATCCAGTGATGATCAGCCATGCCTGATGTAATTGTTTTACCACTCATTACGGCTTTTCTAGTTTTAGTGAAGGGGGCGCTACTTATGATTTTTGTCCGTGTTTGTAGACGCTGTATGATACCTTTCTTAACACTGTATGGGTGTTGGTAATTGAAGTTGATGTATTGTCCATTGAAGGGTATTGTTGCCCTTGGTACACGGATGTCTTGTACCCGTTCTCTGAATGAGGTATTCTCACATCCAGGAAGGCTTGGCTGATTATTATTTTCTTCTTCCATTGTGAACTGGATCGATGATCTTATTGAGTTCACATCGTCCAGTAACAGCTTCTTCATGAGTGCAGAGTATAAAGGTGTCATTTGCGTATCTCAGCTACAACTGTTGGTTTTAGCGGTGCCGTTCCCAAAGTCCTTTTCTCGAAATATTCCATTATATATTCGCCATCACTGGTGTCAGTGGATGTGCATTGTGATGCAGTGGATATCGGCCCGGAACGAGAAATCGAGGAGCCGAGTTCGAATTCCAGTTGAATTCCTTGTATTCACTTACGCGCAAATGCCCTTGGGAAAGGTATTAATCCATCTCTTCCCTCCAGCTATGGGTTAAATAACAAGATATATTGGGTTCTATAGCCTCGGTTGGCTACCAGTATGGCAACCTACTTCGGGATAATCTTCTGCCCAGTCAGTCATGTTTCTTTCGACATGATCTCCGAAGCGTCTATCACGTATAGCACTTGACTGACTGACTGACTGACTGACTGACTGACTGACTGGTGTCAAAGGTGAACATTTGCTCAAGGTTCGTCCAGTTGGTACATGTCCGATTATCTATTTGAATAGTAGTATGATCTCCTGGGAGGATCCTATTTCTAACCGGTTTCGAACTATTGTTAGGGCCTCGCCTGTAAGAACTCTGATGAACAGGCTCACCACATCCAAGCTCATCATCCGATTAATATGGACAGTAGACCCTTGGATCAATTCCACAAAATGTTCTGAGCTTCTAACATAGGACAAAGCCTTCCCTTTTAATGGGTTAACTGTATCTATTATGGATATACTCAGCAGGTTGCATATTGAGTCCTGCAACTGACTAGAGGTCTCAATAGAATACCAAATTTGTGAATCCTGGGGAAACCAGACATAGGCGAAAACTTGATGTAACGTTGAGTCAACTGTCTATACTTACTCGTTGCGAAGTAGACTATATTTACCAGTACTGGGCAAAGAAGAACACTGGAGAATTAGACATCTCAAAGTATCAGTGTACATAGTAGACTATGAGGATTTTCTTAGTAGGTCAAGCATAGAAATAAATACATTATGGGAGCCGCTAATCAGAGAAAAGAAGGACAAATGAATATCTTCAACAGCAGCAGCTTTAACAAAAAGAGTAAAGCTTCAGTGATTACAGTCAAGCCTGAAAAGTAGCAGCAGTACTCATCAGCAGTTAGGTTAGGTTTAAGGCTCCAAGTTCTCCTTAAATAATTGTCATTTAATTGTTGGTTCGTGAATTTGGTGGCACAGCCATTGTGAGTTCAATTCCTCGGCTGGGCAATGTATACTCAGGCTCAAGGAAAACAGGGTGGTCAATAACTTAGCATGACTAAGACAAGATATCCCTAAACATTGACAATGGGTCGAGAACAAGCTACCCCCGCATATTAAATAAAGAGTTAAGGTCGAAATTACCCGTAGGTTATCCGGATTGATAAATACCTGATGAAGGTCAGAGGGTACAACGTCCGAAATGTTACATGAGAACAATATATATTATAAATAATAGCATATAAATAATGTAAATCATGATCACTCCTCCTATCAGAAATTCAAACAGAATGCTTGTCATAACAGTCTGTTTCGACTACTACGTCACTAGAAGAGTCCGCTATGTGGGCAATTCACTCATATCTATGTCGTGGGCGTTTCTAACTCGCCATTTTTTGTCTTCGTTCTTCGTTCCTGTTCCTTTAATTTTCCTTATTGAAATTATCACTTTGCTTGGGGTGAAATGATTAACTTATTATATTTTTTTTGGCATTTGTGGGGGAGGGCTATAGAAAGTGTAAATGGCTGTGTCTAAAACGATCTGTGAATCGGGGCGTTTTCAGCTAATCTATTAGACATTATCAGGAACGTTTTTTAGTTAACTGAATATCTAGATATTTTTGATAGCAATAAAAATATTTTCATTTTCAAACACTGTCAGCATGTTGTGGCCGTGTTCATAGTTGACATTATTAAGAGTTGGTTTCTGATTTGTATTCTTAATGCTTCCATTAATTTTTACCGTTTTCTGCGTATGAATAAGTGTATAAAAACAAACATATTACACTAATTATAGATAGATAGATAGATAGATAGATAGATAGATAGATAGATAGATAGATAGATAGATATGTGAATTAATACTGCATTGTGACTGTCAGCTCCAGATTTTCATATCTTGGCCAGGAAAACACGTTGAAAAGTGAAATTGAATCAGTATGCAGTTTTGATTCCTATGTCCGCACTGTTTACATCTAACAAACGCTCTACCCCTGATATTAAGCAATTCTCCATTATAAATATAGAAAACGTTTAACCATATATAAACAAATAATTACTTAATTAAAATATAATTTCAATTAAATCAAAGAAGAATCTGGAATGTTATTGTCCTAACCTACCATCGCGGCGTCTTTCACTTTCCCATTGACGTAACGCAGCTTCCCTGTGCCTTTTCTAAAATGTTTTCATGATAACAGTTTTGATGAACTTTCTTTCCTGTTAGAAAGACTTTATGAATTTAATCACAGTACTAGATTGGCGGAAATGTCTTACCATTTTATTCTTGAAATGGCTACATGTAATTGTAAGTTCTATGCTAACATTTTCTTCTATCGCACTTCTCGCTTGTGGAACTCTCTTCCATCTCCTTGTTTCCCATTCAACTTTGATCTTCAAAGTTTTTAATGCAATATTGATCGTTATCTTCTGACGTTTTAATTATTATTTTTTTATTTTCCTCTCTCCTTATAATTTTTCTCATAATCTCAAACCTTCAGTAACCCCTTGTGTGATAGTGGCTTCTATAGACGTAGATTATTCTTAGTAGTAGTAGTAGTAGTAGTAGTAGTAGCCCTTTTCTAAAGAAGATTTACGTTTTGATGCAGTGGATATCGGATTGAAAGCCGAGTTCGAATACCAGTCGAATTCGTTGCATTCACTTACGCGCAAATAGCTTTGGATAAATATAAATACATAACATCTCCCTGAAACTATGGCTTAAATAATAGGACACCTTGTTTGGCAACAATCTATCGCAGAAAGTAATGGCAACCTACTGCGGAATAATCGTCTTCCCAGTGAGTCATGTCTCTCTCGAGACATGATCGCCTAAAGCATGTATCACGTATGGCACTTAACTGACTGATTGAACATAATAGTTGGAAACATAATTAAAATTTCTACTGGGCATAAAGTGAGGGTGGGTTTTCTATTGTTATAAAGTAATAAACTGATCACCCACTAATTATACTTAATATAATAATGTAATATAATCTATCTCTTCTCCCTCCAGCTATGAGTTAAATGGCAGGACAGATTAGGTTCTATAGCCTTGGCTTGCAACCAGTCTACCGCAGAAAGCAATGACAACCTACTACGGAATAGTTTTCTGCCCAGTCAACCATGTCTCTTTCGAGACATGATCGCCTATGCGTGTATCACGTATGCCATTTGACTGAGTAGTACTCGTTGCAGTAGCCGCATTTGGCATCTCAACTGGTAATGGTTGTTGTCATTAAAACACAATAAAAGCAAACCACTAGAATCTGAACAACAATTCTTCATCAACAATCAGTGGAAAGACACCACCAAAAAATGGATCATATTCTTTCTATTAAGCAAGTGACGAATGCATTCTACTAATAACTGAAGTCTGTTGATATTGGACTTACAAAACTTAGAGTATTACTATTTGTAGTGCTGGTATCTACAACTCAAAAGTATCAATTGGTCATCGATGGAGACAACAATCCTGCAACAATCCTCCCACCACTCCTAAAAAAGACAAAATGTGAATATCAAGAAAAAGAAATGCCGTCATGTAATACAACATTCTCTCATTCTGTCATTCTCTCATTCTGTCATTCTCTCATTCGTCCAATCTTTTTGCTATCGTCTTTGGAAATGTTTCCCACTGGAAGGTAACATTATTATGCATAACACATTAGTATGTATTCATTATGCATAATTCATTATTATATAGCTAATATATATATATATATATATATATAACAGATTATTATGTAAAGTGTCATCTACTTTATGTTTTTTAATGATTGCATCCTTCGAGCGGGGTTTTGGTATTTTCTCACACTCTTTGTCTTTCTGGATACGATCTACTGAAAAGTCTACAATAATTGTTTTCATTTCTTTCGATTAATACATTTTTTGCTATTTTCTACATAGCTTCGGATTTTCGCCCATGCGATTGATTACTTTTTTACAGTTTATCAACTCTTTACAGGTTATTTAAAGCCAGCAAATATTTTGGAACTTTATGAATTTTTTTGTGATAAAAATGATTTTCTGATACAATTCCTACATTTCACTCATAGCTGCGGTTCGGAAGATGACTTGAAGTCTTAACTTTCTCAGGAGCATTTGCGTGAATATATGAACCCGACTGGAATTGGAAATTGGTTCACCGAATTCTTATTCCGAACCGTTATTCATTACACCATTCGCACATCCAAGCTTACAGTACCTGGTATTTGCAAACGGTCACCCACATAGGTAATAACCAAGCACGATGTCGCTTAACTTCGGTGATTGGGCGAGAACCGGCGTTTCAGAGTGATAGGCTCGTAAGCCATTTGCTTCTGTGGGCAAAATCTAAAACGTTTGCACGATTTCCAATAATACGCTATTCCTACCCAAGCGAGTTTATTTTTAATCTTTTCTCCTATTGTATGATAGGCAGTTTCATCTTTGTTTCGATAGATTTTGTTTTGTATGGCCTTGATAGACTTCGTTTTAATACAATTATTCTTGCCTTTTCTAATTATTATTATTGTTGTTGTTGTTGTTAATATTTTCCATTAGAATTTATGTAAATTATTTTTCTATCTTACAGAAGTACAAAGTACGTAAAAATGACCTTCATATTTTGCTATCAAAATTGATCCCCAAATTAATAATAGTCACGCATTATTGATTTATACAATTCACAATAATAGATTAAACCTTGAACATTTCCACAAATCAAGAAACAAAAGCAAAGTGTTAAAAAATGAGACTCGAAATTAGAAAGAAGAGAATCTCTTTTGATCTCAAAAGAACAGTTAAAGGGGAAAAGAATTATCTCCCTTAGCGATAATTCTTTTTTTAAATTAATCCAAAATAATCCTTAGCGTTTTGAAACTTTGGAATAGGTGCAAATTTCTAAAACTTTACTTTACAATTTATTTCATGGGTTTCTCCGCTAAACTGAAAAATAAAATCATTTTCTTTTTTCACATTGTTTCCAAGAATTCACGATACAAAAAAAAAGAGAGAATCATTGTTACCATAGTTAAATGGAAGCCCCAATCTATACCACGCATATTCTCTTTTTGAAATTATTTCCCAATCACAAACAAGGGCTTAACATCCTTCGATTTTGACTTCTGTTTTATCAGTTATCAGTCAAGAAAGAAAAGAGAATAAAACATTGCATTTGATAAACTTATTAACCCTGAACGGGATCACGCCTTGCAGTCGGCGAAAGTTCAAGTTCTTAAGTAGAAAATGCATCAGAATTCTGAAGTCAGAAGTATATCAATGAATTTCAAAGGGACACAATTTTCTCTACTCACTCGCGCATTCTAGGATAAAAAATGAATCCCTAGAACTGAGATGGACTTGATTCTGTCAATTTGTTAGGGAATTTATAGCCTTTAATATCAGTCAGTTAAATACCATATATGATACACGCTTGGGTGATCATGTCTTGAAAGAGCAGAAGATTTTCCCCGCAGTAGTTTACCATTACTTTCTGCGTAGACTGGTTGCTAACCAAGGCTATAGAAAACAGTCTGTCCTGCTATTTCATCTATAGATGAAGGGAGAAACCTTTTCATGCCTTTTCCAAGGGTGCACGTAAGTAAATGCAACAAAAGGTTGGAATTTGAACTCGGCTCTCCAATTTCTCTTTCCGAGTCGATATTCATTCCAACACAACGCACATGCAACCCATTTTGTAGATACCGTAAATAAAACTGATGTCGGAAATTTAATATTGCTATTTTTCTGGAGAATCAAAATAACTGTGTGTAGGTCTTTTTTTTTTTTTTTTTGAAAGTTCAGTATACTACAAGAGGCCGTTTCGCTCGAAGATTCTTCTTCTTCTTCTTCTTCTTCTTCTTCTATGTGCCCTATCCTTTTATGACGTAGACGATCATGGCTTTCCACGTCTCCCTATCCATGTTGGCTCTTAATATTTTTTCTCCTGTTACTCCACGCAACCCCCGTTCCGTCATCCACCTGATCAGGCCCTTCAAATATGTTATCCGCTGCCTTCCTCTGTCTCTTTTCCCTTGTATCTGGCCTGTCAGTATCAGGTTCATTAAGCCCTCATTCCTCATTGCATGTCCAAAAAACTTCAGTTGTCACTTCCTGATGCTCACTATTAGTTTTCTTTTCAATGCCATTCTTTCCAAAACCTCATCATTGCTCACATGTTTGGTCCATGATATCCTCAGCATCCTTCTGTAGAACCACATTTCCGCTGCTCCAAGTTTCTTCCACATCTTTGATGATATTCTCCAGCATTCACTGCCGTATTGAAGAACTGACATCACATAGCAATCCAACACTCTCTTCTTTGTTTCTAGGGAAATTTTCGTGTGTCTTACTACTTTACTCAGCTTTTGGAACGCATTCTTCGCCATGCCAATTCGCCTTCGGATCTCTGTGTCGCACTTTAGATTTCCTGTTAAAACACTTCCTAGGTATTCAAATTTTTGTACTTTACCGTTTGATAATTCAGGAGCGATTTCATTTCTATCTCGAAGTCGGATCAACCATTAGAAAGAACATCTTTGCTGCCAGCGACCCGATCAAGGGGTTGATGACTAAAGTTTTGGTATATAATGAAATAATACAAATACCGCCGATAATCGTTATTATACTTGTTCATTATTGGATTAAGAGTCGCCTATAAACACGTCATGATCGTGGTGCTTTAAACCTAGGCCAACACATACACGAACGAGTAGGGAAATAAAAATAAAAACAGTTCTGCAAAAAGACTTGAACTGATATAGTTCTAATTAGAATTTACAAAAATGCCAAATTCGAACTCTTCATTCCTTTAAGTAATTTCTGAATTTTAATTTAATATTTCATCAAAAATGTATAAATTATGAATTGATTTTTCATTTAAAGATTTATTCAATTAGAAGTTTTTCTTTATATTATTTCTACAATTATTCGATATAACTGAGGTTAGCATATATAAGCATTCCAATTCAAATTTTAAATGTTATTCAAACATATTCGTCGATTATTTCAATTTCATTTCTTTTCTAACAATTTATGAATAAAATTAATTCTGGCGAGAGTAAACAAAATATTCATCGAAATTCATTGCATTCTCCAAGATCGATATATTTGCTAGTGAGAAATTTCAAAGACTTTGGTAAGAAAATCGAGGTATTCTACTTCTTACACAATAATAGTAATTTAGTGCCGTCGGTTGACTTCCAAACCTGTTGTTTTGGGAAAGATCTAAATATAGGTGTCTGCTTTATAATATAAAATGAAACAAATTTATTGAATACCTACGAATATCTGTCTCTGTCTGTTCATATTTATCTTGTTATCTATCTATCTCAGTCTGATCATATATATTTTGCTATGTTCGTATCTATCTATCTATCTATCTATCTATTTATCTATCTATCTATCTATCTATCTATCTCAGTCTGATCATATATATCCTGCTATGTTCGTATCTATCTATCTATCTATCTATCTATCTATCTATCTATCTATCTATCTGTTATGAGGAAACACCTATTCCTCAGATAATGGACTCTCCCTTCTATATTAATAAAAGTTAACAGGAAGTTCTTGGGAAGTTCATGGGGATTCTTTAGACTTGGAGTTCAGTAGAACTACTAGGCAGTTGATATTAGATCGCAGGTAGCCGAATACTAAGGAGTCAGCTTTCAGTGGAAGATTACCAAGTTCCTAACATTTTTGGGTACGTTAAGTCGATTAGCAACCGACATAGCACGATTATAACCTTCAGAGCGAAAACTACTCTACAACACTATCTATCTATCTATCTATCTATCTATCTATCTATCTATCTATCTATCTATCTCATTATGTTTATCTATCTATCTCAGTTTGTTCATATCTATCTATCTATCTATCTATCTATCTATCTATCTATCTATCTGCATGTCTTTTCAAGTCTCCAATAATTTATCTTGTGTGTTTCTTATGTCGGAGTGTTAACACGCGTTTATTGCAATGCAATTCTCTTTATTAAAAAATCTTCCAGAAATCAAATATACTTTTTCTAAAGAATTATTTGAGAAATAATAGCCAATTTAAAGTATGACTTGTCCTGAGTTTAAATAAATATTATTTACTTTAAGTTGAAAAATATCTTATAAATTCATTTTTAACACGGCGGTAGTTGTTAAAGATTCTGATATCTTGACAGTTTGTTGACAGCTTCATGACAGATAAACGCTTATCTAATGTTGTACTCCGGAAACTTTATCTGTAAAAGTAATTGAAGAATATAACGTAAGCACCTTTTTATATAATACTAAAATACTCAATAATATTAAAAACTTGAGAAAATATTCTGCTTAATCTAACGTTTGGCTGAATTTAGATACTTTGGCTCTAAGGTTACTATGGTAATAGTTTTTATTTTCTGATAATATCGTCTATGTACAACCGTATCTACAAAAATTGTCACATTTATGTCCATAAAAACAAATTCAAATGTCTTTATAATATTTTGCTTATTTGATGAATTGTACTGCTTTTTGTGATTAGTAAATATATTTTTCACTTAATGATAATTAAAGCAGTGAATTTAATGCAGAATTTTTAAAGATTTAAAACTTAACAAATTATTCAAATTAATTTTTTTAAATAAACAAGTTCTTGTAAAAATTCATTTTTCATCTAGAAAACTTTTTTATGAAGACAATGGTATCCTTAAAATATCTTATTTATAAAAACATTTAAAAGCTTTTCTAATTAAATAATGTTTTATCTCTATTGCATTTTTGATTTTACAATTCAGAGCAGATTTCCGGTGAATCGTATTTTTGTTTAAAAAAATGGTATATTTAAATTCGCCAATAAGTCCCGCTAAGTGGGGCAAACAGATGTAATATATATATATATATATATATATATATATATATATATATATATATATATATATGCGGTGTAGATATAGAAGAATCCAAAGGAGTATCCTGTACATAAAGTGGTAGGATAACTCTCTAGTAGAGCTCTAAATATATATGTATGTAAATAAATAAAGAGCAAATATAAGAAAAAATTAAGACAGACACGTTATTTCATGGTCATCCTGAAGTATGGGCCTATTTCAGGCAAACCATCATCAGCTTCCGTCTTTATTGTACAGAAGATTTTACACGAATGAAATTCACAAATAAAGATCCCCCAGAAACAAATAAAAATAAAGATCGCTCCCTTAAAAGTGAAAAATTAAAGAAAAAATTCATCATTACATCAGTTAGGCGAATACACACACACATACATACATAAACATATATACACACGCAACATATAATCAAAGAGCACGCGTAAGAACAGATGTCAACTCAAATATTCTCTAAGTAAGTCAGTCCGACTGCTGACACGTCGACTTGGAAAGTAAAACAAGGGGTTGGGGGAGAGAGAGATAGCGTTAAAGAAAGAGGGTAAGTGTTTTTATGAGCGTAAACGAAAAAGGGAAAGAAGAAGAAAGAAGAGAGGAATAAATCTAAATTTGAAAGAAAGGATGATAGGAGAAAATAAAAATATATATATATTAACGGTGAAAGGATAAGAAATGAGAGTCTAAAAAATTAAGAAAATTAAAAATATTAAAGAAATAATAGTTAATCAACCCGTTTTAATCACAGTTACCACCACAAAATAATCAAAATTATACTAATTATACAGGCAACAACTTAAATTAAATAATTGCCGGATTTTACGGAAAGTGTAATTAAAATCCGGCAATTATTTCATTTTTGCAAGAATTTTCAAGTCAATGCGTATTTCACCGCAAAAAGTAGACCCTAAAATGTGTTATACTATTCTTTGGCTCTGACACTGACACAAGAGAAACAATATTTTTAACCAAAATTTCGAACGTACCAGAAAGGATAAAGAAATTCAATGAAATAATCAAAAAATATTAATAATAATTAATTATTAATAATAACAATGATTTTGACAATAAAACTTTGTTTTACAGTGTAACTCTGATATGAGAGAAGTGTCGGGACCGGATAAAAGTTCTCTTATATCCATGTTCTCTTATATCCGGGTTATGTCTATTTTATATACATTACCACATATAAAATGTATCTTATATCAGGTTTTCTCTTATATCAGGGTATCTTATATCCGGGTTATTCTGTATTGTCAAAATAGGTCTCTATAAAGTTTTTATCTAACACACATATACGCACGTTTATACATCCGTATAGTCACACAGTCGCCCTTTGGTTTTCTCACGGCGTATATTGCTGATTTCTAATTAAATCAAATATAAGAATAATCGAGCTAAGTAAAAAAAAAAAAATATATATATATATATATATATATATATACATTCTTACATATATAAAAACAATGGAAAGCAGTTTGGAAGTTGATCATAGCAGTAGTGTAATAATTACAAATGGCTTCCTCGTAAAATGCATTTTTATCGCTCAAACTGTTTCCGCCGTCACGTGTAGTACCGTTGTCTTAAAAATCAGTCACCGTTTTTTCCTTTCTCTATTTTCCTATTAATAGTTTGTCTCGCTCATCGAACGGAGAGCGACAAAGAAAATAATGGGAAAGCAAATAAACTAAGTGACATAAAATTGTCACATTTATAGACAGTAAAGGCAACATGGCGGACATTTTTTCTCGAGAATTTTATAAAGGAATAGAAAAAATACGATTATCTCAACATTATGCGAAGTAACATAAAAATATTACTCATTTGCTTTTTATTTTTCCAAAATACAATTAAGACGATTATAAGAATACAAATCAAAATTAAACCTCATCTGTTTGCTTGCTTCTGAAAAACCTGCAGAAAAGACAGTCGTCTACTGTAATATCCGGGTTAGATATTTGTCTCATTTTCTTGATCAATCCAAAAAAGTTAAGGTGAGATAAGATAACTATTTTGTTTTATCTCTTTTAGCATCTATCTATATTTCTGTGACGAGGTATTGTAACTATTTACACTATTTACATTGCTCGGATTATTGTCCTCATATCTATTGCGATATTCACGACGTTTCAACGTCCGAAACGTCTTGGATATGGCAATATAGATGAGAAGAACACTCTGAATGATATAGTGTAAACAATCACTCTTTTTTGGTTCAATATTCACAAAGGTAAACTGTCATTAAAATCAACAACTTCAAGTTTTACAATTTGGTCCAGTAATTTTGCATTAAACTTTCTTGAATAATGATCAGGGGGGCGGGATATTTTTTTTCTACGGAACCTAAACAAAAACACACGCACACACACACACACACACACACACACACACACACACACACACACACACACATTTGTCGTCTTATATCTATATGCATACTCACACCACATAAGAGTTAATACTTGGGTTAGTCATATATATATATATATATATATATATATATATATATATATATATATACTGTAATGGTTGTTACAATGTTTTTAAATTCATAGTATCACTACACAAAAATTTCTCATGTTTCGAAGCCAGCCCATTATGTTTTGGCTTCATCCTCAGGTGATTTTTTTAGAAATAAGAATTATCCAGTTGAAAAGACCGTTTATTTGTGTTGGATTTGTTATTTTCGGCTGTAAGAGGCGTTGCTAAAGGATTCAAAACAGAAACCCAAAGTAAAATGGAAAATCCTAGAAAAAACTAGAACTTGCAACTCACTTAATGACATCTGCCCTTTATGTCTAAGTGAAAAACTACACATTCTCCAGTACCCTAACAGCAACGATTTACTAAACCGTAGAGACGAATTAGCAGTAATATACAAACATCGCAAATATTTCTCGCTAAAATTTAAGTAAACACAAAAAAAAACCCCAAAAAAAACAACCAGAACCCCGACCCAAAAGAAAACAAACCCTATACAATACCAACAAAAAATAATGCAGTTGCAACAGAATAGTAGGTAAAAAAATAAAAAAAATATACTTTATATTTATAAAATATGTTGTATAGGGGATAGATTTTATAAAAGAAATATATATCTTAAATATTATAAAATGTTATATTTTATAATATTATAAAATAGCTTAATATTATAGAATATTATAAAATGTTTTGTCTTTTTTTGTTTTTAGTGAAAGATATATTTTGTGGAAAATATATTTTATAAAAGGCAAGAGAGTAAAAAAACAAAAAAAGCACACACCCCAATACAAAATAACATACATTAAATTAAGGAGAAACCAATCCCAAAACAAAACAACACCTACCAATCCCTATACATTTTTATGAAAGATATATTTTATAAAAGGTATATTTTACAAAAAACAAAGAAATAACAAAAACAAGAAAAAACACACACCCCAATACAAAATAACATACATTAAATTAAGAAGAAACCAACCCCAAAACAAAACAACACCTACCAACCCCTAAACCAAAGGCACCATTAGCACCAGCCCTTTCAAGATTAATAGATTAACCTATCATGAACTCTGCCAAAAACAAACACTTAACCCCAACACCAGTAAAAAGGTCAACGGAACTCAAAATACAGACCAACCCCTCTTACACCCGAAAATAACAAATCCAACACAAATAAACGGTCTTTTCAACTGGATAATTCTTATTTCTAAAAACATCACCAGAGGATGAAGCCAAAACATAATGGGCTGGCTTCGAAACATGAGAAATTTTTTGTGTAGTGATACTATGAATTTAAAAACATTGTAACAACCATTACTGTATAACGCTCT